>CM034150.1:864312337-864886746 GCA_019776745.2 Taxus chinensis
TAATTTTCATAATGATCATTACACTTTCCAATTACAGATTTAAATTCAACATTCCGCATTAAATCCCTTATTCATATTTTTACTTATTAACACTAGCAATTGCATCATGTCAAGAGTAGTACTTATATCGTAATTTAATCTCTTTTTCTCAAATAAAGTGGTAAGTATAGTATTAAACTTAATAGGATTAATTATAAACATTTGCAGACAATCCATAATTTAATTACATACTTTATTCTTTTTAAAATCACAACCATGTAATTCACTCTATTCATAATGATTGCAATACAATATGTATTCTCAAAGATAATGCTTTATTAATGACTGGAAAACTAACCTTTTTGTCCGTTAATATCTCAATAAAGTATAAATTTCGCTTCTTAGTAAAATATAATACAATTAATTGCATTTCTCAATTCAGTACAACATCATCAATAGATAATACTAATACATGTCCACAATTGATTATCAAAATAATCACATCTTGTTCCAAGCATCATGCCTTACTAAAATACAATTCCTTTTCATCTTTTCACAACATAACAACTTTATAGATTTCATCAAAAGACATAATAGTGAGCAAAGGTGTAAGTCACGTTCTTCCTTTATAATCAACCTGCAATGTTAATAACCTGCATGGAAAAGATTCCATTGTACATGGTCAGTTCCAACCGAACTGGCATGATAAGATCTATCTTTCCCATAATAACCTTATGCTATCTAGTATTTACATATTATGGAAATTGCATTTATTAAAAATTACATAATTATTTAAAAATATCACAATACAATCATACTTGCTAGACATATTCAACAAAATGCACTTTGCACTTAGCATATCCTTGATTATTTCATTACCTAATTTAAATATAAAATTACTTTAAGATGTAAACACACAAGTATACAGTTTGCAATAGTTCACTACCAAGGTCATTCTCATAATTGTTTAATATTGAGTACAGTGTAGTTGTATCGATCCAAATAACTTTTATAACTTCACCAACAATAAAATTACTAATAAATTCCTTTCCATAACTTTGCATACATGTATAGAGGGTAACAACAGTATCCTTACTGCTTTCAATTAGAATACAAATAACATTGCTTAAGGCTTATTACTCATATATAATGTAAGTCACAAAAACAATTTCATAATCCCACTCAGGATACTTATCTCACATATTCATTAATACTTACCCAGATCAGATGAGTAAAGTATAAATGTTAATTTATACTTATCACTATTGATCTGCCTTTAACCATATCAAAGATGTCAAGGAAATATTTACTCAAATATACTGGTACCACAATTGTATTTTATCATTGTCAATTAAGACTCATCAATACTCATAAAGTATCAATTTGGTTATAGTAATTTTCAGCACTCAAATACAATTGCATGCATACTTGTAATTCTCAGCAAGCATTACTAATCACTTCTACAATCGATTCAAGAACTTGTGGCAGTGATATCGAAGAACCTCCTTCTAACCTTAGAGATTCGTTCAAGTATATATCAACTTAGTAAGTAGTGAATTAACAATAATTGGTTTACATATACATACGCATTATATACCCGTATTACTCACTACATAATATATGTAATTAATTACTCCTATCACCTGAATAAGTGATTACAGTCAAGAAGGTAACATCATGTTCTATAACTTACTCATAGAACTAACGTATCTTATACAAAGGCATTAAGAACCAATTGTGTCAAACTTCAAGTCCATACATTACAATATCATAGCGATTCCAGATACTAAGCAACTGGGTATCACAGTTAGACAATGGATTCTCAATTATTTCCCTTCAATAACTACACTCGCTAAAGTCAAAATTCACTTGATCAACATTAGTCTACCAAAATGACAAATATTATTACGCATAATGTACTAATACCTAAGCCCACAAGTCAATTGAGAGCATCAAATAGAAAGGTAATCTCTATTTGCACCTTAAAGTTTACAATATGCACAGTTATACCCATTGAAGTTACTTTTCACATTGGAACCATTCCCATATTAGAACTGTTAACTTAATAACCAATCACACCTAGGTGTGACCTAGTCGCACCTCAAATAGCCGACATGATACATAAAAAGAAAAATTAAAAAAGCAATAGGGTTTATGGTTCTTAAGACTTAGATTCAAAAATCATAAAGTGTTCATACTAGATATGACTTTTGATTTGGAACAAGCTTCTATTGAGCAGAAATTAGAACCATCAAAATTCTTGTATAAGTGCAAAGTTCATCTCCCAGACCCAACCAATAAATTTAGTAGGAACATCAATGTTAAAGCAACCTATTCCATCATAACGGAGGTCACACTATCAATTAAGGCTAAGAGTCAAGATGATACACCCAATTTCTCTCTCCCTTAGGTCCATGGATACAACCCCATATATAAAAATATATTACAACCCTCAAAACCCTTATTCATGGGTTATTACATGCTCATTTGGCTGAAACAACTGAATATACATGCATATCATCTATCAAAAATAGCCACATAGGTTGACTAAAAACATCCATCTATGACAGTGAAACCCATAAAAATCACAGCTAAGAATTATTGTATATTAACGAGGGATTCCCTATCCTTAACGAGAAGATATACACAAAACACTGAAACCTCATTAAAGGATTCGATATGCATTTACATTCACATCCAAGAAAAGCCAACCCTAGCAACAGAGTTCATACATAATCAAGCCACTGTATCTCTTCATATTAATACATAAGTATAACATAAAACTAATAATCAAGATATTAACTCTGAATACCTTCCATTCATTATTATTTCAACTATTGCCTTACATACCATACCAAGTCAATCATTTTCAGGGAATAATCAAGATATCACATCATTTAACCAAAAAAGAACCCAAAACCATAATAAAGAAATGACAAACAAAACTTAAAATAAAATTTCATCTAGGTCAAATAATTGGTGGAGCAAGATAGTCCAGAGAAGAGATAGAGCCTATCATGCATGTGCAAGGAGTAGGCTACAACTTCTCTTCTTTTCTTTCCAATCTTCCTCCACAACAAGCCAACTTGGAGTTAATTCAAAACCAAAACCCAAAAGAACCTTCCATATTTATTTAATAGATGCGAACAACGTATCAAAGTCAATTCCTCCAAATAAATTTTCAACTGGTAGTTGCTATTATACATGTAAACCAATTTTAAAACAAAAACTACCTATGATGATGGAGAACGTCTCAAACATGTAGATCTTCATAGTGCAAAACCAATGAATAAAAGCATTAAAAATCACTACTGACTAGCAAATTTTCCAGTCGACTCTTGCATGCCCCAAAATATTTGGGTGACATAGTTAATGCCATTAATAAAGGAGTCGAGTGTAATTTCCCACCTTAATTTAAGTGTATAACTATTTTCCATGAAAAATTTATCATGATTTATAAACTCATAGTTCGAATTACACATTTTAGTGGAAGTAGAGTGTCCCGCAAACATAACTTTTCTATTACTTTCTCCCCACATTGGGTGGTTGGCACTAACTTAATAAATACAGTTTAATAGAAGTCGCATTGAGTACATGCTAAGGTGGTGGTGGTGACAAATCATCATATCAACCCATAGACCATTAATTTGAACCATATACATTAGTTTAGAATCATCAAATTTAGTCCTCCAACTTAATCAATATTTGATTAAGCTTAAGTCCCTTCCAATTCAAAATAACAACATGGTTATTCAATTTTAGGTTCCTTAAAACTATGTCAAGGCTTTGATAGTATAGATACAAGCCTTCATAATTCTAACTTCATAAACCTTAGCTTAGATTAAGGTTAGGTTCCATATCAACTTAGGCCCATTTAATTTAGTAACCTTAGAGCCTTGTGCAACTAAAGCAAAGTGCCTTAACATTACATATCCACATTATCATGATGACTCGAGATAATAGCCCTAGGCCATAATAAACTGAACCATGGTATTATACTGAAGCATCATCTTTGCATAGTCGTAAAATGTGGTCTCAGATTAAATTATACCTATCCCAAATTTACCAAGGTCGTGATTTGATCAAGACAAAATAATATTAATCACTTTAGAGCTTACCTTGAATTATGTCAAACACTATTCCACTCCTGATTGCGAATCATATTTACCAAGTACCTAGAATCACTAAAACTAATCAAAAATGATCAACATAACTGAAGGTAAGAAAATAAAAACAATATGATCATAATCTACAAGCATAAAAAAACAACATATCATTAAGTAAAAAATATTAATAACCAATATGTTACAAGTATGTTAGATCAACTGAGTAAAATCAAATTATCCTATCATGCTACAAAATTTCCTTTACATATAGTCCCCAACAAAGAACACTAATTAGAATACAATTCCCACTGTAAAATCATTTCAAACCAACACATAATCCCAACATGACTGATCAATAGGGGTATTACATGCCTCCCCCTTAAAAACATCATCCTCCCAATGATTTACTCTAATCAAAAAAGAATTTAAGAAACTTCAATCAAAGATTCTTATCCAATATTAATTATATCCAAAAAATTAGTTTGAAACTTGCAAGTATCAAGTTTTCAAATTTTCACAAACAATGTTAAATTGGTTGTAGCAGTTGTTTAACAGCGAAAATTGTCACACATTCATAAATATGACATAATTTTTTTCATTATAGCCAGTCATATCATACAATATTATTAAATATATAATAGAAATAGTCAAAAAAAGTAATATTTCACAAAACAAACAAGGAAAACACTAGTTTTAATTTCCCAAAAGTCTTCCAAAGCTGTTTTTTTTGTTACTCGCTTGTTTTTCTAGACCTTTTCCTTGTGCAATCCTCAATTTTCTTTACAATTCACACAAACGATTTTTTATTTTTTTATCGATGGTTTTACCAAAATATATTTTTATGGTTTTGACCCTTTGGTTATCCTCATCATAAATTCATGGTCAATGATTACTTAACTCATCCTAACTATTCCTCTCTCTTGACCTTCTAGGCTTGTTTTTACATGCTTCCATGTATTGGTTATCTTCCCTATCAACAAAACATTGATTTATGTCTGAACAATAAATTTTAATCATTGTCATAAATCCTTTAAGAATCCATTAAATTAAAATTCCATGATGATTCTCATTCAATGTTAATGTCAGTGTTGCATTGACAGTCATAGGTTTTACAATTTTTCATCATACATAAAGAATAAATCAAATTTCTATTTCTATTTAAGATAATCACTAGATACCAATAAATTAGTTGTACTAGTATATAATTAATATAGCAACATGAAATTATACCTAAATTACTTGATGTCATAAGGAAAAACGTTCCTTCATCTTAGCTTATTAGTCACCGTAATGTTGTTCTGCCTTTTACCTCAAAATCGTAGCAAGTATTTCTTGTCTAAATCATTCTCGCAGTCTACATTTTTTGCCACATTGTTTCCACCACTTTTCTGAAAGTTACAGGTGGAGAAGAGCTAACACTCTTGTATACTTTTTCTCATTTCACATCAGAATTTATTACATATTTCATTATATCCTGATTGGCCTTTCAAATCATTATTGCTACAATAGATAGTCCTCTTCTCTATCTACTTCATATACCCTTTATAGGTTTTTTATATTATGTTGGATTCAAGTTCCAAAATCTGTCATCATGAAAATAAATTAATCAATCAATTCCCTTACTGATTGTTAATGAATTAAATTTATTTTACAAAGAACTGATCATTTTCACACTCAACCAACTGCTCCTTACTTCTTTTTGGTTTTGTGTGTCATGAAGGTCTGTTAGAGAGTTATCTAACTTATTTACCATCGAACCCGAAGCATAATTTGGTCTGGTTTGTTATCCATGGTACATCCTTCTCCATTCTATTTATCTTATTAATAAAATTAAAATTCAGTAATTGTAAGGACCCAGTAAGTCCAAGAGCTGCAACGTTCAATTCTAATACCAAAATGTAACATCTACTTTATTACGCTTGTCAAGTACAAGGATTTTTTTAACCTTATGCTTCATTGATTTAAATACCCATATATTTAAATACACCATAATATTAATTTCATATCTCATGTTTCCTTGTTCTAAATTAACTTAATTTAGAGCCAACATCATTCTTATTCAATCCAATTTATAATTGTCATAAACCGTGTGTAGCTTCATGAGAGTATACAAGTCTTACTCGATCCCCCTAAAACACTCTTTGCAAGTGTGTTTACTCTTTATGAGCATGTATACAAGTATATTAATGGTTTCTTCATCTATCAAAGATAGTAAAATATTGCATTTCTAAGTGGCTACATGGGTATTAGTCATTTAATCCCATCCAACATCCTACACTTAGATCTTTGGTGACACTATGTACAATGTAATCAACAACCTACACTACTTTGTTCAAAATTTTAGAGACATGTATTCCGTGCTCGGTTCCGTGATGGCACATTCTTCATTAGGAACTTGTCCATCACCTTGTGCAGTTATATAGATTATTTTATAGTCTTAAGTTATTATGTTCATAGTTGACAACTTAAGCAATCATTAACATTCCTTTCCTATTTTCTAGATCCATTTATTCTACTAATACTGGTAAGTACATTTGTACTAACCAAACAATCAAAAAGTGTGTAAGTACTTCGGGTACTGTACCATCATGAATTAGTTGTTTTCATCAAAGGTACTCCACCATGTAAATGGTGCTGCTATTCAAATGACAACAATCCTTGTCAAATTTTTATCTATCATTCATCATACTTTAATCACCATGCTTAATCATCAGATATATAAAGCCTTTATAAAGTCTAAGATGATGCTATAAAGGTACAATAGTTGAATCACTTTTTGTTCCATACCTATTCAGTTATTATGTACCAACTTGTTTATTCATGTTTAACAATTCCATCCTTTATACTTAATACCTACAAGCATGCTTTGCACTTGTAATCTAGATTATACATTTATGTGTATCAACTATCAATAGGTATAATCTATGTACAAGAATCTTTTCAGTGCCTTGTAGTACTCTGTTGTTGATGTATTAATTTCCATAATGATCATTACACTTGCTAGTTGAAGATTTTATTTAGCATTCCACATTAAATCCCTTGTTCTTATTTTACTTATTAACACTAGCAATGCATCATGTCAATTTTACTACTTAAATCATAATTTAATCCTTTTTATCAAATTAAGTGTTAAGTATATTATTATACTTAATCAGATTAATTCCAAACATTTGTAGTAATCCATAATTTAATTACATACTTTATTCTTTTAAAATCATAGCCATGTAATTCACTCTATTCATAACTAATGCAATACAATATGTATTCTCAAATATAATGTTCTATTAATGACCAAAAAAACTGCCTTTTTATCCTTAATATCACAATGAAGTAAAACTTTCAATTCTTAGTAAAATACAATACAATTAATTACACTTCTCAATTTAGTACAACATCATCAACCGATAATACTAATACATGTCCAAAAATGATTATCAAAACAATCACATCTTGTTCTAAGCATCATGCCTGATTAAAATACAATTCTTTCCATTTTTTCACATTAAGAGAAACATTATAGATTGCATCAAAAGACATGACAATGAGAAAAGGTGTAAGACACTTCTTTCTTCATAATAAACCTATAATGCTAATAACCTATATGGAAAAGATTCCGTTGTACATGACCAGTTTCCAACTGAACTAGAATGAGAAGATCTATATCTCCCATAATAAATTTATACCATCTAGTATTTACATATAGGAAATATTACATTAAGTTAAAATGACATAATTGACCAAAAAGATCACAAATCATGTTTGAAAGCATTTCCAGAAACCACTTTGGGAGATACATTGATGTTTAATTCATTTAAATATAATAACTTCAAATGTAAATACTCAAGTATAATTTTATATAATCATTAAGGTCAATCTACCAATTACCATTTACCGTATTGAGTATACTCGGTAGTATCATTATTACTTTTTACAACTTCCTAATATAAATTTAATAATAAACTATATAACCTCACTTAACATGTACAAGATTCAACAATCCTTAATACATTACATTTGACAAAAACAATGTCTAAGGCTCAATCATTATAATATATACAAGTCAACAACTCTTGTTCCACACAGATAGAATATTAAGTATTGATTAATACTATGGTAGAATAAAGTATACAAGATATTTATACAACTATCATTATTATTTGCTCACCATTCAAAAGATGTCGAGTAATATATTTACCTCATAATCAAACTAGTACCACTTGTTTATATTAACAGTGATTTAACCTCAATAACACAATGATATAGTTTTGCTTATAGTAATTCTCATCACCCTAATACAATGTCATATAATTCCTCAACTTTATACCAATAAACTTATCAACAATCATTCAAGACATACAATATATCCACAACCACATCTTCATAAGATTTGACAGAGTACATTTATTTTAGTAAATGATGAATTATAATAATTCATTTAATATACACATGCATCGATATTTTTACTATCGCTCTATAAAATGAGGGTAATCGTACTACTATCAACCGAATAAGGTAACATAGTTTTAAGGTAATATTATCTAATCATGTTAATAGAACAAATGTATCTTAGATAACCATAAGACTAACTCCATGCCACTCTCATCTTACATCAAATGATAGTAATGATGATTCCATTTGTAAAGCACGGATCATAGTTAGCATGGCTTACAAATGTGCCTTTAGAAAAAGTAAGATAAACAAAGAATCATTGATCAACATGAGAAAATGAAAAAGTAATGTTATCATAACGTATACTTCAAAACATGAGTCAACAGACTAATCCTTAACAATATAATCTCTTTTACCTTAGAGTTTACGAATGCAATAAGTATCAAAGTTAATTTTCACATCGGAACCATTCCATATTAGACTGTCAACATAATACCCAATCACACCTAGATATGACCTAGTAAAGCCTTAACAATGGCTTCATATCTCAGTGACATATTCTCAAACCAGAAATTTGATCACTTCTACTGAATGAAATCATTATCAACCAACATGATAAAACAAAGAAAAAAATAGAAAAAAAAACATGGTTTAGGGTTCTCACAGACTTATCTTATGGAATCATCAAGCGTTCATACTAGCTGTTCCTTGTGATTTTGGAGCAAGCTTCTATCTGAGAAATTAGAACCATTAACCCTTTTTAAGTGACAATGCATCTCCTAGACCCAACAAATAAATTTAAGGAACATCAATGTTATCACAACAACTTGTTCCCTCCTAACAAATTCACAATATCAAGGATAAGAGTCAAGATGATACACCCAATTTTCTCTCCCTTATGTCCATGGATACAACCCCAGATATAAACATATAATAAACCTATAATGCTAATAACCTATATGGAAAAGATTCCGTTGTACATGACCAGTTCCAACTGAACTAGAATGAGAAGATCTATATCTCCCATAATAAATTATACCATCTAGTATTTACATATAGGAAATATTACATTAAGTTAAAATGACATAATTGACCAAAAAGACCACAAATCATGTTTGAAACATTTCCAGAAACCACTTTGGAGATACATTGATGTTTAATTCATTTAAATATAATAACTCAAATGTAAATACTCAAGTATAATTTATATAATCATTAAGGTCAATCTACCAATTACCATTTACCGTATTGAGTATACTCGTAGTATCATTATTACTTTTACAACTTCCTAATATAAAGTTAATAATAAACTATATAACCTCACTTAACATGTACAAGATTCAACAATCCTTAATACATTACATTTGACAAAAACAATGTCTAAGGCTCAATCATTATAATATATACAAGTCAACAACTCTTGTTCCACACAGATAGATATTAGTATTGATTAATACTATGGTAGAATAAAGTATACAAGTATTTATACAACTATCATTATTATTTGCTCACCATTCAAAGATGTCGAGTAATATATTTACCTCATAATCAAACTAGTACCACTTGTTTATATTAACAGTGATTAACCTCAATAACACAATGATATAGTTTGCTTATAGTAATTCTCATCACCCTAATACAATGTCATATAATTCCTCAACTTATACCAATAACTTATCACAATCATTCAAGACATACAATATATCCACAACCATCTTCATAAGATTTGACAGAGTACATTTATTTTAGTAAATAATGAATTATAATAATTCATTTAATATACACATGCATCAATATTTTTATTATCGCTCTATAAAATGAGGGTAATCGTACTACTATCACCGAATAAGGTAACATAGTTTAAGGTAATATTATCTAATCATGTTAATAGAACAAATGTATCTTAGATAACCATAAGACTAACTCCATGCCACTTCATCTTACATCCAGTGATAGTAATGATGATTCCATTTGTAAGCACGGATCATAGTTAGCATGGCTTACAAATGTGCCTTTAGAAAAAGTAAGATAAACAAAGAATCATTGATCAACATGAGAAAATGAAAAAGTAATGTTATCATAACGTATACTTCAAACATGAGTCAACAGACTAATCCTTAACAATATAATCTCTTTTACCTTAGAGTTTACGAATGCAATAAGTATCAAAGTTAATTTTCACATCGGAACCATTCCATATTAGACTGTCAACATAATACCCAATCACACCTAGATATGACCTAGTAAAGCCTTAACAATGGCTTCATATCTCAGTGACATATTCTCAAACCAGAAATTTGATCACTTCTACTAAATGAAATCATTATCAACCAACATGATAAACAAAGAAAAAATAGAAAACAAACATGGTTTAGGGTTCTCAAGACTTATCTTATGGAATCATCAAGCGTTCATACTAGCTGTTCCTTGTGATTTGGAGCAAGCTTCTATCTGAGAAATTAGAACCATTAACCCTTTTTAAGTGACAATGCATCTCCTAGACCCAACAAATAAATTTAAGGAACATCAATGTTATCACAACAACTTGTTCCCTCCTAACAAATTCACAATATCAAGGATAAGAGTCAAGATGATACACCCAATTTTCTCTCCCTTATGTCCATGGATACAACCCCAGATATAAACATATAATAAACCTATAATGCTAATAACATGTATGGAAAAGATTCCATTATACATGACCCGTTCCAACTGAGCTAGAATGAGCAGATCTATATCTCCCATAATAAATTATGCCATCTAGTATTTACATATAGGAAATATTACATTAAGTTAAAATGACATAAATGACCAAAAAGACCACAAATCATGTTTGAAACATTTCCAGAAACCACTTTGGAGATACATTGATGTTTAATTCATTTAAATATAATAACTCAAATGTAAACACTCAAGTATAATTTATATAATCATTAAGGTCAATCTACCAATTACCATTTACTGTATTGAGTATACTCGTAGTATCATCATTACTTTTACAACTTCCTAATATAAAGTTAATAATAAACTATATAACCTCACATAACATGTACAAGATTCAACAGTCCTTAATACATTACATTTGACAAAAACAATGTCTAAGGCTCAATCATTATAATATATACAAGTCAACAACTCTTGTTCCACACAGATAGATATTAGTATTGATTAATACTATGGTAGAATAAAGTATACAAGTATTTATACAACTATCATTATTATTTTCTCACCATTCAAAGATGTCGAGTAATATATTTACCTCATAATCAAACTAGTACCACTTGTTTATATTAACATTGATTAACCTCAATAACACAATGATATAGTTTGCTTATAGTAATTCTCATCACCCTAATACAATGTCATATAATTCCTCAACTTATACCAATAACTTATCACAATCATTCAAGACATACAATATATCCACAACCATCTTCATAAGATTTGACAGAGTACATTTATCTTAGTAAATAATGAATTATAATAATTCATTTAATATACACATGCATCAATATTTTTATTATCACTCTATAAAATGAGGGTAATTGTACTACTTTCATCGAATAAGGTAACATAGTTTAAGGTAATATTATCTAATCATGTTAATAGAACAAATGTATCTTAGATAACCATAAGACTAACTCCATGCCACTTCATCTTACATCCAGTGATAGTAATGATGATTCCATTTGTAAGCACGGATCATAGTTAGCATGGCTTACAAATGCACCTTTAGAAAAAGTAAGATAAACAAAGAATCATTGATCAACATGAGAAAATGAAAAAGTAATGTTATCATAACGTATACTTCAAACATGAGTCAACAGACTAATCCTTAACAATATAATCTCTTTTACCTTAGAGTTTACGAATGCAATAATTATCAAAGTTAATTTTCACATTGGAACCATTCCATATTAGACTGTCAACATAATACCCAATCACACCTAGATATGACCTAGTAAAGCCTTAACAATGGCTTCATATCTCAGTGACATATTCTCAAACCAGAAAGTCGATCACTTCTACTAAATGAAATCATTGACAACCAACATGATAAACAAAGAAAAAATAGAAAACAAACATGGTTTAGGGTTCTCAAGACTTATCTTATGGAATCATCAAGCGTTCATACTAGCTGTTCCTTGTGATTTGGAGCAAGCTTCTATCTGAGAAATTAGAACCATTAACCCTTTTTAACTGACAATGCATCTCCCAGACCCAAAAAATAAATTTAAGGAACATCAATGTTATCACAACAACTTGTTCCCTCCTAAAAAATTCACAATATCAAGGATAAGAGTCAAGATGATACACCCAATTTTCTCTCCCTTATGTCCATGGATACAACCCCAGATATAAACATATATTACAGTTGAAAACATTATTCATGGGTATTACGTCATTTGGCTGACAAGCTGAATATATGTATATCATCTATCGAAAATATTCACAGAGGTCAACTAAAATTGTCAATTGATGACACTGAAAAGAAAAATCATAATCAAGCATTATTGCATATCACAGAGAGATTCCCTAACCTTAACGAAACGATAAACCTAGAACCCTGAAACCTCCTTAAAGGATTCGATATGCATTTACATTATAACTTGAAGCCACCCTAGCCACAAATTTCATACATAATCAAGCCATTGTATCTCTTAGTATTATACATATGTATATCATAAAACCAACCTTCAAGGTATTAGCTCTAAGTAGGTGTCACTCATTATTATTTTGATATTGTCTTCTATACCTAGAGTCAATCATTTTCAGGGAATAATCAAGATATCACACATTTAACCAAACAACCCAAATCCATGACCAAAAATGACAAGGAGAACTTAAAACATAATTTCATCTACGTAAATAACAGGTGGAACAAGATAATAGAGCCTATCATGCCTGTGCAAGGAGTCCCTTCAAATTATCTTCTTTTCTTTCAAATATTTCCATAGCAAGACATCTTGGAGTCCACTCAAAACCAAAACCCACAATAACCTCCATATTTATTTATAGATAATAGTGTATCAAAGTTTCCTCGTAATAAATTTCAACTTGTAGTTGCATTATATATGTAACAAATTTAAAACAAAAACTAATACGATGATGGCAAAGGTATCAAACATGTAGAGATTCATAGTGCAAAACCATTGAATGAAACCACAAAACCGCCACCAAATAAAAATTCTCTAACAAACTCTCTAATGCCCCAAAATACATGGGTGAACAATTAATGCCATTAATGAAGGAGTCCAGTGTAGTTTCCCTCCTTAATTTAACTATCTAACTATTTTTCATAAAACATTTAGCATGATTTATAAACTCATAGTACGAATTACCAGTTTTAGTGAAGTATAAGATAACAGAACTTTTCTATTACTTTCTCCCCACATTGGGTGGTTGGTGGCACTTAATTAATACATTTAATTGAAGTCACAATGAGTACATGCTAAGGTGGTTGTGGTGACAAATCATCATATCAACCCATAAACCATTGATTTGAACCATAGACATTAGTTTATTATAAATTTAGGCCTTCAACTCAATCAATATTTGATTAAGCTTAAGCCCCTTCCAATTCAAAATAACAACATGGTTATTCAATTTTAGGTTCCTTAAAACTATGCCAAGCCTTTGATAGTATAGATACAAGTCTTCATAATTATAATTTCATATACCTTATCTTACATTAAGGTTAGGTTCCATGCCAACTTCAGCACATTTAATTTAGTAACCTTAGAGCCTTGTGAAACTAAAGAAACACCTTAACATTACATATCCACATTATCATGATGACTCAAGATAATAGCCTAGGCCATAATAAACTAAACCATGGTATTATACTGAAGCATCATCTTTGCATAGTCATAAAATAGGTCTCAAATTAAATTATACCTATCCCAAATTTACTAAGGTGGTGCTTTGATCAAGAAAAAATAATAGTAATCACTTTAGAGCCTACCTTGAGTTATGTCAACACTATTCTGATCCTGAGTCCGGATCATATTGACCAAGTACCCAGAGTAACTTAAACTTATCAAAATGATTAACATAACTGAAGGTAAGTAAATAACAATAGTATGATCATAATCTACAAACATAACCAACAACATATCATAAAGTACAAAATATTAATAACCAAGATATAGAAGTATGTTAGATCAAGTGAGTAAAATAAAATTGTACTGTCATGCTATAGAAATGCCTTTACATACAGTACTAACAAAGAACAACAATTAGAATACAATTCCATTGTAAAAGCATGTCAAACCAACACATAAATCTAAACATGACTGATAATGCAACAATGGTATTACATTCATCCCCCCTTAAAAACATCATCTTATCGATGATTCACTCTAATCAAAGTTTATCGCTGTCTTGAATACTTTAAGAACTCATTAAATCCAAATTCAATGATGAGGCTTAGTCAATGTCAATGTCAGTGTTGCATCTAAAATCATAGGTTTTCAATTTTTATTCATGCACAAAGAATAAATCATTTTTATAATTTTGTTTAAGCTAATCACTAGATACTAAGAACTTAGTTGTACTATTATCAAATTAAAACAACAACAAGAAGTTCTACCTAATTTACTTGATGTCATTTGGAAAATTGTTCCTTCATCTTAGCTTATTAGTCACTGTAGCATTGTTCTGCTACTTGCTGGAAATCTCAGTAAGTATTTCTTATTGAAATCATTATGGAATTTTACATTCGCTACCATGTTGTTTCCATCACTTTTCCCAAAGTCGCAGGTGGATAAGAGATAACACTCTTGTATACTTTTTCTCATTTTGAGTCACAATTTATTGAAGATTTCATTATATCCTGATTGACCTTTCTAATCATTGCTTCTACAGAAGATAGTCCTCTTCTCTATCTACTTCATCTACACTTTACAGGTTTTTATATCATGTTGGATTCAAGTTCCAATATCTGTCATCATAATAGTTCAATAATCAAGCATCTCCCTTGCTAATTGTCATCAATCAAATAAAGTAATTTTATAAAGAACTGATCATTCTCACACTTGACCAACTACTCCTTGCATCCTTCTATTTTTGTGTGTCACAAAGGAATGTTAGAGTGTTATCTAACTTATTTACCACTAAACATGAAGCATAATTTGGTCTGGTTCGTTATCCATGGTACATCCTTCTCCCATTCTATTTATCTTGTTAGTAAAATTAGAATTCAGTAAGTGTAAGGACCTAATAAGTTAAAGAGTTGCCAGAGATTGTAATATTCCAAACATCATAGTTGAAGGTGATTCTCTAAATATTATCAATCTTCTAAATAAAAACCAACACCCCAGTTGGTCTATCAGAGATTATATTGAGGAATCTATTGATATATGAAAAATATTTGAAAATGTCCAAATCACCCACACCTACCGGGAAGGAAATAGGGTCGCTGACATTTTGGCTAACTTTGGTGTTAATAATCCCTTTCAAACTTGGATTGGGGGGGACGTTCTACCCGCTCATGTCAATAAAGCCATTATCATTGATCTACATGGTAGTGACAATCATAACTAATGGTTGTATTTTAGACGCTAATGTGTAGATCCCCAAGTACATGATGATGACATCACAAAAGATTTGGATGATTGTTGCGATCTGTGCGGGCTGGAATGTCATCATTTCTTGGCATAGGAGGAAAGCCGAGGAGCGGGGAAATAATAACAAGTGTAACATAATAATTAAACTGGCTTTCACGGGAAGGAAAGATTCAAATACAAAAATCAAAGTTCGGCCTATCCCGCACATTGGTAGCTATTTTACCGTTGAGAACAGGAAAACGAGCAGAGGAAACATGAAGGGGCCGCCATGCAAAACCGAACCGACCCACAATCCTGAGTGGAAAGAGAACACGGAGCTTTGGGATTACCTGCAAATTGGGGGCCTGTCTAATTTCATTGAAAGGATCCAAGGCTTCGACCAAGACATCTCTATCAAATTCACCCAAGAATGGAAGAATAGAATAGTCAAATATAGTAAAATGAAAATGGAAATCACGGAAGAGCTCATAGCTCAGATCACAGGCCTCAGCCTGGAAGGCACAAAATTCTTCAATAAGAAGGTAGACAGGGAGGTGGAAACCAAGAAATTTCTGGAAGAGGGGGAGAATCTTGAGTTCGTGACTGCTGGCCTCAAGGTGGCGTCGATCCCTGAACCTTTTGATGAACTGGGCAAAATGGTGGTAAGGTATGTTGCCCTTGAAGGAAGATATGTGACTATACCTCAAAGCATCTGATTTTTCTGAATCATTTTCGTAGAAATAACATTATCAGCTTTCCTCACTATCTGATTAACTCTCTGGAGAAATCTATAAGGGAAGTTCAAAGCCACTCTATGGCTGTCCCTTTACACCAGGGCCTTATCCTCTTGATTCACCGCCATTTCTCCAACTTCCCTCCCGTGAATCCTATCCCACCTCCCTCCTTCATACCTCCACCTGCCCACACTGCTCCCACTCCCCCTGCTAAAAGGAAAGAATGAAGATGTTGTCTCCAGCAAGAAAAGCAAGAGCCTCAAAGCTAAAATCCCTACTTCCCAATGGGTCCTAAGGAGCCACAAAGACTTAGAACTAGCTGAAAACCTCCTGCATATTAGTAAGCTGGTGGAGGAGCCCAAAGAGGAGGAATTGCTAGATAGGGTGGACAGATTAGAAAAGGAGATACAAGAGCTCAAAGGGGCTATAAAAAACATGGAAAGAGCTAAGGATAAAAGGATCCTTCAAAGTGAGGAGGAAGAGGGGGTTATTGGGGAAGTCTTCAAGAAACTTCAGTCCTTAGATGGCAGATTGGGGAATGTTAAAAGCTGAAATGACTGATATTGTCTGCCCTCAAAAGCATTTATAATTTCATTAAACAACATGTCCACAGTGTTTGTAGTTTAAGTGGGATTAATGAGGACATATGGGGCCCTAAAGAGAAAAGGGACATTGCAATTGTCCATGCATATTTGCAATACTCCTCTTAGGCCACTGCCATTGCCTTCTTCATGTCACTGCAGGCTATCAAGACCAAAATTGACAGAGCCATCAAGTAACGGGCTGTTGTGATGCTGTTTTTTGGCTGCGATGTGGCTGTCATCGGGTGGTTCTAGAGATGTTTTTTGGCAGAGCTCTTCATGTTGTTTCTCTTTTGGTTTCTTTTTGATCTTGCCTTCTTATTTCTAGATCTTTGTACGTTTAGATCCTTTTTTCACCTATATTGTAATATTTGGTTGTTGAGCCTTCCTTGGTTGACTGTTTTGCCCTTCTATGGGTTGCTTCTCTCATCTTTACTATCTGGATTTTGAGCCCTTTTGTATACAGGGTATAGTCCCTTCAAAACTATTTTCCCTTAATAAAAAAAAAAATTCAAGAGTTATAACCTTTAGCTCTGATACCAAAATGTATCATCCACTTTATTATGATTCTCAATGAGGAATTTTGTTTTTTAACCTTATGCCTCATTGATTTAAATACCCATATAACTAAATCAAACATAATCTTAATTTCATATGTCGTGCTTCCTTGTTCTAAATTAACTTAATTTAGAACTAACATCATCTTAGTCAATCCATCTTATAACTATCATAAACCATGCACAACTTCATGAGATTATATAGATCCTACTCAATCCCCCTCAAGCACTCTTTATGAGTGTGTTTACTCTTTATGAGAGTGTATACAAGTATACTAATGGTTTCTTCATCTATCAAATATAGTAAAATATCACATTCTAAGTGTCTACATGGGTATCCTTCATTTAATCCTATCTAAAATCCTACACTTAGATCCTTGGTGACTCTGGGATAGAGTAATCAATAGCTTACACTACTTTGATGAAATTTTCAGAGCCATGTATGCGATGCTCGGTTCCATGATGACACATTCATCATTAGAAACTTATCCATCGCCTAGTTTAGTTTATAGATTATTTTCTAGTCTTAAGTTATTATGTTCATAGTTGATAACTTAAGAATTCATTAACATTCCTTTCCTATTTTCTAGATCCATTTATTATACTTATACTGGTAAGTACATTTGTACTAAGAAAACAATCAAAAATTGTGTAAGTACTCCGTACTTTACCATCGTGAATTGGTTATTTCATCGAATTTACTCCACCACGTAAATGGTATTGTATTATCATTAATTAACATATTAACATATTTGTCATCTTAGGTTATCTGCTTATAAACATGTACACTCCATCAAATTTAATGAAACTCATCGTCGCACCATTTAAACAACATCTCTAAACTAAGTTCATTACCCCTACACCACTTAAATTAATTACTTAATCCCTCACCTCACATTACCTAGGTCATATTTACCCTCTCATGGCTAAAATAATTAATTAATTAATTGTATCCCTACACCTCACTCATCCTAACTGACTAGTTATGACTAGTTTAACTAAACCTTCTAAATATATTATCCTAACCACCTGTAAACACCTATAATTTTAATCGAACAATGTAAACATTAAATTGTGCTAATTATACCCTATCCCAAAAATTGACAACACATCGTCAATAACACACCATTTCTCCTCTATCACCACTAATTTATTACATTACGACACTTAATTAGCCCTTCCATCACTCAAAACGACAATTAACGACCTTCCTTTAATTTATCCCTCTTTCTAGCTATATTAATTAATTATTCATAATTAATTAATGATCTCTTCTATTTAATCAAGAAATCGTCATTTATTTGATTAAAATCCTCTCATAGTATAAATAAAACTATTTCCTCCTCAAATACTTCTAAAAGATACATTACCCCTTTCTATCCAAATTAATTAATTATTCTTAATTAATTATGACCTCTCGTCTAAGACAATAAACCTTCATCTATTTAATCAAATTCCTCTACCACATCACTAAATATCATGTTAAATCTCTTCTAACTAGTCTAATAGGATTATCCCCCTATTAATTAATCACCTTTTATTAATTATAAACATCTTCTAATTCCCATGGTTGCTAAATGACAAATTAAACTTAACTAAAACAGCCTCATTCATTCCTAACCCATATGTTAACTAACCTATATTTGGTTAACTAAACTAAAGTTACTTTTGGGATTTTATCCCACATGTAGTAATATGTAAAGCTTCTTTTAACCATTGGGTTATAAGACGAACCATCGTCTAACATTTCTACTTACACCTTTACATGCTTGTAAACTCATTATAGGCATTTCATCTTACATAAATTCTTCATTAGAGTGGAACTAAGCATCATTAATTTCCATTCATCCATCCAAGATTTTTGTGAAGAACATGGAGTTAATCAAGAAAGGCCTTGTAGCCATGACTTGATGAACCTCCATCCATAATCCTCTAGGATCAAGCAAAAACTATCAACCATTTAATAGATAAAGGATCTACATAGGTCCATCTCATGTGTTTTAGCTTTCTAAAGAGTAGAGGAATGAATGTTAGCATGTTAGTTTGAATTTCTTTCAAGGTTATAATGCATAATGTTGATGTTTATTACTTATTTATCTCTTAGCACGATGGTTCTTGTTTAGTTTAGCTTAGTTTTAGGACTATTAAGGTGTTAGTTTAATTTATATTTACTTAGCTAATTAATACATGAGCACACCATCTCTAAATTATCTCTAAACCTCACTCATCCTAACTCACTAGTTATGACTAGTTTAACTAAACCTTTTTAAAATATTTTAAACACCTCTAACTTATCCATATAACCACCTCCTACTCTTCACTAGTTAGGACTAGATTAATTTGGGAAACCTTCAAATTTATCCCTACTCTATCCTAACTACCCCTATCCACCTCTAAACCTCACACTCAAAATCTATAACTTATCTAGTTATGATTCCCCTAAATCTTCAACCAACTACGACCAAAATAGCAATTTTATCCTCCCAAACTCAAACTACATGTAATCGACGGTAATTCCGCTAGTTGCCTGAGATTCCTCCAATCATAGGCGATTCCCCCAATCATTGGCAATTATCTCATATTAACTCTATAAATACCTACTATAAGCCTCCATTTTAAAGGAGGATGGCATTTGGATGTAACTCTAGGACTTCATATTGTTTTATTCTTGCATCATAGACCTCTCATAGATCCATAGTATTCGAACGTCATTCATTTGTCCAGAATCACATCAACAATCTTCTTGTATCAACAAAATTTCACTCACAGGTAACATAACCTTTTGTTCCTCTTTTTCTCAAATTATACACGGTAAGTGGTTTACCTTGTTTAATTACATCAAACTTAAATCATTTTTAAGCTTAAATCAAACTTTCTAATATTTCTTTCAAGTCCCATATTCATCCATTTTTCGGTCGGTACATTTTTATAGAAATCGCTAACGATTTCCCAAAATCACCAAAGATTGGATGAATCTCTAGAAGTTCACAAACAATCTCCCACGATTCTCTACATCACTGGAAAGGTATTGCATTCAGATTTCTGATGCATCTTTCAGTTTACAAAATAGAGCTACGGTTCACACGTTATCGTCAAAACATCATAGGTTGGTTTTCTTTAGATCTAGAGCCTCACCATCAACAAAACTATCATTCACAGCCTTCCCAAATTTGGTAATATCATATTTTCAGTCTTATTATTCAATTGGCTTAAGATAAGTACCTTTCATTCAAATAATTGTCTTAATAAATCATCATTTGATAGATTAAATAATTTCTTTTATTTCATCTGTTTACCATTTATTTTATTGTTGATAGATTAATTTATTGAATGCAGATTGACATCCTTTGGAGGAAGTCAATTGTATTCAAAGAACTCACATTTTCCAGTAAATCCATGATATTTTTTACTAACTTTGTCTTGTGTAGTGTCTATGATTCAATATTCATTCATAGAAGAGGAGCTTGATCTATTCTTCCATGGAACACAACATCAAACATTGCCCATCCACATCCACAGATATCACAGAAACCCCGCCATATCGAGGTTTGGAAGGTATTATTAGCTTGCTTACAAACACATGTTAAAGACTGGTAAGATTTATCCTGAACAAGAGTGTTATCTAACTTATTTACCACAAAACTTGAAGCATAATTTGTTATCATTCATTATCCATGGTACATCCCTCTCCAATTCTATTTATCTTATTAATAATATTATAATTCAATAAGTGTAAGCACCCAATAAGTCCAAGAGTTGTAACCTTTAGCTTTGGTACCAAAATGTAACATCCACTTTATTACACTTCTCAACTAGGATATTTTTTCACCTTATGCTTCATTGATTTAAATACCCATATATTTAAATATATGATAATCTTAATTTCATATCTCATATTTCCTTGTTCTAAATTAACTTAATTTAGAACTAACATAATCTTACTCAATCCATATTATAACTGTCATAAACCATGTGCAACTGCATGAGATTATATAGATCCTACTCAATCCCCCTCAAACACTCTTTGCGAGTGTGTTTACTTTTTATGAGCATGTATACAAGTATACTAATGGTTTATTCATCTATCATGATAGTAAAATATTAAATTCTATGTGTCTACATGGGTATCCATCATTTAATCCAATCCGACATTCTACATTTAGATCCTTGGTGACTCCGAGCTAGTGTAATCAACATCATACACTACTTTGATTACATTTTAAGAGACATGTATGTCATTCTCAGATTCATGCCGACACATTCGTCGTTAGGAACTTGTCCATCACCTAGTTCAATTATATAGATTGAAACTAATCAAACAATTCAGACATATGGAGGAAGATATAGAGTCCCACATTATCACCATAATCGATACGACAACGAGGAGCAGGAGTTAGCTAGAACAATAACAATGCCGATGGAAGTAGGGACAACTTACAACAACATGAACTTTCATGTGTTAGATTTGGAACTTCCATACAGTATGCTTCTTGGCCTCCCATGGATCAATGTCATGTAGGCCATACCATTAATGTTTCATCAATGTATTAAATTGAAACATGAGGGACACATTATTACCATTCAAGGTAATCCATAACTCTTCGCTCACTCTAGATATCCCAACACCTTTTCACATAGGGGTGCATATACATGTCCCTCTATTGATATTGTTGTTCCCCTTTAGCCAGAAGCTCTTGAATCACAGGTAGAATCAAACTCCCTAAAAGCTTGATCTCATGAGGCTTCTATGTCTAAATTTCCCTTTGATTCATGGGAGATTAAAATAATTGAGTATGGTTATGGAGAATAAAATGTTCAACATGATGTCATGGATTCATGTACCAAAAACAAGAGGCAGACCCAATTATCACTTCAAATAACTTAGAGATGAACAGACTATTGGGACATTCTTACTTGGTGGACTACTTGCAGAAGAGAAATTGTAGGACTTGCCTACAATTTGGGTTCCTGAAGACACTAAGCCTACATGCTATGAAATTATAGAATACACAAATTTTAGTAGAATGGTGTATTCCATGGGCTATAAAGGTTGGATGGGGAAACTTTGAACAAGGAGCAAGGGAACCAATCCCACTTCCACATTTCAAAACTGAAAGATATGGTATTTGTGTTCGGCCATATTGGTCACACCCCATGGATGTGGATGCTAACTCCCCTGAATGCGAGGATAACTTTGTTTATTCAGATAGTGACATAGATTCCCATTCTATCCAATACGAGGATCTTGCCTTGACGAACCTTTTCATGGATACCAATATCCTTAAAACAACCCCCACTGATCGTAAAATTTACCTTTTATACCCTAGCCTTTTTTATTGGGGACTAACAATGTCATGTGCCATTGGACCTCTTTGAGAATGACCTGGATATTATGGAATTTATGGGCATACATGATACCATTCCTATTCGAGATCATAACAAGGGTTTCGTCATTAATCTAGATACCTGTGCATACTTTGGTGAGGAATCAGAGCTTCATGGTCAGCAAATTTTAGAAAAAGCAAGGGAAAATTTTCCAAAGAAAAGCCTCGACAAAAATGTAATTCCAAGTTGCACAGTGAAAACCTCTTTGAGGCATTGGTTGACCAACAAATAAAAATATCAATAGACAAAAGAAGTGGGCACATTGAGGGTGAAAATATCATAGAGACACCCTTAGAAGAAGATCTCAACCTTCTTTTTGATCCTATACATATGGAGGATATGTCAAAATTTTTGGTAGAAATAAACTATTGATTTAATTATCAAAATAGAAGAGCAACCAAAGATAGTCAAGATAGGAGCTTAGCTTTCAACACAAGATGAAAAGACATTCACCTTGCTTCTTAGAGAATTTTTTGATTTATTCTTAAGCTATTATAAATAAATGCTAGGACTAGATCCAAATTTGGTGGTGCATAACTTAGCTGTGCATGAAGATGCAAAGCCTATTAAATAGAAGCTGAGGAAAATGCATCCACAGATGGCCCTTTTGGTTAAAGAGGAACTGGAGAGAATGTTAGCAACATAATTCATCAGACCCATTGACTAATCTGAGTGGATATAAAACATAGTTCTAGTACATAAGAAGCCTGTTGGAATAAGAATTTACATGGACTTTTGAGACATTAACAAGGCATGTCCAAAATAACGATTTTCCCTTGCCTAACATTGACATGATTGTCAATTCGACTGCAATATATGAAATGTTATCCCTTATGGATGGTTTTCAAACTACAACAAAATCGAGATAGAAGAGGAATATAAACATAAGACAACCTTTATAACCCCTTAGGGAACATTCTATTATTAGGTAATTCCCTTTAGCCTAAAAAATGCTGGTGCAACTTATCAAATGGAAATGACCATAATATTCCATGATAACCTTCATGATGTCATGGAGGAATATGTGGATGATATCTTAGGAAAATAAAAGACAAGATAAGACCATCCTGAAATATTGAGGTGCATATTTGAGAGGCTCTAAGAATATAGGGTCAGACTAAATCCAAATAAGTGTGTCTTCAAGGTATTGTCTGGAAAGATATTGGGATTTATTGTATAAAGAAGAGGGATTGAGGTAGACACATCTAAAGTAAATGTTATTAATGACATTGTGATGATTACATTACGACACTTAATTTTCCTTCTATCACTCAAAACAATGATTAATGACATTTTGTTAATTTATCCTTATTTTTAGCTAGATTAATTAATTAATTATAATTAATTAATGATCTCTTCTCTTTAATCAATAAATAATCATTTATTTGATTAAATTAATCTCATATTATAAATCAAACTATTTCCTCCTCAAATACTTCTAAAAGCTACATTATCCCTTTCTATCCAAATTAATGAATTATTCTTAATTAATTATGACCGCTCGTTTAAGACAATAAACCTTAATCTATTTAATCAAATTCCTCTAGTACATCACTCGATATCATGCTAAATCTCTTCTAACTATCCTAATAGGCATATCCCCCTATTAATTAAACACATTTGATTAATTATAAACATATTCTAATTCCCATGGTTGCTAAATGAAAAATCAAACTTAACTAAAGTAACCTTATACATTCCTAACCCACATGTTAACTCATATAGCTTTGGTTAACTAAACTAAAGTTACTTTTGGTATTTTATCCCACATGTAGTAATATGTAAATCTTCTTTTTACCCATTGGGTTATAAGAGGAACCCTCCTCCTCTAACATTTCTACTTACGCCTTTACATGCTTGTAAACTCATTATAGGCATTTCATCTTAGAGAAATTCTCCATTAGAGTGGAACTAAGCATAATTAATTTGCATTCATCCATCCAAGATTTTTTTGAATAACATGGAGTTAATCAAGAAAGGCCTTGTAGCCATGACTTGATGAACCTCCATCCATAATCCTCAAGGATCAAGCAAAAACTATCAACCATTTAATAGATAAAGGATCTACATAGGTCCATCTCATGTGTTTTAGCTCTCTAAAGAGTAGAGGAATGAATGTTAGCATGTTAGTTTGAATTTCTTTCAAGGTTATAATGCATAATGTTGATGTTTATTACTTATTTATCTCTTAGCACGATGGTTCTTGTTTAGTTTAGCTTATTTTTAGGACTACTAAGGTGTTAGTTTAATTTATATTTACTTAGCTAATTAATACATGAGCACACCATCTCTAAATTATCTCTAAACCTCACTCATCCTAACTCACTAGTTACAAATAGTTTAACTAAACCTTTTAAAAATATTTTAAACACCTCTAACTTATCCATATAACCACCTCCTACTCTTCACTAGTTAGGACTAGATTAATTTGGGAAACCTTGAAATTTATCCCTACTCTATCCTAACTACCCCTATCCACCTCTAAACCTCACACTCGAAATCTATAACTTATCTAGTTATGATTCCCCTAAATCTTCAACCAACTACGACCAAAATAGCAATTTTATCCTCCCAAACTCAAACTACATGTAATCGACGGTAATTCCGCTAGTTGCCTGAGATTCTTCCAATCATCGACAATTCCCCCAATCACTGGCAATTATCTCATATTAACTCTATAAATACCTACTATAAGCCTCCATTTTAAAGGAGGATGGCATTTGGATGTGAGTCTAGGACTTCATATTGTTTTATTCTTGCATCAGACCTCTCTTAGATCCATAGTATTCGAACGTCATTCATTTGTCCAGAATCACGTCAACAATCTTCTTGTATCAACAAACTTTCTCTCAAAGGTAACATAACCTTTTGTTCCTCTTTTTCTTAAATTATACATGGTAAATGGTTTACCTTGTTTCCTTACATCATTATGAATCATTTTTAAGCTTAAATTAAACTTTCTAACATTTCTTTCAAGTCCCATATTCATCCATTTTTTCGGTTGGTAAATTTTTATAGCAATCGCTAACGATTGCTTAAAATCACCAAATATTGGCTGAATCTCTAGAAGTTCACAAAAAATCTCCCATGATTCTCTACATCACTAGAAAGGTATTGCATTCATCTTTCTAATTCATCTTTCGGTTTACAAAACAGAGCTACGGCTCACACATTATCGTCAAAACATCATAGGTTGGTTTTCTTTAGATCTAGAGCCTCACCATCAACGAAACTATCATTCACAGCCTTCCCAAATTTGGTAATATCATATTTTCAGTTTTATTATTCAGTTGGATTAAGATAAGTACCTTTCATTCAAATAATTGTCTTAATAAATCATCATTTGATAGATTAAATAATTTCTTTTATTTCATCTGTTTACCATTTATTTTATTGTTGATAGATTAATTTATTTAATGTGGATTGACATCCTTTGGAGGAAGTCAATTGAATTCAAAGAACTCACATTTTCTAGTAAATCCGCCATATATTTTACTAACTTTGTCTTGTGTAGTGTCTATGATTCAAGATTCATTCACAAAAGAGGAGCTTGATCTATTCTTCCATGGAACACAGCCTCAAACATCGGCCCATCCACATCCACAGATATAATGGAAACCCCACCATATCGAGGTTTGGAAGGTATTATCAGCTTGCTTGCAAACACATGTTAAAGACTGGTAAGATTTATCCCAAACAAGAGTGTTATCTAACTTAGTTACCACCGAACTTGAAGCAAAATTTGTTATCATTCATTATCCAAGGTAGATCCCTCTCTAATTCTATTTATCTTATTAATAATATTAGAATTCAATAAGCGTAAGCATCCAATAAGTCCAAGAGTTGCAACCTTTAGCTCTGGTACCAAAATGTAACATCCAGTTTATTACGCTTCTCAACTAGGATATTTTTTTCACCTTACGCTTCATTGATTTAAATACCCATATATTTAAATATATGATAATATTAATTTCATATCTCATGTTTCCTTGTTCTAAATTAACTTAATTTAGAACTAACATAATCTTACTCAATCCATATTATAACTATCATAAACCATGTGCAACTGCATGAGATTATATAGATCCTACTCAATCCCCCTCAAACACTCTTTGCGAGTGTGTTTACTGTTTACAAGCGTGTATACAAGTATACTAATGGTTTATTCATCTATCAAAGATAGTAAAATATTAAACTCTAAGTGTCTACATGGGTATCCATCATTGAGTCCCATCTGACATTCTACATTTAGATCCTTGGTGACTCCGAGTGAGTGTAATCAACATCATACACTACTTTGATTACATTTTAAGATACATGTATGCCATTCTCAGATCCATGCCGACACATTCGTCATTAGGAACTTGTTCATCACCTAGTTCAATTATATAGATTGAAACTAATCAAACAATTCAGACATATGGAGGAAGATATAGAGTCCCACATTATCACCATAATCGATACGACAACGTGGAGCAGGAGTTAGCTAGAAAAATAACAATGCTGATGAAATTAGGGCCAACTTACAACAACATGATTTTTCATGTCTTAGATTTGGAACTTCCATACAGTATGCTTCTTGGCCTCCCATGGATCAATGTCATGTAGGCCATACCATTAATGTTTCATCAGTGTATTAAATTGAAACATGAGGGACACACTATTACCATTCAAGGTAATCCATAACTCTTCGCTCACTCTAGATCTCCCAACACCTTTTCACATAGGGGTGCATATACATGTCCCTCTTTTGATATTGTTATTCCCCTTTAGCCAGAAGATCTTAAATCATAGGTAGAATCACACTCCCTAAAATCTTGAGCTCATGAGGCTTCTATGTCTAAATTTCCCTTTGATTCATAGGAGATTAAAATAATTGAGTATGGTTATGGAGAATAAAATGTTCAACATGATCTCCTGGATTTATGTACCATAAACAAGAGGTAGACCCAATTATCACTTCAAACAACCTAGAGATGAACAGACTATTGGGACATTCTTACTTGGTGGACTACTTGTAGAAGAGAAATTGTAGGACTTGCCTACAATTTGGGTTCCTGAAGACACTAAGCCTACATGCTATGAAATTCTTGAATACGCAAATTTTAGTAGAATGGTGTATTCCTTGGGCTATAAAGGACTTGGATGGGGAAAATTTGAACAAGGAGCAAGGGAACCAATCCCACTTCCACATTTCAAAACTGAAAGATATGGTATTGGTGTTCGGCCATATTGGTCACACCCCACGGATGTGGATGCTACCTCCCCTAAATGTGAGCATAACTTTGTTTATTCGGATAGCGACACAGATTCCCATTCTATCCAATACGAGGATCTTGCCTTGACGAACCTTTTCATGGATACCACTATCCTTAAAACAACTCCCACTGATCCTAAAATTGACCTTTTATACCCTAGCCTTTTTTATTGGGACTAACAATGTCATGTGCCATTGGACCTCTTTTAGAATGACCTGGATATTATGGAATTTATGGGCATACATGATACCATTCCTATTTGAGATCATAACAAGAGTTTCTTCATTAACCTAGATACCTGCGCATACTTTGGTGAGGAATCAGAGATTTTTGGTCAGTAAATTTTAGAAAAAGCAAGGGAAATTTTTCCAAAGAAAAGCCTCGACAAATATGTAAGTCCAAGTCTCACAGTGAAAACCACCTTGAGGCATTGGTTGACCAACAAATAAAAATATCAATAGATAAAAGAAGTGAGCACATTGAGGGTGATAATATCATAGAGACACCCTTAGAAGAAGATCTCAACCTTCTTTTTGATCCTATACATATGGAGGATATGTCAAAAATGTTGGTAGAATAAACTATTGATTTAATTATCAAAATAGAAGAGCAACCAAAGATAGTCAAGATAGGAGCTTAGCTTTCAGCATAAGATGAAAAGACATTCACCTTGCTTCTCAGAGAATTTTTTGATTTATTCGTAAGGTATTATAAATATATGCTAGGACTAGATCTAAATTTGGTGGTGCATAACTTAGTTGTACATGAAGATGCAAAGCCTATTAAATAGAAGTTGAGGAAAATGCATCCACGGGTGGCCCTTTTGGTTAAAGAGGAATTGGATAGAATGTTAGCAACATAATTCATCAGACCCATTGAATAATCTGAGTGGATATAAAACATAGTTCTAGTACATAAGAATCCTATTGGAATCAGAATTTACATGAATTTTCGAGACATTAACAAGGCATGTCCAAAATATGATTTTTCCTTGCCTAACATTGACATGATTGTCAATTCGACTGCAAGATATGAAATGTTATCCCTTATGGATGGATTTTCAAACTACAACCAAATCGAGATAGAAGAGGAATATCAACATAAAACAACCTTTATAACCCCTTAGGGAACATTATGTTATTAGGTAATTCCCTTCAGCCTAAAAAATGTTGGTGCAACTTATCAAATAGAAATGACCATAATATTCCATGATAACTTCATGACGTCATGGAGGAATATGTGGATGATATCTTAGGAAAATAAAAGACAAGATAAGACCATCCTGAAATATTGAGGTGCATATTTGAGAGGCTCTAAGAATATAGGGTCAGACTAAAATCCAAATAAGTGTGTCTTCGGGGTATTGTCCGGAAAAATATTGGGATTTATTGTATAAAGAAGAGGGATTGAGGTAGACACATCTAAAGTAAATGTTATTAACGACATTACGATGATTACATTACGACACTTAATTTTCCTTCTATCTCTCAAAACGATGATTAACGATGTTTTCTTAATTTATCCTTTTTTTAGCTAGATTAATTAATTAATTATAATTAATTAATGATCTCTTCTCTTTAATCAATAAATCATCATTTATTTGATTAAAATCCTCTCATAGTATAAATTAAACTATTTCCTCCTCAAATACTTCTAAAATCTACATTATCCCTTTCTATCTAAATTAATGAATTATTCTTAATTAATTATGACCGCTCGTTTAAGACTATAAACCTTAATCTATTTAAATAATTCCTCTAGTACATTACTCGATATCATGCTAAATCTCTTCTAACTAGCCTAATAGGCATATCACCCTATTAATTAATCACATTTTATTAATTATAAACATATTCTAATTCCCATGGTTGCTAAATGAAAAATCAAACTTAACTAAAGTAACCTTATACATTCCTAACCCACATGTTAACTCATATAGCTTTGGTTAATTAAACTAAAGTTACTTTTGGGATTTTATCCCACATGTAGTAATATGTAAATCTTCTTTTACCCATTGGGTTATAAGAGGAACCCTCCTCTAACATTTCTACTTACACCTTTACATGCTTGTAAACTCATTATAGGAATTTCATCTTAGATAAATTCTCCATTAGAGTGGAACTAAGCATCATTAATTTGCATTCATCCATCCAAGCTTTTTGTGAAGAACATGGAGTTAATCAAGAAAGGCCTTGTAGCCATGACTTGATGAACCTCCATCCATAATCCTCTAGGATCAAGTAAAAACTATCAACCATTTAATAGATAAAGGATCTACATAGGTCCATCTCATGTGTTTTAGCTTTCTAAAGAGTAGAGGAATAAATGTTAGCATGTCAGTTTGAATTTCTTTCAAGGTTATAATGCATAATGTTGATGTTTATTAGTTATTTATCTCTTAGCACGATGGTTCTTGTTTATCTTAAGCTTAGTTTTAAGACTACTAAGGTGTTAGTTTAATTTATATTTACTTAGCTAATTAATACATGAGCACACCACCTCTAAATTATCTCTAAACCTCACTCATCCTAACTCACTAGTTACGACTAGTTTAACTAAACCTTTTTAAAATATTTTAAACACCTCTAACTTATCCATATTACCACCTCCTACTCTTCACTAGTTAGGACTAGATTAATTTGGGAAACCTTCAAATTTATCCCTACTCTATCCTAACTACCCCTATCCACCTCTAAACCTCACACTCGACATTTATAACTTATCTAGTTATGATTCCCCTAAATCTTCAACCACCTATGACCAAAATATAAATTTTATCCTCCCAAAATCAAACTGCATGCAATCAGCGGTGATTCCCCCAATTTCCAATGATTCTCTCCTATTAAATTTATAAATACTTGAAGGAGAATGGCAAGTAGATGTGAATCTAGGACTTCATATTGTTTTCTTCTTACATCATAGACCTCTCACAGAGCTAGAGATCATCCAACAAAAGTCAAATCATCTTCGAACATCATTCAATTGTCCATAATCACGTTAGTAGTCTTCTTATATGAACAAAATTTCCATCTTAGGTAATATCACCTTTTGTTGCACTTTTTCTCAAATTATGCAAGGTAAGTGGTCTCCCTTGTTTCATTACATCGTTATGCATCATTTTAAAGCTTAAATCAACCTTTCTAACATTTCTTTCAAGTCCCATATTCGTCCATTTTTTGGCCAGTACATTTTTATAACAATCACTGGCGATTGCCTAAAATCAGTAAATATAGGCTTAATATCTAGAAATTCACAAAAAATCACCTATGATTCTCTACACCACTAGAAATGTCTTGAAGTTAGCTTTCCGATGCATCTTTTGGTTTCCAAAAAGGAGCTACAGTTCAAAAGGTTATTGTAAAAACATCAGAGGTTGGTTTTCGTCAGGTCCAGAGCCTCGCCATCAACAAAAATATCATTCACATCCTTCCCAAATTTGGTAATATCATATTTTTAGTCTTATTATTCAATCTGATAAAGATAAGTACCTTTCATTCAAATCATTGGCTTAATAAATCATCATTTGATAGATCAAATCATTTCTTCTATTTCATCTGTTTACCATTTATTTTATCACTAACAGATTAATTTCTTGAATGTGGATTGACATCCTTTCAAGGAAGTCCACTGAATTTTAGGGACTGGCATTTTCTAGTCAATCTACCTTATATTTTACCAACTCTATCTTGTGTAGTGTTTGTGATTCCAGATTCATTCGCAGAAGAGGATCTTGATCTATTATTCCATGGAGCACAACATCAAATGTTTCCCATCCACATCCACGGGTATCACGAAAACCCCGCCATATCGAGGTTTGGAAGGTATTATCAACTTTCTTGTAAACACATGTCGAAGACTAATAATATTTATCCCAAACAAGAGTGTTATCTAACTTATTTATCACCGAACCTGAAGTATAATTTTTTATCATTCATTTTCCATAGTACATCCTTCTCCAATTATATTTATCTTGTTAATAAAATTAGAATTCAGTAAACGTAAGCACCCAATAAGTCTAAGAGCTGCAATATTTAGCTTTGATACAAAAATGTAACATCCAATTTATTATTCTACTCAACTAGGAATTTATTTTTCATCTTATGCTTTATTGATTTAAATACCCATATATTTAAATATAGGATAATCTTAATTTCATATCTCATGTTTCCTTGTTCTAAATTAACTTAATTTAGAACTAACATCATCTTTGTCAATCCATATTATAATTTTCATGAATCATGTGCTACTTCATGAGAGTATATAGATCCTACTCAATCCCCCTCAGACACTCTTTGTGAGTGTTTTTACTCTTTACGAGCGTGTATATAAGTATACTAATGGTTTCTTCATCTATCAAAGATAGTTAAATATTGCATTCTAAGTGTCTAAATGGGTATCTGTCATTGAATCCCATCCGACATCCTATGCTTAGATCCTTGGTGACTCCGAGTTAGTTTAATCAAAATATTACACTACTTTGATCAAATTTTAAGAGATATGGATGCCATGCTTGGATCCGTGATGGTATATTCGTCATTAGGAACTTGTCCATCACCTAGTTCAATAATATAAATTGAATCTAATAAAATAGTTGGGAAATATGGAGGAATATCTAGAGTCCCACATTATCACCATAACTACATACGACAACATGGAGTGGGAGTCAGCTAGAATAATAAAAATACCAATAGAAGTAGGGCCAACGTACCACAACATGAAGTTTCATGTCTTAGATTTGAAACTTCTATACAATATGCTTCTTGGATGCCCATGGATCAATGCCATGTAGGCCATACCATCAATGTTTCATCAATGTATTAAATTGAAACATGAGGGAAGCACTATTATCATTCAAGGCAATTAGGTACCCTTTGCTCACTCTAGAGCTCTCAACAAATTTTTGCGTAGGTGTGCATATACATGTCCCACCGCTGATATTGTTTTTCCCCTTTAGAAAGAATCTCTTAAATCACAGGTAGATTTAAACTACCTAAGTTTTTGAGCTCATGAGGCTTCTACATCTACCTTTCCCTTTGATTCATGGGAGATGAAAATCCTTGAGTATGGTTGTAGAGAATAAAATGTTCAATAGACTCTCTTGGTTTCAAATCTATCTTTTTCATGAAAAAAAAGAGGTAGACCCAATTATCACTTCAAATGGCCTAGAGATGAACAAACTATTGGGACATTCTTACCTAGTTGACTACTTGTAGAATTGAAATTTGTTGGACCCACCTACAACTTGGGTCCCTAAAGACACTAAGCCTACATGCTATGAAATTCTAGAATACAAAAATTCTAGTAGAATGATGTATTCCATGGGATACAAAGCCTTAGATGTGGAAAATTTAAACAAGGAGCAAGGGATCCCACTTCCACATTTCAAAACTGAAAGATAAGGTATTGGTATTTGGCCATATTTGGTCGCACCCCATGGATCAAGATGTTACCTACTATGAACATAAGGATAGCTTTGTTTATTCAGATAGTGACACAGATTCCCATTCTATCCAATATGAGGATCTTACCTCCATGAAACTTTTCATGGATACCACTGTCCTTACCATAACCCCCGCTGATCCTAAAATTGACCTTTTATACCCTACCCTTGTCGATTAGAACCAACAATGTCATGTGCCATTATACCTCTTTGAGAACGACGGGCTATTACAGAATTTATGGGCATATGTGATACCATTCCTATTGGAGATCATAAGAAGGGTTTCTTAATTGACCTAGATACCTACACATACTTTGGTGAGGAATCAAAGCTTCGTGGTCAGAAAAATTTAAGAAAAAGTGAGGGAAAAATTTCCAAAGAAAAGCCAAAAAAAAAAATGTAAGTCCAAGTCACACCGTGAAAACCTCTTTGAGGCATTGGCTGACCAATAAATAAAAATATCAATGGACAAAAGAAGTGACCACACTGAGGGTGAAAATCTCGTAGAGACGCCCTTAGAAGAATATCTCAACCTTCTTTTTGATCCTATGTTTATAGAGGATATGTCAAAAATGTTATTAGAATAAACTATTGATGTAAATATCAGAACATAAGAGAAACCAAAGATAGTCAAGCTGGGAGCTTCGATTTCACCACGAGAAAAAAACATTCACCTTGCTTCTTAGATAATTTTTCAATATATTCATAAGGTGTTATAAAGATATGCTCGGACTAGATCCAGCTTTGGTGGTGCACAAATTAGTTGTGCATGCAGATGCAAAGCCTATTAAATAGAAGCTGAGGAAAATTCATCCATGGGTGGCCCTTTTGGTTAAAGAGGAATTGGAGAGAATGTTAGTAGTAGGATTCATCAGACCCATTGACTACTCTGAGTAGATATCAAACATAGTTCTAGTACAGAAGAAGCCTACTAGAATCAAAATTTGCATGGACTTTCAAGACATCAACAAGGCATGTCCAAAAGATGATTTTCCCTTGCCCAAAATTGACATGATTATCAATTCAACTGTATGCTATGAAATGCTATCCCTTATGGATGAATTTTTGAGCTAAAAACAAATCAAGATAGTAGACAAAGATCAACATAAGACAACCTTTATGATTCCTTGGGGAACATTTTGTTTTCAGGTAATTCCCTTCGGCCTCAAACATTCTAACACAACTTATCAAATGGAAATGACCGTAATATTGCATGATATGCCTTATGACATCATGGAGGAGTATGTGGATGATATATTAGGAAAATAAAAGACAAGATAAGACCATCCTGAAGTATTGAGGTGCATCTTTGAGAGGCTCCAAGAATATAGGGTCAGACTAAATCCAAAGAAGTGTGTCTTCAAGGTATTGTTAGGAAAAAAATGGCTTTATTGTATCAAGAAGAGGGGCTGCTGTAGACCCATCCAAAGTAACTTCTATTACTGAAATGCCTCCTCCTAAGAACATCAAATAGCTATGCAGTCTACAACGAAAAATACAAGCCATCCACCACTTTAACTCATAGCTTGCTAAAAAATGTCATTCCTTCACCCATATGCTTAAGAAATATGTTGACTTCATTTGGGGACCAAATCAGCATAAGGCCTTTTCCTTGCTCAAACAATACTTAGAAAATCCACCAGTCCTCATGCCTCCAATCCTAGGTGAACCACTTTTTCTATACATATCTGCAACCCAATTTTCTTTTAAAACTTTGCTTCCTCAGTATGACCTAAGCCAAAAGGAAAAAGCAATGTACTATCTCAGTGGTACCCTAATTTCATATGAGTGCAACTATCCCCAATTCGAAAAATCTTGTTTGGCTATAGTTTTTACATTCCAAAAAATTCACCATTACCTGTTGAATAAAAAACCAATCTTATATCCAATGTTGACCCTCTCAAATACCTATTGTCAAAACCCACCCTTAATGGTAGGATGGCTAATTTGATCATCCTACTTAGTGAATTTGATATAGAGTATGTACACCCAAAATCAGTCAAGGGACAAGTTCTCACTGACCAATTCATAGAAGCACCCTTACCTCAAACTGAGCCTATGAGTTTGGATCTACCCAACACATCATTGACATATATTGAAGAATTTGTTATATGAAAAGTACACTTTGATGGATCATTTAATTTCCATGGTTCAGGGGCAGGAGTAGTGCTAGTCACTCCTTCAGGAGACCCCATACCACAATATTTCCATCTTTTCTTTCCTTCCACAAATAAAATTATAGAATATGAGGCACTCATCACTGGAATGAAGCTAGCTATAAAGTGGAATATCCACCACCTTAGTTTTTTTGGCGAGTCACAACTGATTATCAAGAAATTCAATGATAAGTATAAGGTCAAGGATGAAAAACTCATCCCATATAAAAATTTGGTGGAAAATTTAAAAGAATATTTTGTGCGCATCACCTTTGAACAAATTGCAAGGGCACAAAACTGATCTGTAGATGCAATGGAAATAGTGGGTTTTATGCTATAGATTCTGCCAAAAAAACAATGATAGGCCATTTTTTGTTGAAAATTTATGTTATCCTGCATACGACATGCCAAATTATTTCCTGGTATGTGAAGTTGTTGGTCCCCACTCCCCATGGTATGTTTATATTTTTAGCTACCTCTAAAGTGGTACCTTTCCTCATGACATTACTCATTCCAAAAAATAAATTCATATCCGCCAAATAGCTTGTTAGACCCTCCTTGGAGGCATGCTCTATCATTATGGCTATGATGGGAATCTGTTGCATTGTTTAGATATAACATAGTCAGTGTAAATGATCAAAGAGGTACACAAAGGAGTGTGTGGATCCCATAAAAACGGAATGGTATTATCCAAGAAGTTGTTAAGAGTAGGCTATTACTAGCCTACTATGGAAATAGATTGTTACAACTATGTGAGGAAGTGTGTCTTATTTCAGAATTATGGGAATTTCATTCATGCACCATCACAACCTTTACAGCCAATCACAACACCATGGCCATTTTATAAATGGGGATTAGACTTAATATGGAAGCTCACCCATACCTCATCTGATGGTCATACCCACATCATCACGGGAACAAAATAATTCACCAAATGGGTGGAGTCCATTCCATAGAAATATGTTATAGGTGCTCAGATATCAAAGTTCATAATGATTCACCTTATTTTCCGGTATGGCATTCCTGCTGCCATTGTTACTGAAAATTTCAAGAAGAAGACGGTAAAATATCTTTGCCATCACTTTCAGATAAGACTAAAGTTTTCCATGCCATATTACCCTCAAGGTAAGGGGCAGGAAGAATCCACTAATAAAACACTTATTCAAATCATGGAGAATATGGTGAGTAAAATAGGTCGCAATTTGCATTTGAAAATTCACCTAGCCCTCTGTGTTTATCAGACCTCCATTCACAATAAAACCTTAATATTACAATGGTTAAAATGATTGATCTTATATAAATAAAACCTTAATGTGCAAGAGGAAGGTAAGGAATGAACTATGATTATTATGGATAATTGTCACAAGGTGTTGCATGCCTGAAAAGAAAATAAAGAAGTTGGAATGTTTATACAGAGGTTCCAAAAATCATACATATGGAAGATCTTAGCAGAGTGGAGAACCAAGAGGTTATTGGGGCACTCTGAGGTGCCTTGGTATGGCAAAATATGCTCTTTGGTCTCTGGAAAAACTGAAAACCTTATTCTTTCTGAGTTGGAAGATGCTCTGTAACCTTCGCTACCTATCGCACTAGATTCATTGAACTACATTGAATCTACCAAATATAGAAAGATGAAGTTGAAGACCTACAAGAGACCAAAAATTATCAAAACCCTAAAACATAAAAGATGTAATGAATGGGTCAGACTAACCTCAGTTTCCACAATAATGGGCTTACTCAACTGAGTGTTGCACTACATTTCAGACCCAAATGTAGTTCTGGTGTGTTTGTGCATGCCATGCCCTAGGTGCTCTGATGTCAATCACACTTTGTGAAGTAGTGAGAAATAACTAAATTTAGAAAATGTTATAGTATGTGTGGATGGAATATAATAGAATCCCTCCCATTATGAAGTGTGTGTTGATACATATATCCTATCCTTGATGCATAGAAGTATGTGGATGCAAGCGATGCAACTCTATATGGAGTGGTAGTAGTAAGTGATGCTAGGACCATCATTATGGTCTCATAACTTTATATTTATAGGTTTTTCTTGAACTAATTTTGTAATTAATCCCAACATGGCCGACTAGAATAAAGGTAAGGATGAAAAATGGCTAGAAGAGGACCAAAAAGAGGTGGGAAACTATAAAATGGATCAGGGCACCCCAGGTGGGACCAGGGAACCCTGAGGCACCCTAGTACAAGCTTGGGCACCCCGGTTTAGGATAAAATGATGGAAAAGTCCTGAAATAGCTGGGCATGTGTAGTAATTTTTACCCTTATCAAAAAATAAAGGAACCCCATGCGTGCTGACCTATCACCCAGCGGAAGATGGGTGCTCACGCAAGGCACGTGTAGGTATCAAGTCTCTCTTTTATGCGAGTTTAGTGGGAAACATCATCTATGATTTGTGTTTAAAATATTTCAAAAGGTTTTCATGATTCATCCTACCCTTTGGGTCACTTTCTAGGTCTCCCAATGTTTTACAAAAACTTTTATTTCATATCAAAAGCATAATAACATTATCTACAAATTTCTTTGAGGTTATTTTTCCTTTTTCCATATTTAACAAAAATATCTTTTTTTCCACAATTTTGAGCCTAAATTTCATAAATCTAAAATTAAATGTATTACTAATTAGGGCATAATTCCAAAAATATAGACTTTTGGCCAAATTCCTTGGAGGTTTTTATTTAAATTTATATAAATAAAAATTACCTTTTTTTTGGTAAAATCCAAATTCTATATTGAGATATGGTCATTTTATTCATTTGACGATAATCACTTTTTATCTAACATCACTCTTTGGTTATTATCTCCGTGATATCTTCATTTTTGATCTCATATACAATTTTCTACATTATTTGGGCTTATCTATCATTTTATTTTATACCATCATGGCCCATAACACTACTTATCAAGTATCCTTATTTCATTTACATCAACAACATCCATCATGTAGAGATAATCTGACACAAATAATAAAAAAGCATACAACTCTCTAATAATATGACACCTTCCCAAGTGAATTCAATTATTTTTCATCTTTCAAATTCTTATATTAAAAATGATGATATATTACATAAATCTATCTTTAACTTTATTCAAATTTTTGAACCATGAATTTCAAGATAAACTTCTATCCATGAATGGTATAGTTATATCTCTCAAGGATGATATACAACACCTAAAAGATAATTATAATGCATATATTTGTTCTCTTGTTATGCATCATGATATTTATTAATCAAAGGATATATAATATGATGCAAATATTACATGTGCCCATACAAGTGAAGTTAAATTCATGCAACAGAAAGAACCTCTTCATTTTGAGAAGCATGCTAAATAACATAATATTTTATTTACACTACTCAATAATTAGATAATAAATTTGTTACCCAATCCTAACTATCCCCACTATCATCTTACACAATTAAGAGGTCAACCATTTTTAACTTATCATGGATTTTATGGAAGTTATGAAAATGAATTCTATGATTTACAATAGAGAATCCAACAACTTGAGTCCAAGGGATTCATTTCTTCTACTAAACCACTTTCTCATATTTACAAATGTCAATGGGTTCTTAAATCTACATCATCTATTAATGTCATAGTACATGGTATAAATTCTCCAATAATACAAGTGATACCAATTCTACAAGATAAAAACCATGACACACCTCCGTGAGAAGTATCAACATCCATAGTACCATCACATCTGACTATTAAGGAAACTAAATAATTGTCCATTGCACCTAAATCATTACATGACATAGAAAAAAACAATGTCAGTGGAGCCATCACAAGCCCAATCTAATGCCAACATGAAATAAGATTCTTGAAGAATCTATACTCAATCATAAAAAAATAATATAGATTTCAATAACATAAATATTGATGACTACCCTGATGATACGTGTATCAACATAGGTATGGGATCATCTATTCCAAATCCTAAGTGTACTTTTTAAATATCCTCTAAGATACCCGCATTATAATCTCACTCATTCTCCACACACTATGACATACCCACCTTAACATGGCACTACATCTTTAGCTAATGATCATATGCATTCCTCATTCACATGGGAATATAATGGGCCCTTTGAATTGTGTCCTTATTGGATAGATCACCATGTAATTGACACTTGGGAGAATGTTCTCCCCCCTTTCTACCTGATGACACAGTCTTATTCTAGGTTCATATACAACTATTGTAGTGCCCACTTCCCTTTAACACCTTTTGATGCTTATGATGATACTATGGATTTCATTATAGGCATTAATATATTTTGATTTAGTATGTTGTTAGACATTGGATTATGGATTATTGTGGATTTTGATTTGATTATGATGCATGATGATTATTAGAGACACCTGACATGTGGATGATGATATATTTTTGGACATGGATATTTTATGGATGTTGTCGGATATGTGATTTTTGGATATTATGATTTGATCTGAAAAATGAATGTTTTATGATGTGGATATATTTGTTGATTAAAAATGAAAATGATGTAATAAGTGACTTTGATATTGTTGTGATTCATTATGTAGTTTATTTTCATGATTTTTATATCATATTGGATGTTCTGATATGGCCACGAGGCTGAAGAAGGTATTTGCATTTCGGAAGGTTAAAAATATCACAATAAAACATCAGGGGATCAGAGACAAACCAAAATGGAATTTTAGGTGAATTACACACGGTCACCATGGCAACTCATTTTATTGTGTTATGTGTTGTTTTGTTAGATATTCCCATGAGGGGGAAATCATCTTTATATGTGACCATGGGTTGTGTATTTTATTTTTATGGTTAATGTTTATTTATGGTTGTATGTATTTTATTTAATTGTGATGGATTAATGTGAGAGATCATTTGTTTAAATTTTGATTAAATCAAATTGGGATTTGGAAAGTAATTATTAGATTTGTTGGTTGTTTATAATTAATTTGTAAGGGATGTGTAAGAGGTGTAAGAGCTTGTGTAAGTTAGTTTTTAGAGTAAGAAATACTCTACCTCCGTGGAAATTCGAATTTGACCTTGGGGGCTGTTTTTTGAAGCTTGTGGGACACATAAAACTTGTCCCATGCCTCTAAATTTATGTTACCAACCATACTTATGGTTGAGGATGTGATTTGTGACTTTTATAATGCATTTTTATTCCTTTTTGTGCATGTTTTTAATTTCACTTTCTTACATTTTAATTTAATGCTTGTCCCTTGAGTTGTGGGCTGTTTTTGAGAGTGCAAGTAACTTGTCAATCTCCACCCACCTCTTTATTGAGCCTTGGAGTTTGAATTTTGTCTTTTGTGTTTGAATGTAAGGATTATGATGTGGCATCCTACATGGATCCACATCATCCTCTTCTTTCCTCCTTCTATATATTTGAAACTCTCTTCCTGTTTTGGGTGGTTGAATCATTTTGCATTCTTTCTTAGGGGTGCATTTTCTTGGGAGAGTTGTTTCTTTTTAAGGAAGTTTTGGAACTGTGTTGCTGTTTTGAAAATATTTCTATTTGGAGTTGTGTTTTTGTCTTGGAAATCTTGTTACTAGGAAGCAAAATAACCATGGAAAGGTAGGGACTTAACTTTCTTTTTATTGTTATTATTTCTTGTTGTGTGGTGTGGAAAATGCATGTTTTTGGTTTTTATTTTGTTCGCTAGTTGAGTAGAATTCCTTAGGGAAGGTATAGGAGAAGGCTATGGGGAATTATTGTGAGGGGGCATAAGGGAATGCCATTGGCATCAGAAATTTGTCGACAAAGTTTGGGTTTGGGATCCACCATGGAAAAGAAAAATCTTGCATTTCTTACTTTGTGGGGGGGATAAGGGAGAATCTGTGGGGGCATAAGGAGGGATTCTATGGGGGGCATAAGGAAATGTGTGTGATGAATTACTTGGTAGTTTGCATTTGGTGGATGTCCAATTCCCAATTAGGAGGCATAAGTAGTTTCCCCCATAGGCCTTGCTCCTTTGGCTTGCAGGATCAAGCCTGAGTTCTGTTTTGATATGTTTTAAATGCAGTTGTGAACTGCTATTTTCTTTTGGTGTTGCATTGTGTTTTAAAAAGAAAATTTGTATGTAAAAGAATGCTATGTGTGGAATCCAATTGTTTCCATGGTTGAATTTCACCTTCTATTGTATATTGGTTGGGGTTCGGGGGCCTATGATGAAGGAAGGTATTCTCCATTCATTGTATGTCTTGGTTGGGTGGAGAGCATTGTCTTTCCCCCTCTTTTGTTTTGATCAGCTTCAAAGAAGAGATAAATGGAGCATGTTGCTTTTTTGGAGCCAAAGGAAAAATGTACAGTTTAATAGTCCCCTCTTGAGAACACATTTATTGTGTAACCTTTCCCACTTGAAGTGGATGAAATTGTATAATTATTTGTATTATGAAGAAAATTTCTTGTAATTGATGATTGAAAGATGTGAATTTAAATTGTGTAATGTAAAGAACTATCTTCCATTTTCTACTCTGTACATGGAAAGGAATTTGAAAGAGTGTTGTATATTTTATATATTGTATTTGAAACCAGATGAAAAAAGAGATATTGTAAAGTTGTATCTCCTTTTGAAGATGAATAAAGGATTTGCATTAGTTCATCTCAAAATTGTATTGTGTATCGGATTTGAAGTTGTTGAAATATAAAGAATATAGATTGGATATCTCTGTTAAAGGACAGAATGCGTGTGAAGAAAAGACGTATGTTGTATTTACTATTAAATGTCTCCTTTTGGTAAATTTTGAAATTTGAAGTGCAGAGTTGCAACTTAGGAATTGAATAGGTTGATTTAAAAAGTCATTTAATGTATTAGACTAGTTTAGAAATGAAGTTATTACACATGTAAATGATAAAATTGATATACAGACTTAATTTCTAGAAATCGGATCACTGTTATAAACTTTGCACTAGCAATTCATTTTAATATAAATGTAAAGTTTAGGACCTGTACATAGATTATTAACCTGGAGATTGTTATAATTTCAGTATGCTAAGTATCTTAAATGAGCTCAAATTGACAAAGAAAAATTTAAGAAAACAAGTCTGAACCATTGTAAAATTGAATCAAATTCCTTCTAACAGTCGTTTTTCTGTCTATTTGTTGGAAAAATACAAATTGAAATAAACTAGGACAAATTAACTTCCTTGAAAACACTCTATAAATCCTCCCTAGAGCTAATCCTCCATATCTGTTTAACATGTTGAGTGAATGAGGAGATCTAATTTAACCAGATTGAGAAGTTGAAAATTGCCAGTTCACTAATTAAAAGCGTACATATTGGTTTCTAAAAAATTGATCCTTTTAAAAATTCTGAAAAAATAAAATTTTATGGATTCATTTGCAAAGAGGGCATTGAGATATTACTGAGAAAGTCCTTGTTTTCCCAAAACCGAGCTTTCTAGCTCAAGTTATGGCCACTTTGAAGTTTTACGTCAATTTGGCATTCAAAAGGAATAAAATTTAATCTAACCATTAAAAATTAAATTTTGACTTTGGAAAAATTTCCACAAAAATTCCGTGGTCCCCGCCACCCCGCAACCAATTGGGATCTGCCACGTGGCACCTCAGAGGGGTGAACCAAACTTAGAACTTATCTTTTGAAAAAAATTCCTTGGGAAAATTTTCACATTTTTCTCTGCCACAGGCCCACAGCCAATCAAAGGGTGCCATGTGTCCTGACTTGGGAAGCTGGTGACAGAGGCACGACATTACCTTTTTAAACTTTAGACCTTTTGAAAATTTTGGAAAAAATTTCCATTTCGCCCCGCCGGCCCATGGCCTATCTTCGGCTGTCATGTGGCAGCTTTGGGTGCTAGCAAGGGGGGAGGACCCTTTGTTTTTTTAATTTTTGGTCTTTGAATTTTTTTGATAAATTTCCCCACAGCCCCGCACTCTCACCCTTGCCTTGGAAAATGCTTCTCGCGGGCGCGCAAACCCGCACATCCAGCTTACACTTTGTCCTCCCTTCGGCAAAATTCATAAATCAACACCGCCACCCAGCTCTCCCTTTCCCATCTCCCCATGGAAAATTATGGAGTGCCAAGTACCCCTAGTGGACCCACAGGCACGTGGGTGTTGTTTTGTTTTCTTCCCCTTTGGGTGAAATACCCCAAACTCTCTCGCCACCCCGCCCTTCCTTTCCTTGTTGCCGGTGATGACTCAGAGGCCGCCACATGTGTTTGGAGATCCTATGGAGGCACAGGCGCAACTGTGAAATTTCACCCGCACAGGGAAAAAAAATCCTCAAACACCGCCCCACGACCTGCCGACCCGAAATTTGCCTTTCACCCTTGCTTGACACGTGTCCTTTTGGGAAAAATTTGATCCCTAAACTCTGCCAGTCCATATCTTGAGTTTTTGAAGGAGTTAGGAGGACTTCTTTATATCACCAAAAAGGTGGAATGATTTTGGGAAATTTTGGAAGAAGTATGAGAAAAATAAAGTTGAAACTCTGATCTTGTTAGAGAGTGGGTATGGGGGTAAATTACTCCCTGAACCTAACTAAGAGTTCTAACCGCATAAAATGAACCACGTGAACTTGAAAATTGTTAATGAAGGGAAAATATGCTCTAGTAATTTAGAATTGATCTAGAACCTAATAGGGTCAACTTTTTCCTTACAACTTGGTTGTGGACACTCCTAATATATAAAAAAAATTATTCCAAAATTTTCTAACTAATCCTAGGTTATTTCTTGGGTCTCAAGTGGGTTGTTTTAATGGGCAGAAAATTCAGATCCCCTTCCAGATCCCTGATCCTATCATTTCGCTTGAAGAGTCTAGCTTCTATCTCAATAGGAGACTTTGTTAAGCACATTGCTTAGTTGTTCATCCGAGAGCTGCTGGGTATCCACTGCTGGGTTATCCTCTCCTGGTCTTGGTAATGTTACTATTACCCCTTGGCTTACCTCAAACTCCGGTTTATCAAGGTGGGACTTAATTTCCCAAGAGATCATCTTCCTTGTCTGCAGTGGATAGGTAGCCTCCTTGTCGAAAGATGACATGCATACTAGCTCCTCCGCTCGAAAGTGTACTCTAGAACCTCACGTGCAAAACACCTTCTTGGGGTCATCAATATAACCCATCTCCTGACCTCCCCCCCTCTGCATGCACCTTCCTCATCATGCGCGTACCCTTAGGTATACTTACAGTCAAAACCGGGTCTCTATTGCTACCGTCATTCCTCTTCTGCACGCTCCTCCTTCTCCTGGTTTAAAACTGGATCTACGCTATCACATGTTCCACCTTTGTCCTCCACCAGGGTATCCCAATGTCCCTTCTCTCTTCTTCTTCTTCCACCTTGGTCGTATCTACTCTTGTGCCGAGCTTGGTAGCCTCTTGTTTCTGTGTGCTAGCCTCTTCATCTTTTCCCATGTCCTGGGTGCTTCCTCCTTCCTGGCTATCCTTGCACTACACAATAAAGAAACCCTTATTCTTCTTCTTCTGCCTTCCTCCTCTGAATCTTGTATATTGAAAATATGACAACCCTTGATCTTTCCCATGGGGTCCTCTTCCCCTCTTAATTCTTCCTCACTATTGTCCTTTCTCTCCCATGTACTTGCCCATACTTCCAGCTTCTTCCCAGGTGGTCCCCTCTTCTACCCTCTTATTTTTCCTTACTGGAGATTCTAGTGTAGGTAACTCTGTTTCTTCTTGTTCTGATGACTCCTTATCTGATTGTTCCTTCTGGCTTTGGAGTCTTCTCTTTTACTATGGGATTTTTCTTGCACGTGTACATGTTGGTTTTGGCACTTGTCCCGGGGGAACCTATTTCCTGTGTCTCCACCACACTTGGGATTTTCATTTCTGGTTCTTTTTCCTCCTGTTTGAGTGCACAAGGCATTTTCCTCCTAGTTGGATCCAGAGGTATAGATACCTCGTTCTCTAGGTATGTGCCCTTCTCTAACTTGGGCCTTATGAAAATGAAAACATGTGACCGTCGATCCTCCTATAATGGAAAGATTCATGGGCCTTGTCATCTAACACTTCATGAGACACGTACCATTCTATGTATGCACGTGTTTTCTAGGGTAGAACATCCCTTTGCGCAATTCCTTGTGTTATTTGGTCCAAACTACTAAGGTCCAACTTCAAAGTTTTTGGACTCCTTGAATCTGTTTACTCCCGCTTAGAAGTACTGAGCTGTGAAGGCAAAGGGGAGCTTGTACCATAGGCTCCATGAGTCCCATCTGATCAACTTAAATCTTCCCAAGCAGTAATGTCTGGTACACAAAAAATTCCATGTCTCTCCCCTAGTGGCCTGCTAGGAAGTTGTTTCAGGAATACTCCATTCTTCCCCAAACACATTCCTTAGGCACATGTATACCACTTCTCCAAGTGCATGCCTTGTGCACTGTTGTCATGGTTTCAAAAGCGTACTTCTCAAATATTTTGGCGGGCGAGGGGTTTTCAGCAGGGTAATCCCATACAAATTTATTTTATGCATGTCTAGTACCCCAATACTCTGAGAACACATGATGGTCAACAAAACATTTCCAAAAAGGATCCTGTCACCTTCCTTTGCGCAGTTGATAATTTCATCTACAATGAATGTAGACAAATTATAGATGGTGCCCTCTGAAAGTCTTTCTGCAAACATTTAACCATGGCTTACTGAATTGGATTCCATATTTCTTGGCCATTTAGCTTTGACACTAAGGTGCATGGCCATCTTCATTACTGGATCCTTGATGTCTGCAACATCATAATAACTTGACCCCTTTTTGCAAGTGAAGAGTGGCGATAGTTTCCTTAATCACTTCCTTTGTCTATTCAAATCATCTTCCAACCCATCTCCTTCACAGATGAGGCCTGTGAATTGTGAAATGAGTTGAGGAGTTATGCACATCCTGTGCACCCTGCGAAGTGAAAAAAGTCCTCATGCACGCGTGACATCAGCCACTGGTACAATCACTCAGGTTTCCTGAAGTAGGGCATACTCAAAGAGTTGTAGTAACCTTTCCTTCTCTAACTTGACCTTCACGTCATCATTATATATGGGAAAACCTTCTGGTGCATCCTCTTGTTTGTTGGGTGTACACTAACTCTAGCACCAACTCCTTTTCAATTGCACTTGTCTAATGATTATAATCATTTACGGACATATCCCTAAGATGGTACTCCCACTCCTTCCCCAACAACACTCCATTTGGAAACTGCATTTCTACATACCTTTCCTCATTTTGTGATTTGCTTAAATTTCTTGTTGTTTTCCCTTGCCCTTTCCTTTGACCATTCTTAGGTTTACTATCTAATTTCTTGGGTGCCATTTTCTAGGTATTCTACCCACTTCAATCACTCTCTGTTACTTCATTCTTCTGCTCTCTCCAACCCTGGATCTCAAAATTGTGAATAAAATTACTTAAACCACGTGCCCTAGTTCTTCAAACCCTAACTGGGATACTCCCTTCACATGACAAAGTCTTCTCACAACTTTCTCCCACACCTATGAAATCCCTTCCTCCTGGTTCGAAAATCTGAACTAGCTACTCACACTTCAATTTCTCTCAATTTTTTCTTCACACGGATCAGTTTTTTGGAAGCTCTAGTTTGCAAAGGTGCAAAAAGTGCTTCGTTCTTCTTATACGCAAAGTGAAAAATGAAGTGTCCTCAACCCCCTTATTTATAGTTTTTCCCTTTTTGAGCATTAAGTGCTACTTCACCTACCACCGTACTTTCTTCATTTAATGTATCTTTTTCAAATGAAGCCTAACTTAAGCGATTTCCCTCTCACGCGCCTAACTTGCGCTAAAAAATCCTCCAACCTTTTGGCGCGTAATCAATCCAACCTGACAGGAGACTCTTGTACACATGTAAACCCAGTGTCGAAGGCACTTCTTCTATCCTGATATTTTGCTCTCACCTACCTCGTGTTGCTTGACTGTGCTTTCTCCTCCTTTGTACATGGGATCTAAAAGTAGCTTTATCTTGGCACCAACCATCCTTTTTCTATCTTTTCTCTCCATACACCTATTTCAACTAGGCCATTCAACTGGTATTTTTAACACAAACTTCCTTAGCACTTTAACCATGCACTCCTTAACATTAATCTACCCCACACTTAAAATGATGCATGGTCCTCTGCGCACTCACAAATTATCCAAAAGTAGCAATAAGGTTATTGGCATCCCAAGGTGTAAAACAAAACAACAACGCGAAATGGAAATACAAGAAAAGAAATGCATAAAGGAAATTTTTACACTAACTGGAAAAACTACCTTATTTACAAACACTAAGAAGACCTATTTATAGTAGGGCTTCAGCCTACTCCCATTGAAGTGTCCAGGTAACTTCGTCCCATCCAGTGCTTATAACTGGCACGCGCTTGAATCAAAGATGTACAAGATTGTGTAAGGACCCAACCAATAGAATTTCAACTTCCCAGGATGGCATAGAAACATAAAATCATATAGAAAAACCATCTGCCCAACCTCAAACTTCTTGTTTCTAATGTGGTGATCATGCCAAGCCTTTCTACTTTGATTTCTCTGTTGTTTGGCTCCACCTGGTGAGTGATCGTATTTCATCTAGATTTCATTAAATCCTCAATTATTTATTCCAATGCTTGATCATCATCCAACCCTCCTACACGTGCACTATTCGTAGATAAGGTAACATGAATTCAACTCGGAAGAACATCTTCCACGCCAAACACCAACTAAAATGGTGTGGCTTTGTTTTTGCCTTTTATACGTTATTCTATAAGCCCACAATACTGCCAATACTTTATCATCCCAATATTGTCTTACTGACATCACAAATTTTGGTCAGTGTATGACTCATTATTTTTTTGAATGGTTCCGCGGTTCCATTTACGTGTGGGTGATAGGGCGTAGTCTTGTGATGAGCCACGATGAACTCTGCTAATAGGATCCTCATGGTCTCATTCAAGAAATGCGTACCCCTATCGCTGGTCAAACTCAATGGACATCCATACCTTGTGATAATGTTCTCCCACAAGAACCTTGTTGATGTGGCTACTGTGTAATCTTTTTTTGGGGCTGCCTCTGCCCACCTGGTCAAATAATCCAGTGTAAGTGATGACATAGTGTGACTCTATTCCTACACACCACTAGTGCAATAGGGCCTATAAAGTCTATTGCCCACTTTTCAAAAGGCTCCATGCGCTTGGGATAGGGTGTAAAGGCATTTCATCTCTCCTTCCTAGTTTTTCAATGTGCTGACAATGGTCACACACTTTACAATAGTCTTTATAATTATTTTATAGGGTTTCCCACCACAAACATGTCATTAATATCTTATGCATGGTGGCATCACCTGCATAATTCCCATCCGCACTTCCTCCATGTGCTTCCTCTGTGATGGCTAGGTGCTCATGCTCTAATACACACCTACGTAAAACTTCATCACGTCCCAACTTGTATAATTCTCCACTGATCAACATGTAGGGCACGACATGTATGGCTAGTTGCTTATTCTCTAATGCCTTCATTCCTTATAGTGCTACACCTTCCTTTAAAAATACTGTAATCTCCTCCAAATCTGAGGGCTTGAGCCGTAACCTAAAAAGTTGCACATCCGACATTTTCTCCTCAATACTCTGTGTGTCCTCCCTTGAATCAATTCTTGATAGATGATTAGGTCCACAATTGCTCTTCCCAAGCTTTACTACTATGCTAAACTCAAACTCTTGAAATAACAACACCCACTAACATATGCACCCTTGCAGAATGGGTTTGTTCACCAAATACTTTAATGCCATGTGGTTAGTGTAAAACACAAAGTCTATTTCCAGTAGATACTTCCTGAACTTAAAAAGAGTGTAGATCATTGAAAATTCCTCACACTCAGTCATGGTGTAAATCTACTCTACTGGTGTCAACTTCCTACTCGCAAAACATAGAGGATGATCAACAATTCCTTCACCTATTTGTACAAGCACTGATCCAATAGTGGTTACTAAGGTATCTACATGGATATGGAAGGGCTTGTCCTAAGAGGAAAAATGTAATATAGGTGCAGTGATAAGCCTATCCTTTAATGTATCAAACGCCCTTTGCTATGCCTCTCCCCAATGGAAGGAACTTTTATGTCTGAGTAGCTCTTCTAAAGGCACAATGATCTTGGCATGACCCTTGATGAATTTACTATAATAACCCATATGCCTAAGGAATCCATGCACTATGCTCTAAATAGTAGGCTCCCCTAACCCTACAATAACTACAACTTTAGCGGGATCTACTAGCAAGCCCTCTTTACATATGATATGCCCCAATAAATTCCCAAAGGGTGTAGTAAATACACACTTCTTAATATTGAGGGATATCCTCAACTACCTACACCTCTCAAACATTAACCTCAAATTGTCACAATGGTATTTTACTAGACCATACACTATCCAATCATCCAAATAGACCTAAAGAAACTTACAGATGAAGTTCTGGAATGCTTGCATCACTATGCGTAAAAAAATGGCAGGCGCATTCTTCAACCCAAAGGGCATGACTATATATGCAAAAATTCCCCACTTAGTGGCAAAATTTGTCTTCTCCTGGTCTTCGTTTTCAATCTGGGCTTGGTCGTACCCCGAAAATCCATCCATATAGGAATAGATTTTGCGCCCAGTAACTCCTTCCAAAATTTATTCAATGAAGGGGGTTGGAAAAGGATCAATGACACAAATTGCATTCAGCTCCTTATAATCCACGCAGATCCTAATCCACCCATCCTTCTTAATGCTGATTAGCATCAAACTTATCCATTCTGATTCCTCCACTACTTCAATGATCCATGAAGCTATCATTTTTTCTATCTCCTCCTTAACCTTCATGCGTAAATTGGGATTCATCTGGCAGGGCCTCTTCCTAGCTGAGCATGCACCATCCTTCAGCTTTATCTTCATCTCCCCCAAGGAATGGTGAACACCTTTTAGCTCATGGTACCCACACGGGAATAAATCCTCAATTTCATGTAACAAATCACTGATCTTAGAGACTTCCTTCTCCAACTAGTAATCTCTAATAATAGCTTCCTTAGGTTCTTCTCCTGAACCGATGTTAACCTTATTTGTCTTTAAGGGCTCATGGTAGGCGTGCGCGCGAGTATCAACACTGTCCACTACCTCGTGCGCACCTATAGAATGGTTAACATCAAAATTTTATGCTTCCTCTTCATCAATCACATACACCAACTTTCCTTTCTCCTTTTTCAAACATGTGCACTCAAGCTATAACTCTTATGTTTCCTCTACTTCCTCAAAGTACGCCTCCAAAACCTGGTTCACCCAGTAACTCCAATAACCTATTTTCCACCATGGCACTATCCCCCATGGTAAGGCGCTTGATACCCTATAAGGCCTTATCAACTGATGGCTTGGTACTTTGATACTCAAAGGTTTGAATGAGTTCAGCTGTGAGCTCCTACCAATTCCCTGTCTGGCGGCATGTCTCCAAATGAATGCACCATGCATGCGTGTAACCCTGCAATGTAGAAGACAACTTGTGCACCCAAAGGGATGGTGGCAAGGCTTCCATGCCTTCTCTCTAGATCCTTTCAAACTCCTAGATATGGAAAGAGGTGGGATCCTTCCCATGGTAGTCCTTGATGGTGGTGGGCACATTGCTCCTAGAGAATGTGACAGAGAGAGAAATTATTACCTTGCGCCATTCCAAAAGGCTCTCCTAATGTGTATCCCACCACCATGTAGCTGTGCCAAGCAGGACATAACTTAACATCCCCCTCTGTTCCTTCTCATTCTTCCACTGAGCTTCCATTTCTTGCAAATATATCTCAGGGAAGGCTCCTCCTGAATAATTAGGTAGCTCCTTTCCTCCTAGGTGCCGAACTATGTGCACCTTTGTCACCTTGGTCACCGACCCTCTTAACTACCATCCCATCAATTCATAACTTCCATGCACCCAACTGTCACATGCTAGACTGGTGGTATCACTTACTGACTGAGTATCCTCAAATTGGATAACTCCATTAGTAGGATGAATTATCTCTGGGTCCCTAATTGAGCGCACATATATCATGTCCATAAATTCTTCTCCCATGGGTTCACTATAGGGTTTCAACTTCCCATCAGCCAGGGGTATAATGACCCACTCCTTATTTTCAAAATTTATGTACCCTTTGTTGAACTGAAGGTCTGCATTATTCTTGTAACACCATGGGCACCCAAATAGTGCTAGGAAATTGTCTCCCTGGGTGAGCGCCAAGACTTCGAAGTCCCCAGTAAACTTAGGTCCCTGGATAGTGATAGTTGCATCCTTTAAGACATCGATGGGCATCACCTTAGTCTTGTTCACCATATACAACACATTCAAAGATGGTTGTAATACAGGTCTTCCCATTTGATGCCATGCTTCCTGTTATCCAATTTTACGCACATGAAAAAATTGGAAAACAGTGCCTTATTACTATCAAATCACGACATTGGTTCCAGGGACCCACTTCTGGTCATTAGGTGAGATCGCTCATTTTTTCCAAGAATGTGAGCCATTGAGGAGTTTGATAAGCTTATCTCACTCAGTCAAGCTAAAACAGTGTCAAATTGGGAATAAAGAGACGAGTCATCAAAGGAGTTCGTGCCTTGTCCTAACTCGGTCATAACTCAGATCACAAGCCTTAGACGAGTTCATGAGTAGAAAATGTAAGTTCGGTTGTCCAAATTTGGCTTGTCATAAAAGAGTCTCGATAGAGCGGAGGATGTTTCGATGGTTGGCTCATTGAGGCAGAGAAATGATTAGTTCGACCCGGTTTAATTCAACATGGAAATTTGATGCTTCCTTGTTGGAATATGAATTCAGTTTTAATGACTTGACGAAGACAATAGCTACCTCAAGATTTGGTCGAGCTTCTTCCATGGAAGAGAATTTCCAAAATGAAAAGGCGAGACAACTCAACTAAAACTTTATCTCGTTCTTCTACTACAGTGGCAAGATTTTATAACAACTGATCACGACTGTGGTCGCATGCAACTAGAACATCAGGATCAACACCAACGGTTCCTTGGGATCACCCTGCGGTATCTGTCGCAATCGACTCTCTTTGGAGGCCACTCATTTTCTGAGATAAGTTTACTTCTCTACCCTGTAGCTACTGCGTATAGCCAATTACTTCCCCACGGAACTTTCCTAGGAGAACTTCAGTTCTACGCTCAAAGTAGCCAAGCATTCGATGCACAGGTGTGTTGCAGTATAGAAGAGTTCTTTTAAATGCTTCCAACAAGTAGGTTGTCCAACTGTGTTTTTATCTGTTCAGCATTGTATGCATCCTCAAATTTGGGATTTTCCTCCAAGATATTTTTATGAAAATCGATTAAGTGACAGTGAGAGTGTTACTAGCAAACCTGAGGAAATTTATTACAAAGACTCTCTATCGAGATCTTACTTGTTTTACGATGTAACTCATGGAAGTGAATCTCATAGAGGTGGGATTGTTTCATATCAGAATATTCATGAGGCATAATTTTCTTTGCAATTATATGAGCATCTTCAACGAGTCACTAGATTGGCGAGCATAAAGGATTCTGTCAGAATTATCACACCTTACAAGCTACAGCTGAAATGTTTACACTGAGAGTTTAATGTTATCCTCAAATCTGTTGAAGGAAAACTGGGTAGGAGGAAAATCGTGGGAATCCGAGAAGCCTAATGCCAAGTGGGTTTTCGTGGATGGCAAGCCAAGGAAGAAATTCCACGCGAGGGAGATTCGGAGCAGAACCACCAAGTGGAAATTTTGGGATGGAAAGCCATGGTCAGACTTCTGTGAATTAGAGAAATCGGGTCAAATTGCCAAGTGAAGACAATCTGATGGCTATCCTTCATGAAAATCCCGTGCATGGGAAACATTTTGCTATCTTGCTTATTATTAAAAATCCAAAACATTCTTACTACAAGTGTTATATGATAAGGAAGAACTGTGAGCATTGTGGTAAAACCATTCTTTTTAGAAATATTGGGTTAAGCTCGGTATTCAAGTGAGTTTGAGCCCAAGAAAGGTAAGATCGTTTGCTGGATGAAGAGCTCGGTGACTTCGCAGGGAGCTCATGGTGATGTTTCATGAAGTTGAACGTGGAATGCATAAATGGCTTCGAGTTAACAGAGGAAAATGATAAGAAACGAGTTTGATAGCTCACCATTCGAAGGACTCAATGCAAAAGAGCCCGATTGCCAAGACGAGGAAAGATTTGGTGTGGGGTCAAAATCAATTACAACACCGCGTTAGAGGATTTGAAGCTCACTGAGTTGAGATTTGTGCAGACTCTATCCACATGGACCCCCTTCCTCTTCAAGTCAAACGGGTCAACGGGGGGGTCCCGACATTATGTTAATTAGATTAATATTTTTATTTAAATATTTTAATAATAATATTTATTATTATTATTTAAATATTTTATTTAAATATTCTTTTAGTTAATTGAGAAGACTAGGTCATCAGGCAATTAATGACCCATGATGGAACCTTCTCAGGTAGTTCATCTAACTACAATAAATACATCATGGGCCTTCATTTTAGGAATGCAATTATGACCATTTCCTCTTCTTTCTCACATATTCTTCTATAAATGTAAGTTGGAAGCTCATTTCAAAGTGTTCCAACATTTCAGACAAGTTGGACAGTTAGATACCTCAGGCAAGTGTATACTTTTCAAGAATCCTCTCTCTTCTACAAGTTGTTCTTGTGTGTGGAGAGAACTTTCAAGCCTCCTCTTCAAGACTATAATGGCAACTATTGCCTCTTCTGAATGTATGATGCATTGTGCATGTTATTGAAGCAATAAAAGTGTGTTTTTTGTGACTAATCTCGATCCTTTCATCCTTCTGTGTTTCTTTGTGCCTTTATCATACTTGCAGGTACACTGTGCAAGTTAAGTTCTATTGCAGGTTCTTGGAGTTTTGTGCTTATCGAGTGGTGGAGTATTGCATGCAGTTGAGTTTTGGTGTCTGTTCACCCTTCTTGATTTCATCCTTCTTCACTGGGAAACTGGTATATTTCTCAGTTTGATAAAGTTTAACAAAGGGAACGCATGTCTCTTAGTCTGTGGTATCCTGTACCCTCTCTAAGTTACAGTAGGTGAAGTTGACCTGTGGTACACACACCCTCTTCAAATTAACCCTTCCTGAGTCTGAAGACACCCTTTATTTGGTGCATCACCATCCCTAGTATAGTTTCATTTCTATAAATCTCTTTCCCTAAAACCCCATGAAAATGTTAGCCTAGGACTAGATAATCATTTTTGTTACACTAGGAGTAGTACAACACTTAGTTTAGGAAGAGGAAACCGCCCTTCTCCGGAGGTTCACCTCGAGCCCAAGTCCCATAGCTTGAGAGGTGATCCCATGCATCCCAATCACACCGAATGTCCTATTCACATCCTGGCCATTCGGAGGGTGCAGTGATTTGGCGACAACAGTTTTTGGCACGCCCGGTGGGACATCACAGAAGTTAGAGTTCCATCTTTCAGAGGTGTCTCATTATCAAACAGGAAATCTTAAGCCACCGTGCGACCACACACAACAATTTTTGACACGCTCGATGGGACTGAGAGAGTTGTTACTTCTCTTCTCACTTACATAAGTCAAAGTACCTGGCGACTCTATATCTCTGGATTCCAAATCTTAGTGCAGTAACTTATGCGAAGAATTCAGACAAGAGGTTCTTCAAAGAAAGGAAAGTATCAGCATATCGAACTTTCCTTGTCTCCTCCAAAGAGAAGCAGAAGAGGAATTTCCACATCCCCAGTTGCAGATTTACCTAGTAGGGGTCATTCAACTCCTCCTTACGGAAGGTTTCCTCCACCCAGGAACAATCAACCTTTCGTTGTTATGGCAAGGAACCAAGTTTTTCCCCCTTTCAATGCAAGCAGTCCTCTTATGTTGGCTCAACGTGATCCGATACCTGTTGTGGCACTCAAAAGTTTACCCTTCTACATAGGGGAAACTCACGTTACTCTAGTGGAGCATATCTTTGGTGTAGCCAGCATCTGTGCAGTACATAATATCACCAAAGACAACGTTGCAGTTAGACTTCTTGCTACCTCTTTCAAGGGAAAAGTGCTTCAATGGTTTCGAGGGTTAGGTGTTGGCACTATAACCACTTGGGACGAGTTGGGAGAAAATCTATGTAAAAAATTTGAAGACAAAAGTGATCACCTATCACTTTTGGAACAACTTACTACCATAAAGAGAGCTTCCCAAGAATACATGAGTGATTTCAACTTCCGATTCCACAGGACTTGGAATAGGATTCTGGTGCTCGTAAAGCCTTCTGCACATAATGCATTCTTGTACTATTTGCGAGCCTTGAATAGTGATGTAGCAGTTATGATCCAGTCCATGGGAGGGACTACACTTCCTGATGCTTACGAAGTTGCCATAAGTGCAGAGAATTATTTGATTCAGGCTGGAAAGATAGCTCCATGACCACCAATGCCCTTTTCTCCAGATCTTACGAATCATCAGCCTATCATTGCTCCTGTTCCAGAAGACTCCAAGTAACCATCTCAATCTTCCCCTGCCTCTTCAAATGACCTATTTGAAGTCAAGTCACTACTGCAAAATTTTGGAAATGAGCTCGTTGCACTCAAAAGGCAACAATTTCAATACAATCGTCCGTATCAGCCACAAAATCAGCAGTATCAAGCTAACCGTTCTCCTTTTCGAGGGAACAATCAGCCTCGAAATCAAACTACAAGTCAAGTTGCGAATGTCAGGCCCTTGAACTTTCAGAACCCTCTTGCAGCTAGCTCATCTAGAGCTATAGTACATGTTCAAAATAATCTAGTTCAAGACTATGAATGGTGTTATCCTTGCTCTCAACCTCACAATCAAAATATTTGTCCCAATGGGGTTGTTAGCCAGGCCCTTATGGTTCAAAGTGTATCTACCCCTTCAGAGTTAACAAACAATTCATCTACGCAAGAAGGAGCAGATCAACCGCAGGCACCTGAAGAATCTGCTTTGCTAAACTGGCAAGAAGAAGATTTTTGCAGATTAAATATAGATTCTTCATCAATGGCAGCAAACACTCGTTCCAAGATAAGAGCAATGGAGCCTCAACCTCTCGAAGCTGATCTAGCATCCACTTCTCAACTTGGGTTTCAAATGGTAGTTGATAAAAATGCAGGAAAGAAATCACTAGAAACACCGGCTAGCCACACTGCAGGGAAAGATGGTTCTCCAGGCATCACGGTGCCCAACAAACATTTTCCAAAGGAGGACCCCAATGCCCAAAAAAGTGTCATCAAAGTTGGAGCAATTCCCTTCAGCATAGTAGAACAAATGAAGAAAACCAATATGAGCATTACCACGTGGGACGCACTCTCGATCCCTTCCTAAAGAAACCTGTTGCGAGAAGCTCTGAACAGTTTTAGTACAACCAGCGGATCACCAAGCCATGGAGTGACAAATGCTACAAATTTGTGTCAATCGGAAGGGAAAATCATTCCTACGGCAAACAAACCACCGCCATTCTACATTTTCCTAATCATTGGTGACCACCTGGTACATAATTGCATGATCGATTCTAGTGCCAGTAGCTCTGTCATGCCGAAACAAATTACAGATGTACTAGGCATACAATATGTGCCAGTTACAAGAGGGGTTGTTCAGCTGGATGGCAAAGATGTTAAGACTGTTGGGGTTATCAAAGGAATTCAACTTACCATTCATGCATGCCCAAGTTTTTCATTCACCCAAGACATATCGGTCATCGATCTCCCTCCCCTCTTTGCCATCTGCCTATCACAGGATTTCACTACCAAGATGGGCGGTTACCTATCAGCCGATTGGTCACATATGATTCTCAGGACTCGATACGGAACCAAAGTAACTATAAGGGCAGAACCAATCTGCCATAATCATGTAGAACCCTACATTGCTAGTCCCATAAATGGAAATTACACCATCAACGATCCCGAAGAGGAAGATGCCGATCATGAACCAACCACCCTTGGTGAGGAAGTACCTGATACTTTGCTAGATGAAGTATGTAGAGATCATCAGTACGATCCCTATGCTGATGTATTGGCAGAAGAAGAAGTTGATTTACTGGTCTTGGAAGAAATAGGATTAGGTACTTATTGCATCCATGAAGAAGATACGATCATACCACAACTTGTCAAAACACCAAGTGATTTTAAAGGATTGTGGCAATTGTTCTTCGATGGCTCAAGAAGTAAGAATGGATCTGGTGCTGGTGTTATGTTAATTTCTCCAGAGGGAGATAAGTACTTCTCATCTTTCCGGTTGCAGTTCAGTTGCACTAACAATGTTGCTGAATATAAGGCTCTTGTGCAAGGAATTCAGCTAGCCCAAAGGAAGGGAATCAAGGCCCTGACTGTTTTTGGAGATAGTGAGTTAGTTGTTCATCAAGTTTCGGCATGTAGTGCATCCAAAAATTATCTTTTAAGATCATATAAGAATTGAGTCTGGGACCTGATTGAATATTTTGAAGCTTTTAGAATCCATGCAATCCCTAGAAATCAAAATCAAGATGCAGATAGGCTTGCTACAATTGGTTCACAATACAACATACCAGTTGATATCATGAAAGAAGGGCAGCAATTTGTTAAAATGGTGGTTCAACCAGTAGTCCCTGATAATGTGAGTAGTTGGCAAGTGTTTGATAGTGACAAACAAATTGTCCTCTTCCTACAAGAAGAGGCGGAGTTTGCTACAAAGAATTAAGATAAGTTGCAAGAGTCATATGGTGAGAAAATTATCCAATTGAAAAGAAACAAGTTACCAAAATGTTTAGTCACTTTGGAATCCATTTTCAATTCAGATGACCAAGCCACAAGACAAAGCCCTAATAGTGGTTAGAGAAGAATATTTTGAGGAAGTTGAAGTATCAAATGAAAAATTTCTTAAGATCGGAAAAGTGTGTAATTTTGAGGAGAAGGAAGCTTTCATCAAACTTTGTCAAGAGTATCATGACATCTTTGTGTGGAGCTATAAAGATCTACGTGGTTTTGATCCAGGTCTAGCATAACATACCATCAAACTGGATCCTAATGCTAAGCCAGTTCGTCAAAAATAGAGAACATTAATCCCAAAATTGAGCCACTAATGAGAAAGGAACTAACCAAGATCGTCGAGGCCTGTATAATTTTTCCCATCAAGCATTCCTCATGGGTAGCCAATTTGGTGCCCGTGAGGAAGAAGAATGGAGAGATCCAGTTATGCGTAGATTTCAGGGATTTGAATCGTGCATCATTAAAATATCATTATCCTCTTCCATCGATGGAGCAGATCCTTCAAACGGTGGCAGGAGCTCAAATATTTTCTTTTCTCGATGGATATTCAGGTTACAATCAAATCCTAGTCCAAGAATCTGACCAATTCAAAACGGCTTTCACTACTAAGTGGGGCACGTATGCCTACAATAAAATGCCATTCGGATTGTCCAATACCGGGGCTACTTTCCAAAGAGCCAAGGACATGGCATTTAAGGGACTAATCAACGATATTATTTTAGTTTACCTTGATGATATAACTGTATACTCTAAGCATGCAGAAGATCACATCACGCATCTAAGGAAAGTTTTCCAAAGGTGTAGGGAATTTGGGGTTTCACTTAACCGCAAGAAATGTATTTTTACAGTGCACGAGGGAAAATTGTTGGGGCATGTTGTTTCAGCAGAAGGATTATCAATCGATCCAGCCAGGATTCATTCAATTATGTCCTTATCTCTCCCAAGTCACAAGAAGGGCCTCCAGAGTTTTCTGGGAATCATAAATTTCGTGCGAAGATTCATCCCTCAATTCGCGACATTGGCTAAACCACTGACAGCCATGCTAAAGAAAAACATGCCATTCTCATGGACAAAGGAAGGACGAGAAAGCTTTGAAGCCATCAAAACAGCCATTTCTCAAGCTCCCACGCTTGTGAACCCCAGGTTTGACAAATATTTTATCCTTTATGCTTTTACAGGTCAAGAGAGCATTTCAGGGATCCTCACCCAACAAAACAACAACCTAATGGAGCAACCAATCGCTTTCTTCAGTCAATCCCTCAAAGACTACGAGTTCAAATAATCATTCATTGAAAAGCAAGTCTTTGCAGTTATTCGAGCTTTGAAGAAATTCAAGCACATGTTGTCCAACAACAAGATTCATCTGATGGTGTCTCATCCAGGTGTCAAGGAGTTTTTGCTGAACAAAGAAATGAACGAAAAGTGTGCTAGATGGATCACGAAGGTAATGGAGTATGACGTGCACATCAAAGTCACTAAACTTGTCAGAGGTAAGGGTTTATGTTAGCAACTTGCAACAGACATGGAATCAAAAAGTAATGAGGACGTGACACTCCGAAATACAGATGAAAATGTTGATCAAGCTGACTGGTTATCCAAAATGAAGAGTTTCCTCTTCTTAAGAGCATATCCGAAAGACATGGATAAAAACCAAAGGTGAACTTTCCATCTTCAATCTATCCCATATGTTTTGGTAGATAACGTTCTCTTTCGAAAATATTTGAATCGCGTTCTCCTTCGGTGCGTAGGACCGGAACAGGTAAGTAAGATACTAGAAGAATTTTATAATGGCCTATCTGGAGGACATTATTCTGCACGAACAAAAGCTACCAAGATCATGTGAGCCGGCTACTATTGGCTAGATTTATACAAGGATGCCCATCTTTGGGTAAGGAAATGTAAGGAATGTTCCTTTTTCACAGGTAAGCAGAAGCTGGCAACTCTTCTGCATTGCATCCAATTCAAGTGGATCAACCCTTTTTTCAATCGGGGTTGGACTTCATCGGAATGATTAATCCTCCATCCAGTGACGGACATAAGTGGGGTCCTTACCGTAACAGACTATTTTACTCGATGGACAGAGGCGGTAGCATTAAAAGAGAGCAATGAAAAGGCAGTTCTAGATTTTTTGGAGGGTATAATGAAGAGATTTGGTGTTCCGTTTACAGTCATTTCAGACAACGCGCTGGCTTTTCTTGGTATATAATTGAGTGAATGGGATGTTAAAAATGGGGTATACCTCAAAACTTCATCCAATTACTATCCACAAGGAAACGGATTCACGATGGAGACTAACAAGAGGACTTGGCATACACAGCTTAAGACTGCCTTATGGGCAGATCAAATCACACCTAAAAGGGCCATCGGAAATTCTCCTTTTGTTTTGGTATATGAAAGAGAGGAAAAACTCCCGCTCTCATTGGAATTACCTTCTTTGGAGTTAGCTCATCAACTTGAAGTTATAGAGAGTGATCCTCTGACAGTAAGGTTTGCTGAACTCATGGAGTTAGAGGAAGTACGAGACAAGGCTATGAAAACTTTGGAGTAGCATCAGGCTCGAGTTAAGAAATATTTTGACAAGAAGGCGTCTAACAGGTATTTTCAAGAGGGAGATTTAGTTCTCAAATGGGATGAAGACAGTGCCAAACCAGGAAAGTATGCCAAGTTTGACGCTCTCTGGAGTGGGCCATACATCATCATAAGTTGCAAAGAGGCAAATTCATTTCATCTATCTAGGCTCAATGGAGAAGAATTTCCCATTCATGTGAATGGGATACATCTCAAAGCTTGTTTTTGAGAAGCGTTTCCCCCTTGTACAGTTAAATTAGGTGTTTTCCTCCAAGTGCTTATGCACATTGTTGTGTGTTGTTGTTTTGCTTTCCTTGTTGTTGTGTTTTGTGTTGTTCTGCACATTGTTTCATCATTGGAAGGTGTCAATGAGAGGAAAGGTTCAAGGTTTCCATAAGAGTTCAAAATTTGCTTCATTCAAATTTTTGCAGTGTTCCATGGATGTAAAGCATTCAACAGATTCAGTATACTTCATTCTTAGCATTCTAGGGAGGTCCAGGATATCAACAATACTCAAGGGGATTTCTGGGATGTGTCAAAGAAAATCATTCTACTTTTAGGATTCCAACACAGACTCCATGCCCAATGGATGACTTAAGGCTACTGAAATCATGCTTAGTAGGCAATCATCCCCGAGAGGTCGCCAAAAATGTTATCCAATTTTACGCACATGAAAAAATTGGAAAACAGGGCCTTATTACTATCAAATCACAACATTGGTCCCAGGGACCAACTTCTGGTCATTAGGTGAGATCGCTCATTTTTTCCAAGAATGCGAGCCATTGAGGAGTTCGATAAGCTTATCTCGCTCAGTCGAGCTAAAACAGTGTCAAATCGGGAATAAAGAGACGAGTCATCAAAGGAGTTCGTGCCTTGTCCTAACTCCGTCATAACTCAGATCACAAGCCTTAGATGAGTTCATGAGTAGGAAATGTAAGTTCGGTTGTCCAACTTTGGCTTGTCATAAAAGAGTCTCGATAGGAGTGGAGGATGTTTCGATGGTTGGCTCATTGAGGCAGAGAAATGATTAGTTCGACCCAGTTTAATTCAACATGGAGAGATTGATGCTTCCTTGTTGGAATATGAATTCAGTTTTAATGACTCGACGGAGACAATAGCTGCCTCAAGATTTAGTTGAGATTCTTCCATGGAAGAGAATTTCCAAAATGAAAAGGCGAGACAACTAAACTAAAACTTCATCTCGTTCTTCTACTACAGCGGCAATATTTTACAACAACTGATCACGATTGTGGTCACATGCAACTAGAACATCAGGATCAACACCAAGGGTTCCTTGGGATCACCCTGCAGTAGCTGTCGCAATCAACTCTCTCTGGAGGCCAGTCATTTTCTGAGATAAGTTTACTTCTCTACCCTGTAGCTGCTGCGTATAGCCAATTACTTCCTCACGACACTTTCCTAGGAGAACTTTAGTTCTACGCTCAAAGCGGCTGAGCATTCGATGCACAGGCGTGTTGCAGTATAGAAGAGTTCTTTTGAACGCTTCCAACAAGTAGGTTGTCCAACTATGTTTTTATCTATTCAACACCTCAAATTCAGGATTTTCCTCCAAGATATTTTTATGAAAATTGATTAAGTGACAGTGAGAGTGTTACCAGCAAACTTGAGGAAATTTATTACAAAGACTCTCTATCAAGATCTTACTTGTTTTACGATGTAACTCATGGAAGCGAATCTCATAGAGGTGGTTTCATATCAGAATATTCATGAGGCACAATTTGCTTTACAATTATATGAGCATCTTCAACGAGTCACTAGATTGGCGAGCATAAAGGATTCTGTCGGAATTATCACACCTTACAAGCTACAGCTGAAATGTTTGCACTGAGAGTTTAATGTTATCCTCAAATCTATTGAAGGAAAACTTGGCAGGAGGAAAATCGTGGGAATCCAAGAAGCCTAATGCCAAGTGGGTTTTTGTGGATGGAAAGCCAAGGAAGAAATTCCACGCGAGGGAGATTCGGAGCAGCACCGCCAAGTGGAAATTTTGGGATGGAAAGCCATGGTCAGACTTCCGTGAATTGGAGAAATCGGGTCAAATTGCCAAGTGAAGACAATATGATGGCTATCCGTCATGAAAATCCCATGCATGGGAAACATTTTGCTATCTTGCCAAGGATGTGGAAAATAAGGCAAACACTGCCAAGTGTGGAAATATTGGTTTGGCAAACCATGACCAAACTTCCGTGAAGGGGAGATTTAGGAAAACACTGCCAAATGGGAAATATTAAGATGGTAATCCTTCATGAGATTTCCGCATGGACCGTGTAAACGGAAATCTGCATAGCTTGGAGTGGTCCGTTTCTTTTTGTGAGTCACCAGGAGGATTAATAGGATAGTTGTGAATTGGAGTGGCTCATGTGTGAAGTGTTTGACAGGAAAGCAATGCTGAAAACTCATCAAGATCGGTGGTCATGAGACAAACTCCCACGCATAGTAGAAGCCTTTTGAATGCTTCCAGCAAGCAGGTTGTCCAATGGTGTTGATACTGTTTCACTCGAATGCAACAAATGGATGTCTGACCTGATCAGTTCACTGCCACAACCTTCTCCTCGTCCTCTGTACAGCTCTGAGCATTCGGTGGTCGCGAGACAAGCTCCCACTCACAGCTGCAGGAAATAAATAGTTACTACTGTACACGATGGATTGGAATCACGTCATTTAAGGCTTCATAAAATTTTCCTGACGTCAGGAGATGAAGGTTTATTACGGTGCAGAATGAAACGATTCGTATTGCTCAACATTTCTTTTCCTAGAAACGAATTAAATGTGAAGGTCAGCTCTGAAAATACCCGGTCGGACCGTTTTGTTGCATCCTTATTACTTGTAAATGGTCTCTTTGAGAAACTTTGTGGGCAGTAGGCAATGTTTATACCCTTCCATTATGTACGTATAATCAGACAATAAAAATATTCTTTTACCAGGTTTAGAGAAGCTTGTTTTTAAAAAATGGATGATTATAATGTAGTATCAAGCTGATTTTATCTAGCTTATTTCTATTAGCTTTTATCCACGACTAAGCAAGAATTCATATGGTTGTTACCTGTACATTTTTCCAAGGTCCTTTTGGCTGCCCCAATTGTTCAACATATTTTTGTTTGAAGGGCTTATTTTATTTGTTTCAGATTGTAACATAAAGGATCTTTTTAGTTTCTGGAAAAATGAGTATATTGTGTAGCTCACAGCTAAAGGATATTTTTAGTTTCTGGAAAAATGAGTATATTGTGTAGCTCACAGCTACCCATTCCATACTAAGACCCCAATAGTGGCATAATTGTTGGTTGGAGCCTAGATTGCAGAGTGCACTACCAAAATACTGAAGCTCTCTTTGTCCAAGAATCAGTCTTAAGGGTGTCTATCGACATGTTATGGGCATGAACCTAGGTCATCATCATGGTAGCATTATGTCTTTATTGATAATGGCATTTTCTCTTCGTTTGGAAGGTACAAATTGTGCTTATTATGGAAAATCCAAAACATTCTTACTACATTTGTTATATGATAAGGAAGTACCATGAGCATTGTGGTAAAACCATTCTTTTTGGAAATATTGGGTTAAGCTCGGTATTCAAGTGAGTTTGAGCCCAGGAAAGGTAAGATCATTTGCTAGATGAAGAGCTCGGTGACTTCGCAAGGAGCTCGTGGTGATGTTTCATGAAGTTTGAACGTGGAATGCATAAATGGCCTCGAGTTAACAGAGCAAAATGATAAGAAACGAGTTTGATAGGTCACCATTCGAAGGACTCAATGCAAAAGAGCCCAATTACCAAAGATGAGGAAAGAGTTAATGTGGGGTTCAAAATCAATTGCAACACTGAGTTAGAGGATTCGAAGCTCACCAAGTTGAGATTTGTGCAGACTCTATCCACATGGACCCCCCTCCTCTTCAAGTCAAACGGGTCAACAGGGGGGTCCCGACATTATGTTAATTAGATTAATATTTTTATTTAAATATTTTAATAATAATATTTATTATTTTTATTTAAATATTCTTTTAATTAATTGAGAAGACTAGGTCATCAGGTAATTAATGACCCATGATGGAATCTTCTCAGGTGGTTTAACTAACTGCAATAAATACATCATGGGCCTTCAATTTAGGAATGTATTTATGAGCATTTCCTCTTCTTTCTCACATATTCTTCTATAAATGTAAGTTGGAAGCTCATTTCAAAGGGTTCCAACAATTCAGAGAAGTTAGACAGTTAGATATCTCAGGAAAGTGTATACTTTTCAAGAATCCTCTCTCTTTTGCAAGTTTTTCTTGTGTGTTGAGAGAACTTTCAAGCCTCCTCTTCAAGACTGTAATGGAAACTATTTCCTCTTCTGAATGTATGATGCATTGTGCATGTTATTGAAGCAATAAAAGTGTGTGTTTTGGGTCTAATCTCGGTCCTTTCATCCTTTTATGCTTCTTTGTGCCTTTCTCGTACTTGCAGGTACACTGTGCAAGTTTAAGTTTCTATTGCAGGTTCTTGGAGTTTTGTGCTTATCGAGTGGTGGAGTATTGCATGCAGTTGAGTTGTGGTTTCTGTTCACCCTTCTTGAGTTCATCCTTCTTCATTGGGAAACTGGTGTATTTCTCGGTCTGATAAAGTTTAACAAAGGGAACGCATGTCTCTTAGTTTGTGGTATCCTGTACCCTCTCTAAGTTGCAGTAGGTGAAGTTGACCTGTGGTGCAAACACCCTCTTCAAATTAACCCTTCCTGAATCTGAAGACACCCTTTATTTGGTGCATCACCATCCCTAGTATAGTTTCATTTCTGTAAATCTCTTTCCCTAAAACCCCATGAAAATGTTAGCATAGGACTAGATAATCAATTTTTGTTACACTAGGAGTATTACAACACTTAGTTTAGGAAGAGGAAGTCGGCCTTCTCCGGAGGTTCACCTCGATCCCAAGTCCCACAGCTTGAGAGGTGGTCCCATGTGTCCCAGTCACACCTAACTTCCTATTCACATCCTGGCCATTCGGAGGGTGCAGTGATTTGGCGACAACACTTTCAAAGTTAGAACATTAACCTCCATGCCAGTGTCAATGAGGATATTACTAAGGATCCATCCATCCAGAACTGCATTTAATGTGATCTCGATATCATAGTCAAGGATGTGAGGGGGAATGTTTGCATGCAAGACCTACCTCTTGCGCTCTCCTCCGGCGTGTGGTACCTTCTCTCTTAACCATGATCCTAAAAAGGGAACGATATCCTCTTTCCTTAAAATGTTACACACCTCCTTGACCTTCTCCAAGCCATCCTTTGGCACCTCAACTCTCCTCCCTTGTTCCTCCCTCCTGGATTTCTCCTTTAGACAATGGATTTCCCCTTATAAACTCTGAATAACATCCATGGTGTCTTAGTATACCTCCTTTTGATGCACAGGGTCTGGGTACTTTTCATGAACTACTTCCTCCCTTGAAACTAGGTTCTTCTACCTTGGTATCTCTATTGTGTGCACAACTTCTACCCTTGTTATTACCAAGACAAGCTCCAAATCTACATCCCGTGTTACCTGAGGCATCCACTATGTATCTGCCTTCTTAATTCTAACCATTGCAACACCCTCATCTTTCCGGTGCTATTGATTCATGTGCTCAAACAACTCGGGGCACTCCTCGTGTTATGCTTATTTTTGCACCATGACCACTACAACAGGTCTGGGCACTCTCGTTTGTAATTCTCTTTAGACCACAATTAAAAAAGGTTCCACACAGAACTCACTCCTTCCTCCTCCATGGTTACCATGACCACAGAATCCTCCTTGAAAACCCCTTCCACATGCACCTCCATCTACACACTCCTCATAATGGAAATCATCACCCTTAACTACTGGCAACACTGGTTTAGCGCACCCCATGATCAATGGCCTCATGGATATGATTAATGAGCCTATAGTCCTTAGTATCATGGGTTGTAGAGGTGAGAATCTTACAGTAGCAAGACACATTCTTCCAGATTTTGCACTATATTAAGGGGCATCTACTTACATCATGGTCCCCATGATAAATTTCACAATCTACTGCCATGACATGTACTATCCTCCAGGGGAAACTATCCTTAACGTGCCCCTCCACTTCATAATCTGTGCACCACAAACCACTGCAATTCTCATGGGCTGAGTTCGCAGATAAATTTTCCAACTACATGGCCATATCAGCAATTTGAGCCTCCAGGAATGGGCTAACACTAGTATCAACACTACTAATAGCCTCAGTGCATAGAGCAGCTTCCAAATCCCTCGCGTGGGTCTGTAAAATTTTAATGAGATAAGGCCCTTCTAAAAGGGGTTATCAATTCTCCAACAAACCACTGAGCATGCTGTGAAGGGTGAATATCATATGATAATTTAGACAAGAGAGTTTTAAAGTGTGCATCATACTCCCACACACTCACTGTGTGATGCCCATTAAAACAACCCACTTGAGACCCAAGAAACAACCCAGGGTGGGTTAGGAAAATTATGGAATAATTTTTTTTATTAGAAGTGTCTATAAATAGGTTACAAGACAACAATTGACACTAACAGGTTCAAGAACAAGTTAATCTGCTTGAACATACTTTTCTTTTCTTATAATTATCAGAGGTCACAAAGTCCAAATTTTAGGGTTAGAAGTTTTAGTTAGGTTCAGGGGGTAAATTAACACCATATCCACTCTCTAACAAGCTTAGAGTTTCAACATGATTTTTTTCACACTTAATGCATTCCAAATTTCCCTAAATCACTCCCATTAGATAGGAAATTTTCTCACCTTTCCGAAAATATAAAGAAGTCCTCCTAACTCCTTGTAAAACTCCAGTTATGGACCGGCGGACCTTAGGGGTTAAATTTTCCCAAAAGGAACATGTGTTGAGTAGGGAAGAAATCCCATTTTCCGGGTTGGCGGGTTGCGGGGCGGTGTTTGGAATTTTTCTTGCGTGGGGGAGAAAATTCCCATTTATGCCCATGCCTCCAGTGTGCCACCAGGGACACATGTTTGGCTCCACACTCACGTGGGGGAGAAGAAAACAGATGGGTGGAGCAGCAGAGGAAGTTGGTGAAGTTTTCCAAAGAGGAGGGGAAAAATCCATTTGGCACCCACATGCCCACGGGTCGACCAAGGACACATGGTGCTCAACCAAACAACATGGGGAAGGAAAGAGGGAAGGGCAGGGTGGTGGAGGTGATTAGGATATTTCACCAAGTGGAGGGTGAAAGTGAGTAAAAGCATGCACGGACCCGTGCATCTGCGGAGGGGATTTTTCCAAAGCCAGGGGCAGGAGTGCGGAGCCGCGGGGATCTTTTCAAAAAAAATTCCCAAAACAAGATTTCAAAAGAATAAAGGTTACATGGTCTCCTCCCCTACCGCTGTCACCCCATGGTGCCACGTGGTACCCTTTGGTTGGCTACGGGCAGGTGGGGGAAATTTCAAAAAAAATCCCCAAAGATTTTTTAATTTTTTATTTTTTTTTTAAAAGGATTTTTTAACGGGAAATTTTTAGTCCGCAGGCCCGCGAGGGAAAATTTTCCTGCCAAGGAAGGAAAACTTCAAAGGGTCATAACTTTTTCTAGAAAGCTCTCGATGCCCTTATTAAAAAAAAATCATAAATTTTACATTCTGATAAATTTTAAGGTGTCAATTTTATAAAAACATCCTGTAGGATTTTAAACAACCAACTGGTAAATTTTAACTTATAAAATTTATTGAATTTTTTCTCCTCCTTCACTTAACATGCCAAACAGACATGGAGGATTGTTATAGGAAGGATTTAGGATGTTTTAGGAAGGTGAATTTTCTTGATTGATTCCAATTTGTATTGTTCCAACAATTGACAGAAAATGACTGTGAAAAATATTTAGGATTGAATTTTGCAATGTTCTAAATTAATTCTTAAGTGTTATTTGTCAATTTGAGTTCCTTGATAATAACGCATACTAAATTTTAATGTTTCCAAGTTAATTATTATGTGTAAACTCGAACTATGCATTTTAATTAAATTTATTTGTCAGTTTTAAATTTACAATAGAGATACATTTCTAGAGAATCTTTCTATCAATTTCATCATTTGAGTGTGGCATTTCATTTCTAATCTAATCTAATACATTCATTTGTTTTAAAAAAACCATTCTAAACCAAAATGCAACACTAAATTCCATTTTACACATTTCCAAAGATAAAAACTACTGCATTAATTCCACATACATTTCTTCTTTTCAAAACAAAGATCTAACTATCTCTTTTGCCATACCATGAAACATTGAATTCAATCCATGGTAGACTAAAGTGTTTTCCTTTATCCAGTAATCATTAAAACAAGAATCTAGTTTCTATCTTTCACAAAAACATATATTTTGAATAAGGAAGAATAATAAATTTACATCTCACATGTTCCTTCCTTTTTCCTTTTCTTTTTTTTTTCCAACAAGGATTTCATTCACAATCTGATATTTCAATTTAAATCAATAATGCAAATGAAGGAAAGTCTTGCAATTTTTTATTAATTCAAAAAGAAATACATCTTTACATTCTTTCATTCCTTGAATGCAATTAGTATATTTCACTGTCTTTCTTTCAAATGTATAGAACAGAATATAAATATCTTTCACAATTCGAATATACAACTTTGATAACCAATTACCAACATCTTACTTCACAAAACACATTACAATTTCATCCACATCAAAGTGGGAAAGGTTACAAATGAATTTTTTTCACAAGGGAATGGCAAAACTGTCTTCTTCTGCTCTAGAACAACAACATGCAAGTTTCCTTTTTCTTCCAATTTGACCACAACAAAAGTGGGGGAAAGGCAACACTCTCCACCCAACCAAGACATCCAATGAAAGGAGAAGCCATCCTTCATCATTGGCCCCCGAGCCCTAACCACAATGCAATAAGAAATGGATACAAACCATGGCAACAACAGGCTTCCAAAACACACAACATTCTTTCAATCATGCATATTCAAATGTATAACACAATTCAACACAAGACATCAGTTTAAAACTGCATTTGACAAAATTCAAAATAGAACTCAGGCTTGATCATGCAATCCAAAGAGCAAGGACTATGGGGGAAGTTACTTATGCCTCCCAAAGGGAATTGGGCATCCACCTGTAACAAACCACCAATAAAATTCACCAAACATATCCTTATGCCCCCCCACAATCCCTCCTTATTCTCCCCCACAGATTTCCTTATGCCCCCCACAAAGTAAGAAATGTAAGATATTTCTTTTCCATGGTGGTTCCCAAACCCAAACTCGTCCCACAAGAATTTTGATGCCACTGGCATACCCTTATGCCCCCCACATGAATTCCCCATATCCTTCTCCTACACCATTCCTATGGCAGTCTACCCAACTAGCCAACAAAATACACAAAAACATGCACCATTCATACATACACAAAAAAATAACAACATAAGAGAAGAGATGATCTCCTACCTCTCCATGGTAGATTTTGTTTCCAAACAACAAGCTTCAAAGCCAAAACATTTTCCCAAAATAGCAATGCCAAGTATGAAATTATCTCCAATCTCCTCCAAAATCCACAAGAGCTCTAAACAGTAAAAAAATGCACCCCCAAGAAAGTATGCCAAATGATTCAACAACCCAAAACAAGTAAAGAGTTTGAATTTTATAGAAGAGGGAAGAGAAGAGGATGATGTGGATCCATGTAGGATGCCACATCACACATCCTCAACTCCAAACACAAAAGATAAAATGTCATTCTCCCAAGCACAATAAAGAGGTGGGTTAAAATATGACAATTTACTTGCACACTCCAAAAAGCCCACACCCCAAAGGATTGCTATTGTAAAACATGAAGAAAGTGCAATTAAAACATGTAACATGATTAATATAAATGCATTAAAAAGGTCTAAAATCAACCCTCTAACCATAGGTATGGTTGGTAAATAGCTTTAAGAGACACGGGACAAGTTTTACTTGTCCCACAAGCCTCCAAAAATAGCCCCCAAGGACAAATTCGAATTTTTAAGGAGGTGGAGTGTTTCTTACTCCAAAATCTGACTTACACAGCTCTTACACAAATTTACACATCCCTTACATATTTAATACAAAAGACAACAACTCTTATAATTACTTTCTCGTATCCCAATTTGATTTATTTATTTATTAAACAATAAGATTACTCACATTAATTTTCCACAAATTTACCTAAATAAAAGAAAGGGACACATCACTAATAAGATACATACAAATAATAATAAAAAGGGACCACATAGAAAATACACAAAACCCATGGTTACATTTAAAGGTGATCCCCCCATGGGAATCCCTAATAACAAACAAACAAAACATAATATAAAAAGTTGCCATGATGACCTTGTCGAATTCACCTAGAATTCCATTGTGGTTGTCTCTAATCCCCCAATGTTTGTAGTGATTTTTTACTTGTATAACACAAATACCTCCTTTGGCCTCATGGTCATATCAGAACATCCAACATGATATAAATATAATCACAAAATCATCTAAATATGTGAATCATAACAACATCAAAGAAATTTAACAAAATCACTTAAAATTTATATCAACAACATTAAAGTAACAACTATATCATTTGTAATTTAATCAAACACTATATCATCATCATATAATGTCCATTTTCTATTCTACTCACAATATCTAAAAATCACATGCTCGAACAACATTCACTATATATCCATGTCAAAATAGTATATCATCGTCCACCTATGAAGTGTCTCTAATAATCATCATGCACCATAACCAAATCAAGATAAACAATAATCCATGGTCAAATGTCTAACATCATACTAAATTAGAACTATAATAATGTCCATAATGTAATCAACAATATTAGAAGGTGTCAAAGGGAATTGGGCACTACATCCCCCTTCCCATAGACTTGACTTCCTACTAGAAGTCATTAGAACAAATGTGGAAACTGAACTCGTAATAAGGTAGCATCCTCCCATGTAGCTGCAATCTCATGATATCTATCCCACTGCACCTAAACCTGATCAACCTCTCTACCTCGAAGGCCTGGGGTCATACGATCTAGGATGTGAATGGGCTCCACCATAATCTTCCCCTGATCATGCACCTACAATGATGTCCAATCTAACACATGAGAAGGATCTACAACATATCTCCTAAGAACTGAAACATGAAAGACATCATGTATGTGAGACAAGATAAGTGGAAATGTTAGATGGTAGGCCAAAGGGCCAATACGCTCCAAGATCTCAAAAGGAAAAATGAATCTAGGAGATAACTTAGAACCTTTTCCATAATGGATAGGGCTCTTGTGTGGCCTAACACAAAATAAAACCTTCATACCCACATCAAAACTATGGTTGATCCTATGTTGATCTGCATACTTCTTCTACCTATCTTGTGCCTCCTAAAATCTCTTCCTGATCAACACCACCTATTGCTCCATGTCCTGTAAAAGAGTTGGTCCAAGAGGCACTCTGTCCTCTAACCTATCCCAACTAATAGGTGTCATGCACTCAATTCCATAAAAATCCTGAAAAGGAGGCATGCCTATGAAACTCTGAAAACTATTATTGTAGGAAAACTCAACTAAGTACAGGTACTCCTTCCATTTAATCTATTGATCCATCACATACATCCTGAGCATGTCCTCTAAAATTTGATTCACCCACTTAGTCTGTCCATCTATCTCGGGGTGATATGGTGTGTTGAATTTGATTATCGTCTCGAGGACATACTGCATGTTAGTCCAGAAATGTGAAGTGTACAAAGGATCGCGGTCACAAATGATCTTCCATGGAATCCCGTTACAACCTGACAATCTCATCCAAATATACTTGTTCCACTACTCTAGCTATAGAAGTGGTCTTCAATGGAGAAAAGTGAGCCACTTTTTTCAATTTATCAACCATGACCATAATGGCGTCGTGGGTGATATCTTGACAACGGTAGCCCAACAATGAAATCCATGGAAATGGTGTCCCACTTCTATTCCAGTATAGCATGAGGATAAAGAAGGCCTGTTGGATGCTGATGCTCAGCCTTAACTCTCTAGCACTCTAAACACCATGACACAAATTGGGCCATGTCTCTATGAAGTCCTCTCTAATGGTATAGCTGTCGCAATGTAGTGTGCATCTTCTTCACATTGGGATGGGCTAAATAGGGTGCAAAATGTGCCTCTACCAAGACATCCTGCCTCAAGCCTCCATCTCTAGGAACATATATCTTGTCTCTATGCCTGAGAAGACCATCTTCATATAAGGAAAAACCATCAAACTTCCCCTCAATATCTTCTCGTACTGTAATGTAGAAGCTGTCAAGAGGAAGCTAATGAAGAATCATACTCTGCAAATTTGTGCTCACTGATGTGGCCATAGCCATATGTATCTGTCTACTGAGAGCATCTACTACCACATTATCCTTCCCCTTCACATGTTATATCTCCATTTCATACTCACAAAACAAATCCATCCAACACCACTGACGAGCATTAAGATTGGGCCGCGTGAAGAGGTGACAAAGACTCAAATGATCTATCCTGAGTGTGAATCTCTCGACCAAGAAGAAAGTGCCTCCATCAAATCAAAGCGTGCACAACTACCGCAAGCTCAAGATCATGAGTTGGATAATTGAGCTCATAATCCTTGAGTTTGCAAGACTCAAAATCCACTACTCTGCCTTCCTGTATCAACACATCTCCAAACCACTCTGAAGAAGCATCTGTAAAAACAAAGAACTCACCCTATGGATCCAGCACTGCAAGAATAGGTACTATATTGAGGCACTCCTTTAGTTTCCTAAAGGCCTACTCACATCTATTCAACCAAAAAAAATTATTCCCTTTCCTCTGAAGCGAAGTGATAGGGTGTGTAATCTGAGAGAAGTCCTAAACAAATCTCTAGTAGTAACCTACCAATCCCATGAAGCTGCGCACCTCAGTCACTGTAGTGGGTGATGGCCAGTCTGTAATGGCTCTAATCTTGGAAGTATTAATGATGATACCTTCCCCCAAAATTATATGACCCAAATACTATAGCTCTATCTAAAAGAAAGCGCACTTCTCTAAGTTACTGTAAAGTTGTTGCTCCCGAAGACACTGAAGAACCCAGTGAAGTTTCCCGTCATGCTCCTCACGTGTACGTGAGTAAATCAAAATGTCATCTAGGAAGATGAGCAGAAAGCGATCTAAGAAGGTCCTAAATACCCCATTCATCAAACTCATAAAGACTATGGGAGCATTATTCAAACCAAAGGCACTAGTGTGAACTCATAGTGCTCATATCTCATATGGAAGGTAGTCTTATGAATGTTCACCTCCAAAATCCTCATTTGATGGTACCTTGACTTAAGATTAATCTTAGAGAAAGCTGTGGCTCCCTTCATCTCATCAAACAAGTCGTCAATACGAGTAAGGGGATAATGATTCTTGATCGTTACCTTATTCAGCTGGCGGTAATCAATACACAACGGCAAGGATCCATCCTTCTTCTTCACAAATATCACTGGTGCACCCCAAGGGGATACACTAGGATGGATAAGGCCTTTCTCCAAAATGCCCTCAAGCTGTAACTTGAGCTCACAGAGCTCTGGGGTGGTCATCTGATAAGGTTCTCGTGAGATAGACTTTGCTCTAGGAACTAGATCTATATGAAAATCAATCTCACATGGGGTGGTAACCTCGGTAGCTCCCTTGAAAACAAATCTACAAACCCTCTCAAAATGGGATAATCATCTAGCGATGGTCCACTATACCCATCTTTTGATCTGTTACTAACTATAACAACATACATCTGATAACCCCATCACACACACCGTTTAAGTTGCATAGCGGAGATGGTGTGAGCAGAAACGGGTCCCCTGACCCCCGAAATCATTGACTCAACTCCCAAATCATCTACACAAGATATAGTCTTGTGGTAACAATCCATTCTGGCCCTTTGTCCTGCTAACCAATCCATACCCAAAATGACTCCATACAAGCCAAAAGGAAGGATACAAAGATCTAAGGTAGTGGTGAAAGGTCCCAAATCCATTACACACTCCTTAACTAAAGAGTCTATATAGATCTTAGCTCCATAAGCCATCTCGACATCCCAACTAAAACCCTACCTAACTGTCACTAACCTGCATCGTTCTACTAAAGATGGTGTAATGAAAGAATCAGAAGAACCAGAATCAAACAATACAGAGGTAGGAATACCACCAATGCTACCTATGGTCTCAATGAATGTGTTTTGATGCTCTACCTGGAAATTCTCAACCACTGCATAAATCCTGTGGGTGCATCCCATGTCAGCAACCGTAGGCTCAGAGATCTATGTCTTACCCTTATTATTAGTGTTATGTTGGCAATATCTCCAAAAGTGTCCAGTAACTCCACAAAAAAAAACATCCTCCTGATCCTCCCCGATGAGTATCATCTCTAGTAGGTGACCTGGATGTCTATGGCATGGATCCCAATGATCTGGCTATAGTTTGCTGAGGTCTCTGATGGTGAGCTCTAGGTCCACCCTGTGTCCTCATGGGACTATCATCACTAATCCGGCACTATGATAATTCTTCACCGGGAACTCCTCGTGCTATGATTATTTACTAATGCACAACCTTTAGTTTGGTGGATGTAATCTGGAAACACAACAACAAACATAACACAAGAATACCATAGACTATGATAAAAAGGAATGATGATAAATATGAAATATCAGAGTAAATTATAGTATTAGCATGAAATTTTTACAATCTCACCCATGAGGTAAGTCAAGTGTTATTGACTTCACTTGCCTTCCACCAATACTATGGGAGAAACTTCACAATTACACCTCTTAATGGCTTCTTCAACACACCTTTAAACTGATGGCTTCCTTTACACACCTACTCATACAATATTTCTCACTACTTCCTTCTATGCTAAATGAGGGGGGTGGCCTCTTTATTTATAGAACTTCTAGGCTTATCTATCTTATTTGTAAGATAAGATAAGAAATCCACTCTGACGAATCATATTCCATACCTTAACTCTTATCTGTACATGTAAGCTTATCTTTTAAGATAAGATAAACCTTATCATTTCACATGGGTTCCACATTTTTAGACTTTTTACAAATAAAATACACAAAATATTTATGACCTCACTCCTTGTCCTTATTACCAATATACTATTTCTAATTCCTAATCATGTAGACCCTACTTCTCTACTTACCCCAACTTTGACATTTTAACATTACTGGACCACTTACGACAACTATTTACTTTTTATCATAACATTCCTATTGTACTTTTGACTATTGCCATACTATACATTATTGGCAGCGTCATACTGGCAGCGCCGTTATCTTCTATCGGATGCTACTACTAATTATACTTAACAACATCCTATTCCTAATACATACATTAATGAAATAGAAATTATGGAGGAAAATTTTAGTGTCGACATCTTCCCCCTTCCTAGCTTCTACTCCGTCCTTGGAGTAGACTATTCTGGTGCTTGGAAAATCTTCAACTTGTCGTGGTTGACCCATTTCATAATGGGAGTGCCATCCAATTCCATCCAGTTGGTACGTACCATTTTCATGCACAGCTGCTATTTTGTAGGGCCCCATCCATTTTGGAAGAAATTTTCTCTATCTTCTTTTTTGTATCTGGAATCATATACTAGAACCAAGTCATTCACATGAAATGGAGACCACCGGATCTTTTGATCAAAGTATTCCTTCTGCTTCATTTAATTCTTATAGCTTGTATCCTTAGCTATTTCCCTCATTTCCTCTAGCAAATGAAGATGTACCAACCTTTCTTTTACTGAATCACTTTCATCCATTCTTTCATTTTCCATTACTCTGACCGTGGGAATATCAAACTCAATAGGAAGAAATGGATCAATGCCATAAGCCAACTGAAATGGGGAGTATCCTGTTGTTGACTTTGATGTTGTCCTATATGCCCACAATGCTGCATGAATCCTCTTATCCCATTTATGTACCTGCAAGGCTGCATCTTTTGCTAGAATTTGACACAACACAAAATTTGTTCGTTCCACCTGTCCATTTGTGCTTGGCTTGTATGTTGTTGCCTTCCTGTGCTTAATAGAAAACTTATTGACTAGGGCTTCTACCACCTCATTAATGAAGTGGCTTCCTTGATCTGTTACAATTTCTAATGGACAACCAAATCTGGTGACAATGCATTCATATATGAACCTTGCCAATCCATGGAAGTTGTTTTCAATGGCCAGCTTCAACCCACTTGGTTAAATAATCTGTGGCAACCATTTTGGCATGAGGTAGTTGGAAGTGGACCTACAATGCTATTCCCCACTTTTCAAAGGGACCAATAGGGCATAATGGAGCTGATGAAGTCTTACGGTTCATGTGTTTGAAAAATATCCATGTCTTACAATAATTTAACAATCTTTAAAAAGAGTGGGCCAGTGAAACCTGCATCCAAATCCTTCTTGTTTTAAGTTGTCCAGAGAAGTGCCCTCCACATGTACCATTGTGGAATTCTTCAAGTTCCTTCCCTTGATCACGTCCAACTTCCCTCTTGTATTATTTCGAATAAAACTTTATCAGGATCAGTACCAATACCATCTCTGGATACAACATGCCCTAACAAAATCCTTTAGAACATCCAAAGACACACTTTGTAGGGTTTAGTGAGGCTTGTGCTTCATCTAACCTTTGAAATGTTGTCTCCATCTGGTGCAGGTGGTCCATCTTACTCCCATAGATGCAAAAATCATCCAGAAATACTCTGATGAAGTTCCCAATGTAGGGTTCGAACACCCTATTCAAAACGCTGGAATGTTGCTGGAGCATTACACAACCCAAAAGGCATAACTCTATAAGAAAACATTCCCCAAGGAGTGGTGAACGTGGTCTTCAGCTGATCTTTCTCCGCTATACAGACTTGGTTGTATCTGCTATATCCATCAGCAAAACTATAACACTCCTGGCCAGCTACTTCGTCCAAGATCTGATCTGAGAATGGAAGAGGGTAATGATCCTTCTTTGTTGCCTTATTGAGCTTCCTGTAATCAACACAAATGTGTAGCTTCCCATTCTTTTTTATTGAGATCACAATGGGAGAAACCCATTCTGAATTCTCCACAGCAAATATGAATCTTGCATCAAGCAACTTATCTATTTCTTCTTTTACAGTCTTGGAAAAATTAGGATTCATTCTATATGGCATTTTCTTTATAGGCTTAGCACCATCTACCAGCTCAATAGAATGTTCTACCCAACTTACTTGACAGAGTTCCTTGTAATCAAAAGTGAATATGTGTATGTACCTTCGAAAGAGCTGGAGGTAGGATTCCTTCTCACTCTCCATCACAGCATCACCAATCTTTATTTGTTGGAGACGATCATCAACTTCTTCTTCAGATAATTTTATGGGGTCATGAGTTGGTGTGACTGGAAGGATATCCATGACTGAAACATCCACCTCACTTTCTTCATCTTTAGTGTCCACTTCACTGGTACTAGAGTAATCAGAGGATTTCCAATCATCAGTTTCATCACTTGAATCCACAGGTTCTGCCTTATGATGTCGAGGGATCACATTTATCTTCACCCTCTCTCTACCACGTCCAAGTGTCATGAAACCTTCATTCCAGTAGTTTCTTGCATGAACTCTCCTTAGCCATGGTCTTCCCAGCAACATTGGGTACGCAACAGTACCATTTTTCATCACCTGAAAGTCTACCACACATACAACACCCATAACAGATATTGCCACATTTGAAACTACACCTTCTGGTTTAGTTTTTCCCTTATTTAATGACCTTAACATAAGTGTTGAAGGGCGATCAATTTTTAAACCCAACATATTCATTACAGACTCGGTCATTACATTAACTGCAGCACCTCCATCAACTAAGACATCATGAATTGAAATACCATTACATAATACCTCAGCTTGTGGAGCATAGGGATCTGCCTCTACCTCCAAAACAGGGACCTCAACCTCCTTCCTTCTTCGAGCATTGAGTCCACCTCGCAACTCCCGCCTCTTCTCAGAAGACATAGCCAAGAGTTGACCATATGTAATATTTGTAGGCCTTTTGGACAGATCTTCCAAGATGGAGTATGGTCCTTGCCCCTGTGAAATCAGAAAATACTGCACACCCAACTTTCTTCTCCTATGTTTCTTACTAGTTTCTTCTTTCATCTTCTTAGGATCATTTCCATCTTGATTATCTTTTTCTTTCTTTCTTTTTGTTACAAACACATCTACTTCATTATTTCTTCTCTTATCTACTACATCAAAAGAATTCACAGGTGCTTTTCCTTTATCATTATCTCTTTTACCAGATGTAGAAGCTCTATCTGGACAATTATACTTATAATGACCCTTTTTATAACAACCATAACAAACAACTTCAGAAATATTTCTTTTTGGACCTCTATCTCCTCCCTGAGAACTAAATTCCTTTTCCTTGAAGAAGATTAATAGTTAACTGACCCATCTTTTTTAGCAGATCTTCATACTCAGTAGATGTACTAGGAGAAATATTTGTGCTCACCGGGAGTGGTTGTGGATTCTGGACCAAAGGTGCTGGTGTAGGCTCTACTTTAGCAACAATTTCTTTGGGATCCTCTTCCATGCTTTCTTCTTGCCTTCTTGCAATCTCCTTTGCTTGTTCAATGGTAGCTGGGTGGTCATACTTCACTCATTGTCTGATCTCTGGCTTCATCCCAAGAATGAAGTGCTTACATAGGAGATTATCCATGCCATTCATCAACCCATCCGCTAATCCTTCCTTCCGGATCTGGGCATCGAGCTTCCTCCTTAGCTCTAGAACACGAGCATGATAATCCCTTATCTTCTCCTTCTCTCCTTGGGATAGCTTTGTGATATCGATCATGAGATCTGCATATCTCTGTTGTTCACCAAATTCTTCAAGAAAACTTTCAGTTAATAAATCCCATGATTTTTTTACATTATCACCTAGTGTTTCAAACCACCTAAGTGCTGAACCATCCAAAAAGGTAGGAAAAAATTCAGTCCATTGTTCCCTTCTTATAAGGCCATTACAAATACAAGATCGTTTAAACTCTTGAATGAAAGAGGAAGCATCTTCATTAGATTGGGCTGAAAAAATAGGAATCTTCCCCATTTTCAAAAGTAACCACAGTGAAATACCAACCCACAAGTACAATCAACAAGACTTATGTGCACAAATAATTGAAATCACTATAGAAAATAGAAATGACCATGGTAAACTATGGTAAAACTTGATTTACTACGGTAAAAACTGACTTTACTGTGGTGGTGAAGTTACTAACTATTCACTATTCACAGTAAAAAGTGAAGTTACTGTGGTAAATACTATTCACAATAAAAAGTGACTTTACTGTGGTAAATACTATTCACAGCAAAAATGACTTTACCATGGTATCTACTATTCATGGAAAAAATGACTTTACCATGGTAACTACTATGCACAGTAAAAACAAGGTTACCCTCCAATTGATTTTTGACTAAGTGGGAATATCTCTCTAGAAAATCCACCAACGACGAATGGTCTCGGCAATGGAACCAAAATGTCATCACTAATCCGGCACTATGATAATTCTTCACCGGGAACTCCTCGTGCTATGATTATTTACTAATGCACAACCTTTAGTTTGGTGGATGTAATATGGAAACACAACAACAAACATAACACAAGAATACCATAGACTATGATAAAAAGGAATGACGATAAATCTGTAATATCAGAGTAAATTATAATATTAGCATGAAATTGTTACAATCTCACCCATGAGGTACTTCAACTGTTATTGACTTCACTTGCCTTCCACCAATACTATGGGAGAAACTTCACAATTACACCTCTTAATGGCTTCTTCAACACACCTTTAAACTGATGGCTTCCTTTACACACTTACTCATACAATATTTCTCACTTCTTCCTTCTATGCTAAATGAGGGGGGGTGGCCTCTTTATTTATAGAACTTCCAGGCTTATCCATCTTATCTCTAAGATAGGATAAGAAATCCACTCTGATGAATCATATTCCATACCTTAACTCTTATCTGTACATGTAAGCTTATCTTTTAAGATAATATAATCCTTATCATTTCACATGGGTTCCACATTTTTAGACTTTTTACAAATAAAATACACAAAAAATTTATGACCTCACTCCTTGTCCTTATTACCAATATAATATTTCTAATTCCTAATCATGTAGACCCTACTTCTCTACTTACCCCAACTTTGACATTTTAACATTACTGGACCACTTACGAAAACTATTTACTTTTTACCACAACATTCCTATTGTACTTTTGACTATTTCCATACTATACATTATTGGCGGCGTCGTACTGGCAGTGCCGTTATCTTCTATCGGATGCTACTACTAATTATACTTAACATCCTATTCCTAATACATACATTAATGAAATAGAAATTACGGAAGAAAATTTTAGTGTCGAAAGGACCCCTAGGAGGAGGCCCCATACTGAGACCTCTCTATGTATCAGCTCTCTGTGGAGGTCTATGAGGTGGGTGGGACTACTACTGCTACTCTAATGGCCTAAATGATGACTATGAAGAACCCTGGCCACCACGAGGAAGGGGTACTAAACCCCTCGATCTACCATCCTGCATCTACTGTATGCGGCTCTGAACTCATTCTCTATCCTGCTGGGTCTTCCCCTGAGTCACCTCTGCTATATAGGCCTTCTCGACAGCCTCAGCTAATTTCTATGGGTATTGGATCCATAATGCACCTCTAATATCTAAATTCATGCCCCGAATGAACCTATGAATCCACACCTACTCATCTTGCATGTACTCAACATACAAGAGTAGATCAAGAAATCTACTCTCATACTCTGCTATTGAAAGAGATGTCTGTCGGAGTTCATGGAACTCATCGATCCTCTATTGAATGAACCTCCGTGACAAATACCTGCTCTTAAATCTCTCCTCAAATAGCTCCCAGGTCACTATCTCAGAATCTACATGGAGCTTCTACTCCTCTGTCCTCTATCATACTCCTGCTCCATCCCTCAGTAGATGGATCACAACACAAGATTTCGTGTTGCTAGAACAAGGACAAAGCTTGAAGCAACCACTCAAGCTCATTAGATAGGCTTCTTCTTGGAATCCACTTGTGTCACCTGAGTAATGTGATGGCCAAATCTTTAGGATCTCCCTGATGTGATCTACAGCTGTGGTCTGATGGCCTCTAGGTCTCTTGGTGTGCTCATCCCTAAGTCTATGGCTCCAAGACCTCTCTCTACGCTCTGAAACTTGGTCACCTTTTCCCCTCTGTGGTGACTCTACCCTAGTTGACTTTGCATTGGAGTTCTCTCCTCTATGCTCCTCATTTTGTTGAGGAGATACCTAACCCTCAATGGAAGGGGCTATGTCATGGCTAGCTACATGTCCTCCTCATCCTCCACATAGAGTTGAATTGACATCCTGAAGAGTCTACAAAAGTTAGGGTAGGATAGCTGCTACACCTTAATTTGGTGGTGGTGGTAATTTTGAGTCTATGTGAAAATTCTCGCCCACTCCATCTGTGCCTCCTGTATAGACTAAAGCGAGAGTTAGTTCATTATACTAGGTCTTACTCAGTTTCCATGTTTACTAAAATATGCAATTTCTAAGCTAAGTTGTTTTCTATATTAAAAAAATGTGCTAGGTTTAAGTTTCATGTCCCAAGTTTTCTAGTGTGCCCAATGGTCTAAGATTTTGAACCACTACTCTGATACCAAGTGTTATGCCCATTAAAACAACCCACTTGAGACCCAAGAAACACTCTAGGTTTAGTTAGGAAAATTATGGAATAATTTTTTTTATTAGAAGTGTCTATAACTAGGTTGCAAGACAACAATTGACACTAACAGGTTTCGAAACAAGTTTAACCTACTTGAACATACTTTTCTTTTATTACAATTATCAGAGGTCACAAGGTCCAAAATTTAGGGTTAGAAGTTTCAGTTAGGTTTAGGGGGTAAATTATCACCGTTCCCACTCAAAAACATGCTCATAGTTTCAACTTGATTTTTCTTACACTTAATGCATTCAAATTTTCCCTAAATCATTCCCATTGGATAGGAAATTTTCTCACCTTTCCAACGATATAAAGAAGTCATATAACTCCTCGTAAAACTCCAGTTATGGACCCTACAGACCTCAAGGGTCAAATTTTCCCAAAAGGGACACGTTTCAAGCGGGGAAGAAGACCCTTTGTCGGGTTGGCAGGTCATGGGGCGGTGTTGAGATTTTATTCTTGTGCGGAAGGAAAATTCAAATTGTGCCCGAGCACCACGTGGGTTCGTCAGGGACATGTGGTGCTCAACTAGACAAGCGGGGGAAGAAAGAGGGAAGGGCATGGTGGCGGAAGAGTTTGGGAGATTTCACCAAGGGAGGAAAAAGGGAGAGGTTTGATGTGCGGGTCCGCGCGTCTGCGGAAGGGTCTTCACTGAGGCAGGGCAAGAGTGTGGGGCTATGGGAGGAAACACAAAAAAATTCTAAAACAAAAATTTCAAAAGGAAAAGGGTCACAAGGGTTCCACTAACTCCCCCATGTTACCACGTGGCAGCTTGTGATTGGCTACGGGCCGATGGGGAAAAAAAGTAAAATTTTCCAAATATTTTAAAAAGAACCCAAGGACTAAAATGATGTTGCGCCTCTGTCGTTTCCCTATGAGGACACGTGGCAGCCTCTGATTGGTTACGGGCTAGTGGAGGAATTTTAAAATTTTCCCCAAGAATTTTTCTAAAAAAAAATTCTAAGGATTTTTCTACGAGAAATTTTTGGGCCATGGGCCCGCTAGGGAAAATTTTCCCAAATTTTCCCGCCAAGGAAGGAAAACTTCAAAGGGTCATAAATTTTTCTAGAAATCTCAGTTTTGGGAAAACAAGGACTTTCTGGAAAGATATCAATGCCCTCTTTGCATAGAAATCATAACATTTACATTTTGATAAAGTTTAAGGGGTCAATTTTTAAAAATGTCCTACAGGATTTTAAATAGGTAACTGGTAAATTTTAACTAATAAAATTTATTCAATTTGGTCTCCTTCTTCACTCAACATGCCAAACAGACATGGAGGATTGTTCTAGGAAGGATTTAGGATGTTTTAGGAAGGTAAATTTTGTTGATTGATTCTAATTTGTATTTTTTCCAACAATTGACAGAAAATGACTGTGAAAAGGTTTAGGCTTGAATTTTGCAATGTTCTAAATTAATTCTTAAGTGTTCTTTGTCAATTTGGGTTCCTTGATAGTACAGCATGCTAAATTTTTATGTTTCCAAGTTGATTATTATGTGTAGGCCTGAATTGTACATTTTAATTAAATTATTTGTCAGTTTTAAATTTACAACAGAGATCCATTTCTAGAAAATTTGTTTATTAATTTCATCATTCAAGTGTGGGAATTAATTTCTATTCTATTCCAAGGCATTTAGTTGTTTATAACAAATCATTTAAGAGCTAAATTGTAAATTCTGGTTTCCAATATAATATATTTCCAAAAGAGAAAAAGTAATATAATTCCTTCATACATATTTCTTCTTTTTAAACAAAGATCTAACTATCTCTTTTGCCATACAATGAAACATTTAATTCATTCCATGCTAGAATTGAGTGTTTTCCTTCTTCACTCAATCATTAAAACAAGAATCCAGTTTCTATCTTTCCCAAAATCATATATTTGAAACAAGGAAAAATAATAAAATTTCCTCTCATGTGTTTCTTCCCTTTTCCATTTATTTTTCCAACAGGGATTTCATTCACAATATGATATTTCAATTTAAGTCAACAATGCAAATGAGGGAAATTCTTGCAAATCTTTATTAATTCAAAAAGAAATACATCTTTACATTCTTCCATTCCATGAATGCAATTAGCAAGTTTCACTCTCTTTCTTTCAAATGTACAAAATAGAATATAAATATCTTTCATAATTCGAATATGAAACTTTCATAACCAATTACATACATCTTTCTTCACAAAATACATTACAGTTTCAGCCACAACAAAGTGGGAAAGGTTACAATGAAATATATTTCACAAAGGACTGGCAAAACTATCTTCTTCTGCTCTAGGACAACAACATGCAAGTTTATTTTTTCTTCTAGTTTGATCACAACAAAAGTGGGGGAAAGGAAATTCTCTCCACCCAACCAAGACATTCAATGAAAGGAGAAGCCATTCTTCATCATTGGCCCCCGAGCCCCAACCACAAAACAATAAAAGGTGTGATTCAACCCATGGCAACAACTGGATTCGAAAAAACACACAACATTCTTTCAACCTACATATTCAAATTAAAAACACAGTTCAATAGAAGATAACAGTTTACAACTACATTTGAAAACATTCAAAATAGAAACTCAAGCTTAATCATGCAAGCCAAAGGAGCAAGGACTATGGGGGAAGCTACTTATGCCTCCCAATGGGAACTAGGCATCCACCTGTAACAAACCACCAATAAAATTCACCAAACATATCCTTATTCCCCCCATAATCCCTCTTAATGCCCCCCCCACAAATTTCCTTATGCCCCCCACAAAGTAAGAAATGCAAGCTATTTCTTTTCCATGGTGGATCCCAAACCCAAACTCCCTCCACAAGATATTATGGCACTGGCATTCCCTTATGCCCCCCCCACAAGAATTCCCCATAGCATTCTCCTACACCATCCCTATGGCAGTCTACCCAACCAGCCAACAAATAGATAAAAACATGCACCGTTCATACATACGCAAAAGAAATAACAACATAAGAGAAGAGCTAAACTCCTACCTCTCCATTGTAGCTTTTGTTTCCAAACAGCAAGCTCTCAATGCCAAGAACACCATCCCAAAATAACAATGCCAAGTATGAAATTATCTCCAATCTCCTCCAAAATTCATAAGAGATCTAAACAGCAAAAATGCGCCCCCAAAGAAGTATGCAAAAAGATTCAACAACCCAAAACAAGCAAAGAGTTTGAATTTTATAGAAGAGGGAAGAGAAGAGGATGATGTGGACACATTTTCAACTCCAGTCACAAAATAAAAAATTTCATTCTCCCAAGCACAATAAAGAGGTGGGTGAAAATATGACAATTTACTTGCACACTCCAAAAAGACCACACCCCAAAGGACTGTAAATTAAATAAAATGTAAGAAGAGTGCAATCAAAACTTGAAACATGATTAATAAAATGCATTAAAAAGGTCTAAAATCAGTCTTCCAACAATAGGTATGGTTGGTAAATTAAATTTAGAGGTATGGGACAAGTTTTACTTGTCCCACAAGCCTCCAAAAATAGCCTCCAAGGACAAATTCGAATTTCCAAGGAGGTGGAGTGTTTCTTACTCCAAAATCTGACTTACACAACTCTTACACAAACTTACACATACCTTACATATTTAATACAAAGGGCCAACAACTTCCATTATTACTTTCCCATTTCCCAATTTGATTTATTTAACTTTTAACCATATGGTTTCTCACATTAACCTACCACAATTAATTAAATAAAATAAAGTGACACATCACTAATAAAATACATACAAATAATATTAAAAAGGAAACACATTAATAATTACACAAAACCCATGGTCACATTTAAAGGTGATCCCCCCATGGGAATCCCTAACAACAAACAAACACAACATAATAAACAAGTTGCCATGGTGACCGTGTTGAATTCACCTAGAATTCCATTGTGGTTGGTCTCTAATCCCCCTATGTTTGTTGTGATATTTAACTTGCAAAACACAAATACCTCCTTCAGCCTCGCGGACATATCAGAACATCCAACATGATATAAATATAATCACAAAATTATATAAATATGTGAATCACAACAACATCAAAGAAATTTAACAAAATCACTTACAATTTATATCAACAACATCAAAGTAACAACTATATCATCATCATATAATATCCATTTCTAAGTCTACTCACAATATCCAAAAATCACGTGCTCGAACATCATTCAAACTATATCCATGACAAATAATATACCATCATCCACATATGAAGTGTCTCTAACAATCATCATGCATCATAACCAAATCAAGATCAACAATAATCCATGACCAGTGTCTAACATCATACTAAAGCAAAACATAATAATGTCCATAATGTAATCAACCATATCAAAATAAGTATCAAAAGGTGTCAAAGGGAAGTGGACACTACACTTTTCCATTCCTTACTAAATCTCCTTCAAAGCGTTGATGCTTTTCTATTCAAACTTAGGAATGTATAATTCTACCAAGAATGTGTTCTTTAAAGTAATATAGTCCACCACTATTTTATGAGGGTCATATTTCCTATACCAGCTATGCGCGCGCCCTTACAATGTGATTACAAACTGACTAGCCTTCCATTATATGGTTGTGATACCCTTTGTGCACCACAGCAGTTCACACTTGTGAACATGTTCCGCAACATCCTCAATACCTCTATAATTGGGAAAATGTAGAGACATTTCAAATAAAACTTGTGGGGGTGGTTGGTGCCCGAATCTTCCTGAGCCAGATCCTTGGCTTTCACCTATGTTTCCTCCACCACCTGAGACACCAGGTTTACCAGGTCCTGAACCACTAGATCCACTAGGTCCACCAGGTCTTGAACCACTAGACCCACCAATTCCTATTCCTCCTGAACCACTAGATCCACTAGACCCACCAAGTCCTAAACCACCAAAGCCACTAGATCCACCAGGTCCTAAAGTGGTCGTGTAAAGGTTCCCCATAGTTCCAGTGAGCTGTGCGCCTATGGTCTATGATAATGCCCCACTACCAATAGTATACCCTGCACCACTCCTAGATGTGAGACCAAAATCTTGTGTGTCTATACCTTGCCCAAAAAATCCTCCTAACACTAGGTTGGTGTTTGCAGCCATAGAAGGCCCAAACAAGAAATTATACCTCCTGGGTGTAGACCGATCACCTCTAATGTTACCAACTAGACTAGCAATATTTTCCCCCTGATCTGGAAAATGAAGTGCCAGGGTCCGATCATTAGGTGGGCTCAGATGCGTGCCAACTATTCTTCTTTCTTCGTGCGACGAACTCTCATCATAATCCGAAGGGGTCACATATACTGCTCAAGTTCCATGTTCTCTACATAAACCTCAAATACTTCCCAAAATGTCTGCCAGCATACATCCATCACACCTGCAACCTCGCATTGTCTAGCTATCTCCCTTTTATGTGCTTCACCATACTTGAGTCGTCTCTCCTACCTTTCTTTCTCCATCACAACATCTGCCATCTTCCTCCACCCTAGCTTCCTCGTCCAACACTTGGAATGGTTTAGCCAGCCATTGGGAATGCCTCTAAACTCATGGTAACCATCAACATTTTCATAGCTAGAGGGACAACACATAGAAACAATCCTCTGGGCTCCCTCAGAAACTCAAACTCAGCAACCTCCAGACAAGAATATGTGAAAATGGCATACTCTAGAGTGTAGCTAGCCAATACTATTTTCCACTAATGATCCACAACACAGGTCCACATCAGATCTACATCTTGCAGCCTTTGGTATTCTTCTCGGGTCCACACACACTATCCATAACACTAACTTGATCTAGATGCATAGGCTAAGAGCTATTCATACAATTCCATTGGGAAGCAGCAAAAAAAAGTTTCATATAGATCATGGTAGAGGTTCTCTTCTACCCATCTACATGCATCAAACTCAGGTCCAGTGCTAAATATTTACAAAAATTCATCCTCTGTGCTCTTAAACCATGATTCAATACTTTCCAACCTTAACCGCTCTGTCATTACTCACTACACAGATCATGATATATGCTATTTCCCACTACAACTTTGAAAAGAAGGTCCCAGCAACAAAACCAAGATGTAGTTATTTTTACCCTTACCACAAAATAAAGGAACCCGACACGCGCCAGCCTATCACCCAGTGGAAGCTGGGGCACTCACTTGAGGCATGTACGGGTACCGATTCTCTCTTTTATGTGATTTGAGTGGGAAACATCATCTATGATTTGTGTTTAAGAAATTTCAAAAGGATTTAAGACATACAAGAACCATAGAGCTCAGAACAGCCTTTAGATCCTTGCAGTTATTCTAGACAGAGTACTTAACAGATTATATAGCTTGTACCATAACAGAAAGAAGTATTGTTATCCAAAATTCACCCCCCAGGGTTAATTTGATAACATGCATCAGAATTCTCAAGTCCCAGGCAGATAAATTGATTCAGGGAAAAAATCATGTTTCTAGGGTCCCTTCAGAAATTTTTCTAACTTCCCTGTCCAGGAAGAAAAGAACGAGCTCTGAGAAAATGCGAAAAAAGTTGCAGAAGGCATGTAGATTGAGCCAGGAAAAATCATAAAAAATGACTAAGTCCTAGTCCTTGCAATAGTAGGGACGTGTGGGACATCTAGGCGCGGATCGGCCGAAAAGCCTCCAGGTGGCCCGTGAAGCAAAGGGACATCTGGGACAGAAGTACGTGACAACGGGTGCGAGAAGCCGATCCGGCTAAAAGAGGAAGAAAAATGACTAACTGCTGAGCGGGACAGTTCGGGACAAGAGTACGCGAAGTACGCGAACCGGCCGGATCGGCCGAAATGAGAACAAACAGTCCGGAAGCAATTGGGACATTTGGGCCGTGATGACGCGAACCGCCGGTTCGCCCGAAACAGAGAAAGTTCATACTGGGACATCCGGGATGAAGGGACGCGCGGGACGTGGATCACCGAAGGAGCTGAAAGCCAATCAAACAACGCCACGTCATCGGCCAAATGAGGACGAGGAAGCCCATTTCGGGCGGATCGGAAGTTTTTGGCCCAAGCAGTTTGGGACATCCGGGACATAAAGACGCGAAGGGCGCGAAGGGGCCGAAAGGGCCGAGAACCAACCAAATCATGACACGTGTCACAAGGAGAAAAGTCCAAAAATTCAAAGGGCGAGGTCTCAAGCACTGACCCGAACCAATGGGATAGTGCCACGTGTCCAAGCTAGGGCCCACAAGGAAAAAATCATGCCGGAAGGGTTGGAAAACCCGACCAAGGAAGAAATGTGTCGGAGGGGTTGGAAAGCCCGACACAAAGGAAATCAGGTCTTGGAGTTGGGGAAACAAGTCGGAAAAGCATGGGAGGAAAACATGTCGAGCCACCTCCCAAACCCGATGCAAATGCAAGTCACACTTCCGAACCCGAAACAAAGGAAAACTTGGCAATACCGGCGGAAGCGGGTGTCGGGAAAACACAAGCATCAAGCACATGTCGAGGCATTCCCCAAACCCGATGCAAATGTAGAGGAGAGAGAATTACGTATCCAATCAGAGCCTGCCACGTGTCATCCAGGTGGCGAAGCGCGGGAAAAGATTTCAAAATCCGTTTTGGTCTATTCTGTGCCCTAAATCTTCAGATCAACATATCTTTTGATCCAGAGCTCAGATTTGCACGTTCTTTATATCAACAGAAAGCTGTTGAAATTCTCTACATGATTCTGGGATCAATCTCGAATTTTGGTGCAGTCTGGAGGGAGAAAATTGAGAAACAGCTCTGACGCGTGATAATGGCCAGAAGCGATGTTTCAACAACCAGTTTTAATGATAATGGCCAGAAGCATGGCCAGAAGTGATGTCTCAACCACCGATTTTAATGAAGAATGTGTTTTGGTCAATGGTTGGGCTGCTTACACATTTTCCTATGTTTTTTGTCTCCTGGGCTCGACCCATGCATTGTATAAAGCCAGATTTGGCTCATTTTATATGGGGATAACAAGTTGTTCATCTTTTCTGCTCTGCCCTCCCTTCTTTTCTTCTCTAGGGTTGAAAATGGAGTTCGAACCTCCTCCTTTGCTCTGTAATGGCATTTTTTGCCTTTTATTATTGAAATGATGTTCTGTGCAAACTTCTGGAGCAACAAAACGTGTTTTGTGATGCATCTGTCCATCCTTGCTCGTTTTTGCTTGTTCTCTTCTTGCCTCTCTTCATTGCAGGTATTTGTGCATGTTTGAATGTTCATTGCAGGTTTGGAGCTGTGTTCATGGAGTTTTGGGACATTTTCTGTGTGAAATCTATCCTTGGGCCTGTGATGCATCTGTCCATCCTTCCCATTGCTCACCTCTCTTTGTCCCATGGCAGTTTTGATAGATGTCCAACATTCTCCTTCTCTGGTGTATCACCGTTTTAGTGTAGGCTTTTGTTCTTTTCCTTTCTCTCTCTCTCTCTCTCTCTCTGTCTCCTTGGCATGGTTAGATTAGGATTAGATTAGCTTGCCTGCACTGGAATAGCTTGTGGCAGGTAGTTTAGGAGCAGGAACCAGCCTTCTCTGGAGATTCCTCTCTCAGTTTCACAAGTCCCACGCTTGGAGAGAGGTTTCCATGTTGTGCAATCACACTGGATGCCTGAGTGATCAACCTAGAAGCCTGATCTGCATCCAGGGGTGCTGTGATTCTGCACTAACAGTTTTGGCACGCCCGGTGGGACTCTAGAGGTCTTCCACTTCATCTTTTGCAGGTTGATGTGTTCCTGTGAAGATTTCAGCCTTTGGAGGCACTTGCAAACACATCTGGTGACTCCATCTGGTCAACAACCCATCTCTGAAGTTGCAGACCTTCCTTTCCATTCATTTTCATTCATTTTCCATCCATTCTTCCTTCCATCTCTTCCATCATTCTTTCATTCTATGAAGTTGTGCAATCATGACTTCATTTCCATCATGGAATTCACATCAACAACAGCAGTATATTCCACCTCCAACATGTTTTACAAATCCTCCAAATCAACATTTTGAGCAGATTCAAGATCAGTATGCATACCCATATGAGCAGCAGTGCCAAAGTCAGTTTGGCTATGGAGCCTTCCAAGAGCAAGAGTATGCATACAATGAAGACCATCAGATGCAAGATGCTGGTCTGTTGGAGAAAATCCAAAAGATGGAGGTAAACATAGTGCAGTCCAGGGCTCAGGCACAGATGAAAGCATTTGGAATCGGTTGCAGAGCACCTTGTCCATGGGTGGGACCTTTTCCAAGGCATTACAGCCCTCAGGAGAAGCTTGACTTCATGATTGCAATGCTGCCTTTGCTTGCAAAGTGGATTGAAGAAATAGAGGTGTATGAGAGGAGTATTCAGCAACCTTGTCAACGGGTAAGCACACCATCTCATGCCTTTCTGTTTCCTCTTTCCCAATCTGTATCATTTCAGCAGTGTCAAGTTTCAAAACCTTCATCTGCTGTCCCAAATGTTGATCCCATGTCTCCATCTCTCAGTCTTCCATCCCATCTCAGTTTTTCCGCCCTCTTCTCTTCCAAATCCAAACCCCCTCCACAAGAGCTAAATGAAATACCCCCTCCTCCAAAGAAACAAGAGGTTTCACCTCCTCCACCACCACAAAAAATTGTAAAATCAGTTGAGTTTCAACCCATCCCTCCTCTTGCATTCCCAATTCCATGTGGGGAAGAAGAAATTGCAAAAATCAGTCATCAAGGACAGCAAGAGGAAGAGCCAGGAAAAGAAGAAATGATTAAGAGCTTAGTAAGTTTGGCTCTTAAATTTGGAATTGAGAAGATCCCTTTGCTGGTAAAACCTACAGAAGAGGCTGAGGTTGAACAAATGGTGGTGAGGACTGTTTTTGTTGAAGAAGAAGATCTTGCAGTCCCAACTTGTCCTCTAGAGCAGCAGATTGAAGAGTTTGACTTAAAAAACTTCATGCTGGAGGAAGAGTTATATCAAGAGCAAGATTGCCCTCGAGTAATAGAGGAGGGAGAAGCTGCTCCAAAGGCAAAAGAAGAGGAGCACATCCCAGTTGTGGAGGAGAAAAGTGCAGATCCAAGAGCTCTGAGCACAAAGCAGGCTACAGGAGAACCTTCAGTTCTTCTTTCTACTTCATCTCTCTCTAGCTCCAATGTCGAAGAGGAGTTTGATCTCTCAAACTCAATATTGGAGAGTGAAGGAAACCATGGTGATCAAGTTACAGATCAAGAGGACACCATGGAGGAAGTTGAACATAAGCAACAGGACAGCAATGAGGTAGTTTACCTGTCAGATTTGGAGGACTGTTTTGATGGAGAAGAGCCGGTTGAGTTTTCACCATTCTCTCTTTCATCATCCACATCCCAAACACCAGAGCCTGCTGTCATGGAGGAGATCTTTCATTTACAGAAGCCTGCATCTTATAGCAGCTCTTTGGAACCAAGATTGGAAGATTTTAATCTTTCATGTCCTTCATTGGAGGAGGAGAAAGGGCAGAGGAATTTCACCATTTCTTCCACATCATCCATTCAAGAAGATCTACAAGAAGACTCCATTTTTGGAGTTGAAAATCAGAGCTATGGGCATATCAAACGGATCAGACCTTGCCCAATCAGGTATTTGGCTTCATTGGAGCCAAAGGGGAAGCCACAACCAGTCATGCTCGCTTCTGAGCATGAGGGTGAGCTACAGAGTACCAAGGATCAGCTGCCATACCTCTCCAATCCAAATGCAGAGCGACTAAAAGAGGTATTGGATTTTTCAGTTGACACCTTGATGATTTGGATAGAAGACCAGCTTCTTGTTGATTTTCCATCCATCCAAACAGCCATGATCAGTGCCAAATCAATTGCATGGCTGCCAATTTTGAAGAAAGGAAGCTATTTTGCACAACCAGTTGCAGGGTTTGTTTAGCTTACCTTTGCTTCCAGTTAGAATAGAGTAGGTAGGTTTGCTTTCAGCAGAAGAAGTGCTTGTGCACACTCTGCATGTTCCATTTGGAGCATGTATGATTTTCAGTTTTGTACATAGTTTTTGTTGTGCTGGTTTTGCTCTTGCACAGTTCGTTTCAGTGGCATCTTGGTGAGAACACTCCAGGTTCAATGGGTTTCCAAGTGACTCAAAGGGGGGTTTTCAAAGTTCAGATCAGTTGCAGGTTACAACTCATGACTCCATGCCCAATGGATGCTTCAGGCAACTGGTAATTTCATCTAGCAGGTAGATGACCCCGCTGAGTCACCAAATTGTTATCCAAAATTCACCCCCCAGGGTTAATTTGATAACATGCATCAGAATTCTCAAGTCCCAGGCAGATAAATTGATTCAGGGAAAAAATCATGTTTCTAGGGTCCCTTCAGAAATTTTTCTAACTTCCCTGTCCAGGTCGAAAAGAACGAGCTCTGAGAAAATGCAGAAAAAGTTGCAGAAGGCATGTAGATTGAGCCAGGAAAAATCATAAAAAATGACTAAGTCCTAGTCCTTGCAATAGTAGGGACGTGTGGGACATCTAGGCGCGGATCGGCCGAAAAGCCTCCAGGCGGCCCGTGAAGCAAAGGGACATCTGGGACAGAAGTACGCGGCGGGTGCGAGAAGCCGATCCGCCTGAAAGAGGAAGAAAAATGACTAACTGCTGAGCGGGACAGTTCGGGACAAGAGTACGCGAAGTACGCGAACCGGCCGGATCGGCCGAAATGAGAACAAACAGTCTGGAAGCAATTGGGACATTTGGGCCGTGATGACGCGAACCGGCCGGTTCACCCGAAACAGAGAAAGTTCGTACTGGGACATCTGGGACGAAGGGACGCACGGGACGCGGATCGCCGAAGGAGCCGAAAGCCAATCAAACAACGCCATGTCATCGGCCAAATGAGGACGAGGAAGCCCATTTCGGGCGGATCGGAAGTTTTTGGCCCAAGCAGTTTGGGACATCCGGGACATAAAGACGCGAAGGGCGCGAAAGGGGCTGAAAGGGCCGAGAACCAACCAAATCATGACACGTGTCACAAGGAGAAAAGTCCAAAAATTCAAAGGGCGAGGTCTCAAGCACTGACCCGAACCAATGGGATAGTGCCACGTGTCCAAGCTAGGGCCCACAAGGAAAAAATCATGCCGGAAGGGTTGGAAAACCCGACCAAGGAAGAAATGTGTCGGAGGGGTTGGAAAGCCGACACAAAGGAAATCGGGTCTTGGAGTCGGGGAAACAAGTCGGAAAAGCATGGGAGGAAAACATGTCGAGCCACCTCCCAAACCCGATGCAAATGCAAGTCACACTTCCGAACCCGAAACAAAGGAAAACTTGGCAATACCGGCGGAAGCGGGTGTCGGGAAAACACAAGCATCAAGCACATGTCGAGGCATTCCCCAAACCCGATGCAAATGTAGAGGAGAGAGAATTACGTATCCAATCAGAGCCTGCCACGTGTCGTCCAGGTGGCGAAGCGCGGGAAAAGATTTCAAAATCCGTTTTGGTCTATTCTGTGCCCTAAATCTTCAGATCAACATATCTTTTGATCCAGAGCTCGGATTTGCACGTTCTTTATATCAACAGAAAGCTGTTGAAATTCTCTACATGATTCTAGGATCAATCTCGAATTTTGGTGTAGTCTAGAGGGAGAAAATTGAGAAACGGCTCTGACGCGTGATAATGGCCAGAAGCGATGTTTCAACAACCAGTTTTAATGATAATGGCCAGAAGCATGGCCAGAAGTGATGTCTCAACCACCGATTTTAATGAAGAATGCATTTTGGTCAATGGTTGGGCTGCTTACACATTTTCCTATGTTTTTTGTCTCCTGGGCTCGACCCATGCATTGTATAAAGCCAGATTTGGCTCATTTTATATGGGGATAACAAGTTGTTCATCTTTTCTGCTCTGCCCTCCCTTCTTTTCTTCTCTAGGGTTGAAAATGGAGTTTGAACCTCCTCCTTTGCTCTGTAATGGCATTTTTTGCCTTTTATTATTGAAATGATGTTCTGTGCAAACTTCTGGAGCAACAAAACGTGTTTTGTGATGCATCTGTCCATCCTTGCTCGTTTTTGCTTGTTCTCTTCTTGCCTCTCTTCATTGCAGGTATTTGTGCATGTTTGAATGTTCATTGCAGGTTTGGAGCTGTGTTCATGGAGTTTTGGGACATTTTCTGTGTGAAATCTATCCTTGGGCCTGTGATGCATCTGTCCATCCTTCCCATTGCTCACCTCTCTTTGTCCCATGGCAGTTTTGATAGATGTCCAACATTCTCCTTCTCTGGTGTATCACCGTTTTAGTGTAGGCTTTTGTTCTTTTCCTTTCTCTCTCTCTCTCTCTCTCTGTCTCCTTGGCATGGTTAGATTAGGATTAGATTAGCTTGCCTGCACTGGAATAGCTTGTGGCAGGTAGTTTAGGAGCAGGAACCAGCCTTCTCTGGAGATTCCTCTCTCAGTTTCACAAGTCCCACGCTTGGAGAGAGGTTTCCATGTTGTGCAATCACACTGGATGCCTGAGTGATCAACCTAGAAGCCTGATCTGCATCCAGGGGTGCTGTGATTCTGCACTAACATGTATTTATAGCCTTTTTAGACAACCAACTCATCCTCTAGCACCCTCAGATCTGATGCCAAGTGTCTGAATGTGGTCCTCCATGCGAGCATGCTCCTCTAGACCTAAGCTTTCCACTTTATACCATGATGTGCTTCTAGAAGCTTCTACTAAAGGCATACTCCTTCCTTGGGCCAACCTACCGCCAGGCTGGCACCTTATCCACGTGCAGTCGGGTCATGCTTTTAACGTGTTCTGCCCCAAACATCTAATTTAACTAATTCCCGAACCCTTGGTTCTATCCACACATGTCGCGTGTAACACGAGCTTCCTTAAACTCTTTTTTAAACCCTACCTTTCACACTTTGTCCTTGCATTCCTTTCCTTAACTGGGACCTTACACACCTATGCACCTTTATAACTTAGTCAATATTCTAGGGGCCCAACATCATGTATGTAAAAATGTGTGGGATTGAAAAAATTAAAAAAACAAGATGGCCAAAAGGTGGGATTAATTAGTACTTTCTTCACTTAAGAACCCTCTAAATAGTAGTATGAGACTGGGCTAAATAATGCCTAAAGTGCATAATTTTGTGACTACATTTTGCCCCCGCTTTATGTTGCTGAGTAGAAAGCTCGGTAACATATAATAGAGAGAGATGCATACCTGATATCCATGTAGAGTGTAGTAGGAAACAAGCTGAAGGACTAGACAAAAGCGTGGAATGATGAAATGATGGAGGAACGTGGAAACTATAAATGAAAAAAGTGATGAGAGTGAACCTAGGATGAAATGCATGTGTAGTTGTTGTGGTGTGCAATGTACCTACATGGTTAGTAAGGCATGTGCCATCGTGGAATGTTGTTTTTGTTTTTGTCTTCATTGTCGTTTCCCCCCAATTTGACTACTTATTTCTCATACGGACAGACCTGCAAGGATAAAATGATCAAATACTCAAATATGTATGTATGTTAAAACACCATGTAAAATTTGCATGTGTATATAAATGTGTGAAATATGCAAGTGTAAAATACATGAAATGAAAAGTGTAAATGGAACATTTACACCTAATCCATGTTGAGAAAAAGGGTGTAGAATGATATCCTGTACTTTGTGACTTTTTCGGGTGATCTCATGCCACCCTGGCTGAAGAAGTGTTGGGAAGAAATGCTTTGTGTCCTCTAACATTTGTCTTCTTCTGCTGAAATGTGTGTGAGGATATCTCTGTATTGTCCTGGTTTTTTTGGGTGATCCGATGCCATCGGCTGAAGTAGTGTAGAGAGGAACACCCATTATAACCTCCAAGCCTATAACTGCTTCCCAAAAATGCTAAGGACACCATGTCCTATAAAATCCACTATGTATTGGGTTTGTAGACTGGTCTGAACCCAATCATTATATGTAAAACCATAATTCCAAGGGAAGAAAATGCACTATACTAAACCAGTGTAAATATGTTGTTTTAGAATGTAAACCCTCAATGATGTGCCCCCTCTTTGGGGGTGCATGTGACATCACTAATAGGATAATGTGGCCCCAAAAGAGGACCTACCACACTGTGAACTTTGTAACTCTACCTTGTAGGGGGAAAGGGGGTGTATTTGGTAGAAACCAAGGCATGCACAAACAAGGATGGCTAGCCGAAGCAAGTGTTAGTCTGAAAACAAATGCATGTAATAAGATAAGTGTAAAATACAAAAATAATGTAAGAACTATCAAGCACATTAGTGTAAACACAAAAGAAAACAAGGAAGCCACACAAAGTGGGTTGTAAACATGGGACATCACTCATGATGTTGCAAGACTCCTAAGGTCATCATGGCCACAAACAGCAAACAAGTGTGCACACAAACATAGGGAAAACCCCACATACAATGGAAAAAAATAACACACAAGTAGAGACAAACAAAAAGTAGTCATGGAGACATGTAATCCTATAAAAAAAAGTACTGCACATGGAACACCCATTAGCATGTTAGATAAATTATCAATATGTCAAAGCATGTATACTCAAGTAATGTAATATGCTAAGTATAAAATGAAAAAATAACACCTATATGAGACAAAGGTGGATGCCCCCAGTGACCAGTATAGGAAGGGTAGAAGGCAAGCATCCGTGTTGTATATAAGAGTCATGTATCTATGATCACACTAAACAAAATCATGAACACACATCTATGTATGATATAGATAATAATAAATCAATCTAACATGTGTAGTAAAGTGATCATGCAAAACACTAACAAGAAAAAATACATGCCCCTAAAATGATGCAGTATGTTGTGGGTGAATGGAATGGAATGCAAGATGGGATGATAAGAGCAACGTTCCCCCTAAGTGTATAGAAGTATATACAATGAGGTTCATTTTTTTTTCCCCTCAGCAATCCAAAATGAACTGTAAATGAGATTGCATCATCAGGTAATGGTCGAGTAAAATTTTATTTTTTCTAGCATGCTACGAGGAATGTGTATGTAGGAGTGATGAGATGTGACATGGAGAAAGGATGTGCATGAACCTAATAGCCAAAGCATATATCATGACTTGTTGAATGAATAAGTGATGATTTATCCTAAGTGTATATCACAATATGATGAAAGGATTAAGATGAGTGATTATTTACCCCTAAGCGTATATCACTATAAGATGAAAGGATGAAGATGGGTGACAATTTAGCCTAAAGATTATGCCACTATCCTAAGAATTTCACATGATAAATGTAAGGTCAATTTTTTTGATAAACCCTTGGCAGTTGAGTATGGACCGAGGAACTAAAATGTGTCATAGGGTGGTGAGTGCAACACTTAGAAGAAAATGTAGCATGTATGGTGAAACTAGGTGACCATATGATGAATAGGATTTGTGAATGTGTAGTGTGGGTGTTGCAATATAGGATGTGTAGGGTGTGTAAGATGTATATTATGTAATGTGTAAAGTGCAATAATATGTATAGATAGAAGTGGAATATGTAATGATAAAATGTAAAGCTAGACCCATATGTAATGTAACCTAATGTGTGATGTATAATGTATGTGGAGACGCATAGTATATAATATGATGATGTGTAGGTGATGTGTGGGTGTATGTGGTGTATAGGTTAAGGAATAATATAATGTAGAATTTAGGGATGAAATGTAAAACTAGACTCATATGTACTTAAGACTAGTATAGTATATAAAAGTGTATGATATGAAAATGTGCAATGTATAATCTGACTAAGAGCGTAGATACCCTAATGGATGTAATGTGTATATGAGGTCTAGTATAATGTAAAATAATATATAATGAAGAGTGTATGACATGAGGTGTATGAGGAAATGCACTGTGTAATGTCTAATATGTTGTGTGTGGGGTTCAATGTAATGGTAATCCCTCAACAATCAAGTGTGAACCAAATCACAAGAGTGCGTCATCGAGTAAAAATGGTGTGACGACCATGGACTATAAAGGCCCCTGATATGGGATAATAGCAGTAGTAGTGGCAGATGGCGAGGAGGTAACTACATCAATAATGTGAACAACTCCCTCAAGTGGCAGCTCATCTATAAGGGGAGGTGGTGGAGGGATAAGTAAAGAAAGAGAAGTAGAAGATGGAGAAGTAGGGATAACTAAGATTGAGATTCAACCATAGAAGATGGAGAAGTAGGGACAATTATTGTATCAATAGAATCATATACACATAGTACAAGAGAATTAACAGGTGAATGTTAATGATCTTATGGTTTATTAATGGTACCCAGTGTGACTATGGGATCATGGGGAAGATCTTGTACCTCCGTTATGATTTGTGCTAAAATAACAGGATTAATATTACACAGATAAGCAAAAATAAAAACATCGATAGCTCTAGGATCAATATCAAAGGATGGAAGATGAATGAATTAAGGGCAAGGTCTATAACTAGAAGTATTAGTATGGGTATCAAAAAAATCATGTGTAATCAAAGACTTATAAGGATGACATTTACCCATGATGAGAGGTCGGGTTCACCAAAATGATTAACTAAAAGTAACTAAAATGGGGGAAATGTTATAATAGTTAATCTCATCTAGGAGGACATAAAAAGCTATAAATAAATGTACTAAAGTAATGTGAAGTGACTAAAATGGTTAAAATGATTGAACTAATAGAAATAAAACTCTAATGTGCAAGAGGAAGGTAAAGAATGAACTCAACTAATTATGGATGACTGTCGCAAGGTGTCACAGTTCTGACAGGAAAATATAAAAGCTGGAATGACTACATAAAGGTCCCAAAAAGCATGGATTTGGAAGATTTGAGTATACTAAAGCACCCAGGAGGGTACTGGGGCACCCTAGGGTGCCTTGGTATGGCAGAATAGGTGTCCTAGTCTCTAAATAAACTTAGAGCCTAGTTCTTTCTAGGTCAGAAGATGCTCGATAACCTTCACCACTTGTCACACTAGATTCAGTGAACTGCACCAAATATGCCGAATATATCAAGATAAATTTGAATACCTATTGGGTGCTCAAATGTGCACCCACATCTTGGATCTCTGAAAAGGGCAGAGGTGTCTGAGACCACAATGTAAGTGTCCCCAAGTTGTGGGACCTTATGCACTTGGGATGGATCTCCAGAGAACGCTGGTTCCTCTACCTACCTCTAACGCTACTGCTACTTCTACTACTGAAAGAAAATCCTAGACTAAACATGCCAAGGGACTAGGGATAGAAGGATGTGCAGAAAGGGGAAATCCTAAGCTAAGGAAGGTGATAGCACCAAAAGGAAAGGGTCGATCTCTCTCCACAAGTGGTGAATGAGATAGAGAGGGTGTGGGAGAAGAGGGTGGATGGTGTGTTCCAGGCCTTCCAATGTGTATAACACATGAACATGGGGAATGCAAGCATAGGAGTATGCACAACATGCTAGAAAATTCAAACAAAGAGGTGAGATGTAATGAAAATGAGAGAGGGAAGACAAGAATTCCCAAAAACATGATTTTATTGCTTAAGGGACGCATAATCATTTACATTCACGACAGGAGGTGATAAAACATTGAAAAGACCATGCCAAGGTCTGAGACCCATGGGAAGTTAGCCACCATTTTGGCATGGTGCCGTTACAGTAACGAGGGATCGTTTTAAAAAGCATAACTCTGTTATTTATAGAAGAAGAAGGAGAGAAGAGAAAGAGAAAGGGAGGGAAACTCATATTCAAATCTTCAAACATCAACAACCAATGATAAATTCCTATAAATCCACCTACAAGGCTATTAGATGCACTTCCCCATGTCTGTTTGACGTGTGGAAGAAGGAAGAAGGCAAGATCTGATAAAATCTGATAGTTGAGGTCAATTGGATGTGCATTGATGAGACGAAAGACATTTCCCTATATTTCACTTAAAAATCCCACCTAAATTTGAATTTGAATAGTTCAACATGTAGCTTATGTTAGCAGTTCTCTGACAATTCTAAGCACGTGTTGATCTGAGATCTGTAACAAAAGATACGGCTATCAGAAGATGTTAGAGTTTTCGGTGCACAGAAAACATGTGGCGCATGCAAGTTTTCTGAAATGATGGCCAATTGTTCATTTGTTTTTTCTTTTCTTTCACATGTCATGCATTGGTTGGTTGTCTAGATTCAGCACCTTGTTGGTGCACTTTTATTGGTCACGCGTGGCACACTCAAGTCTGACAGAAGATGACTTGGCATAGAAGGGCACAAAGGAGAAGGCACAAGGGTGTGCGTAGAATAAAGAGGCATGGGAGGAAAGTAGAAAGAGGTGAATGAAAGTACGCATGATGCATGGGAGCAAGAAGCAAGCACACAAAAAGAGGGTGCGTGAAGTAACTGAGTCTATGTAAGCACACAAGAGGAATGTCAGGGACTTAGCTGATTGGAAGTTAAGTCTACAGAGGTGCATGCAAGGAGTGCACAATGGGATAGGAGAGAAAGTGGGAGCACAGGAGGAAGGCACACAAGGGAAAATGGAAGGAGATAGAAGAATGCAAAGGGATTAGGAAGGCGCGTAGAGGAACTGAAACTATGCCAAGGTGTGAAAAGAATAATCTTGAGTGCGTGCAACCTGAAATGTGAAACACCAGAGTCAGGATGAAAATATAAGTTATCCAAATAACTAGGAGAGTTATTTGGATAACAATACCTATAATAGACAGAAGAAGTATCAAAACCCTAAAAAATAAAATATGCAAATGAATGTGTCAGACTGACCTCAATTGCCACAACAATGGACTTACTAAACTAAGTGTTGCACTACATTTTAGACCCAAATGTAGTTTTGGTGTGTGTGTGCATGTCATGCCCTAGGTGCTTTTGTGTCAGTCACACTTTGTGAATTAGTGAGAAATAACTAAATGTAGAAAATGTAAGAGTATGTGAGCATGGAATAGAATAAAATCCCTCCCCCTATGAAGTGTATGTTGATGTAGATCTCCTAGCCTTGATGCATGGAATTATGTGGATGCAAGTGATGCAATGGATGTAAATCTACATGGATTGCTAGTAGTATAGTAATGCTTAGGAACCTCATTGTGGTATGATAACTTTATATTTATAGGGTTATTTTGCACTAATTTAATGTTATTAATTAGTACTTTCTTCATTTAATAACCTTCTAAAAAGTAATATGATACCAGGTTAAATAATGCCCAAAGGGCATGATTTTGTGACTACAATACTATTTTTGCCTTGTGATTTGGAGCGAACTTGATACTATTGAAATTAGATGTCCCATTAACCCTTTTTAAGTAATAGTGCATCTGCCATAACCAACCAATAAGTTTAAGGAACATAGTATGTTATCACAACAGCCTATTCCCTCCTAACAGAGTCATAATATCAAGGATAAGATTATCAAGATGATACACCCAATTTTGTGTCTCCCTTAAGTCCATGGATATAACCCCAGATATAAACATATATTACAAATTTGAAACCCTTGTTCATGGGTATTTCCTCATTCGGATGACAAACTGAATATACATGCATATCATCTATAAAATATAGCCAAAGAGGTCAACTGAAATCCTCCATTGATGACAGTGAAAAGAAAAATCAAACTCAAGCACTATTACATATCACAGATGGATTCTCTAGTCTTGACGAATCGATATATCCATAACCTGGAAACCATCATTAAAGGATTCGATATGCATTTACAATTAAAACTCAAATCCACCCTCACCACAGAGTTCATACATAATCAAACCATTGTATTGCTTATTATTCTACATATGTATAACAGAAAACCAATCATCAAGGTATTAGCTCTAAGTACCTTCCATTCAGTATTATTTCTATATTTTTTTACATACCAATGCAAAAGAGTAAATATTTTTTTATAGATCTTAATCAAGATATCACATATTTAACAAAATAACCTAAATCCACAAACCATAAAGGACAAGGATAACTTAAAATAGAACTTCATCTACGTAAATAATAAGTGAGAAATATATTAGAGAAGAGATAGAGCCTATCATGCGATGTGCAAGGATTCCCTACAACTTCTCTTCTTTTCTTTCCAATATTTCCATAGCAAACCACCTTAAAGTAAATTCAAAACCAAAACCCACAAGAACCTCCATATTTATTTATTTATAACAATGTATCAAAATTTCCTCCTAATAACTTTCAACTAGATTTATCATTATACATGCAACAAATTTAAAACAGACTTGCTAATATGATAATAGTGAATGTCTCAAACATGGAGAGCTTCGTAGTGTAAAACCATCGAATGAAACTTTATTGATAATAAAACCACCATTGAATCCAATTTCTTCAACCAACTCTCGTATTCCCCAATGATCCATTGGTGAATAGTTAATTCCATTAATGAATAAGTTCAGTGTAATTTCCCACGTTACTTTAACCATGTAACCAATTTTCCATGACAAATTTAGCATGAAACCATTTATAAACTCATGGTTCGAATTACCAATATTAGTGATAGTATAAGACAACAAAATGTTTCTATTGCTTTCTCCCCACATTGGGTGGTTGGAGGCACATAATAAATGCATTTAATAGAAGTCACAGTGAGTACATGCTATGGTGGTGGTGGTGACAACTCACCATATCAACCCATAGACCATTAATTCAAACCATAGAAATTAGTTTAGTATAAATTTAGGCCTCCATACTTAATCAATCTTTAGATTAAGTTTGAAAGTCCCAATCCAATTCGAAATTGATAAACAACATGGTTATTCAATTTTAGGTTCCTTAAAACTATGCCAAGGCTTTGATAATATAGTATAGAAGCCTTCATAATTATAATTTCATATACCTTAGCTTATATTTAAGGTTAGGTTCCATGTAAATTTAGGCCCATTTAATTTAGTAACCTTAGAGCCTTGCATAACTAAAGCAATGCCTTAACATTACATATGCACATTATTATGATGACTCAAGATAATAGCCTAGGCCATAATAAAATGAATTGGGGTATTATTCTGAAGCATCATATTTGCAAATAATCAAATAGGTCTCAAATTACATTAGATCAGGCCCATATTTAACAAAAGGTCATGATTTTATCAAGGAAAAATTAATACTAATCACTTTGGATCTTACCTTGAGTTATGTCAACACTATTCCACTCACTGAGCCCGAATTATATTGAATAACTACCCAGAGTCACTAAAAGGGTTATCAGAAATTATTATCAGAACCAAAGGTAAGCAAATAAAGATAGTAGGATCATAATCTACAAGCATAACCAACAACATATCATAAAGTAAACAATGGGATTGTTGCGATAACCAAGATATGCAAGTTGTTAAATCAATTGAGCAAAATCAAACTGTCTTGTCATGCTACAAAAATTCCGTTACATACAATTCCAAAAAAGTAACACCAACCAAAATACAATTCCACTATAAAATCATGTCAAACCAACACATAAATCCAAGCATGAATGATAAGGTAGTAGGGGTATTACATACCTCCCCCCTTAAAAGCACCATCATCATGATTTGATTCACTCTAATCACAACATAATTTAAGCAATACTTTCAATAAAATACTTCTTATCCAATAATAATTAAATGCAACAAAGTCACAATTTTCCAAGAACATAAAAAAATGTTAAATTGGCTATAACAACCTTTCAATAGAAAAAAAATGTCACACATTCATAAATATGACATAAATTTTGGTCATTACAGTAATTCTATCATACAATATTATTAAATATATAGTACAAATAGTGAAAAAAATTTAAATATTTCATAAAACAAACAAGGAAAACATTGGTTTTAATTTCCCACAAGTCTTTCAAAGCTATTTTGTTTTGTTACTCACTTGGTTTTAATTCACTCAATTCTCAATTTTACTTGAAATTACGGATCTTCCTTTACCATGGTTTTAAATATATCCGTAGTTTTCACCCTTTAGTTATCCTCATCATAAGTTCATGGTCAATGATTACTTAAATCATGCTAACTATTTCTCTCTCTTTTCCTTTTAGGCTTGTTGTTTTGCATGCTTCTAGGTACTGATTATCTTCCATATCTAGCAAAACATTGATTTATGTCAGAATAGTCAAAGTTAATCTTTGTCTTAAGTCCTTTAAGAACTCAATAACTCCAAATTCCACGATGAGACTCAGTCAACGTCAATGTAATTGTTGCATTAATAGTCATAGGTTTGCAATTTTTCTTCATATGCAAAGAATAAATCAGATTTCTAATTTTGTTTTAAGCTATTCACTAGATACCAAGAACTTAGTTATACTAGTATCAAATTAAAACAAAAACATGAAGTTCTACTTAACTTACCTGTTGTCATTAGGAAAATTGTTCCTTCATCTTAGCTTATTAGTCACTACAACGTTGTTCTACTGCTTGCTAGAAATCACAGCAAGTATTTCTTGTTGAAATCATTTTGGTTGTCTACATTTATTGCAACATTGTTTCCACCACTTTTCCAAAGTTGCAGGTGGAGAAGAGCTAACACTCTTGTATACTTTTTCTCATTTTGAGTCAGAATTTATTACAAATTTTGTTATAGCCTGATTGTAGTTTCCAATCATTACTACTATAGAAGATAGTCCTCTTCTCTATCTACTTCATCTACCCTTTGGATTTTGTTATATCATGTTGGATTCAAGTTCCAAAATATGTCAGCATGAAGGGTATTGGATTCATCTACCATTTGGTGAGGCATTTACCATGGACTGAAAGTTGGAACTCAAAGCCCTTGATTATGGTAAGGTTAAATTCCAATTTAAAAAATCAAAACCTAATTCTCCCTTAGAAAATATTCCAGCATTGGAAAATCCAAGGGTTCAGCGAATGCAATTGTCCTGAAAATGACATCTAAAGGACTCTAAAAATTTTAACGGTCTCTACCTCCATGTAAATACACACCTCTAGGGGAGTCTTACAATTCTATTTTTGGCACAAAATATTTTTATCTTGCATGATAAAATGCTCTTTTATCTGACCCATCCCTAAACCATCACAGTATAGGGGTGAAGACTATTTAAAATATCACTAGGTATGAGGACATTACATTGAGGGATTTTGATCTTTTAGATATGTCCTCCAAGATCTCATTGATCAAGGTGATATATAAATGGAAAATCCAAATGCACCTCCCAACCAAATCCATAAACGCATTCAAGCAACCTTTTCCAAACCATCCCCCATTTAATAATAAAAATAATTCCTTAGAGGCTCAAAATAACTCCACTCATATCATCAACACTATCAACCAAATCTCACCTACACCTTCCATACCATGTGTTTATATGACTGAGACAATAGATATACAATCAAACTCCTCAGATTTCCTTACCACTAAGAATTTGAACATGCCTATGTGAAAAATTCTAAACTCCACCATATCTACTCACAAAAATATTCCTGAAACTATCCCTTCAAGATTGCAAGAAAATAAATCCATTACTAAAAATTGCAAATGACCCTTCTAAAGACAAGATCTCACAACATCAAATCAAAAAACTTGATAGTCCTATGTAAAAAATGACACGTCGTGCACAAAAAATGATAGAACTATCAAAAAACCAAATGAACATACCAAATGTTACAACATCCCTACCCTCTATTATGGGACCCCATCCCTCATCAAAACTTGTAGTCTTCATCTTAGAATATAAAATTACTCTCAAACCTACACCTATACATTCCACACAAAACAATCTTTCAGTGTATCATCCTTCTAAACCATCAAATGACATCCAAATATATATGCCCTCCTTATCATATCAAGAAAATCCGTTAGGATATTACACCAAAATGCTTGAACAACTTGTATAATTTTCAACCATATTATTATCACCAATCAAGCTCTCTGATTCCCAGGGGTGGAAACCTTCTTGGTAAAACTATGAGGTAGTTTGTGCTTATCATCAAATACTGGTACATTATATAGAGGACTATAAATAACTCCACATCGTGATGCAACACCTTTTTAACAAAGGGATCATCCAAGAAAACAAGAACCATCCTTGTCAACCTATCAAGTCCAAAATAACAAGATCAAGAGTCAAACCTATCACTAAATTTGACTATCTTAAAACATCCTCTAGTACTTTAGCCAACAAATACATGGCCTCTTCTAGTAAGTCCCCTTTACTCTAAATCGATACCATCCATATAGCCATGATATCCCACACCCAATATTTGAAATACCATAACCAAAACAAGCCTAAAATATTTATCTCCACCGCTCCTCCTGAACCACCCAGTCCTTCATCCCCTAAAGCCAAGGTCTTGATCCTCGAGGAACCTCACACTCAATCCATGACATTTATACAAAATATTTTTCTTAAATATTTGCATCAATCACCCATCAATATATCCCTTTAGGAACTCATCCAAAAATCCCCATAACACTGATAATCCATGATATAATCCCATCATGCCATCTTGGTACCATCAAATGAGGCCTAACCATTTTCCAACATTGTTGGCACCTTGAAAATGTCTACAACTATCACATTCAATGATTAAGAGATTCCATCACTATAACCTAAGGATCATGACCTCCCTCTCTTCATCATTGCCTAGATCAATGATACTCTAGTGAAAATATTTATGATTGACAATGGTGCTAACATCAATATAATATCATCCCATGCCTTCAAACAAATTCAATTACCTAATACGATTCTTACTTAACCCCCCACATTATTACACACATTTAACGATATTGTTGCTCCCACCTTGGGAACAATCATATTACCTATAAAAATAGTTTCCAAAATTCTCCATGAACTCTTCTATGTTATAGAAGGATCATTCTAATACAACGTATTACTAGCCCATCCTTAGATCAGTGCTATGTGTTATGTCCCGTATAGCTTAAATCATTTTCTAAAGTACGAACATGAAGATATGACCTTTGTGGTTCCCATTGATCCCAATCCATTTAAAGCATGTCATATGACCTATAGGCTAAATGACATGTTACTTCCCTTATAGAACCCCACTTCTTTAAACCAAGCCTCCACGAGTTCCTCTATTCCCGCATCCAAATTAATAGACAACCGATCCTTCAAAAAAATTATGCAACGTCTCTCATTAGTGGAATATAAAATCCAAACTCTCAATGCACTTCTATAGATACAAAATCACACACTTCAGGTAATTATCTAGTCCTTACTATATACTATTATTCATATGATTCCTAAGTAAGAATGATACTAATTAACCCATTTCTTTGGCCAACTTTTTGTCACTTTTCTTTGTCTTACACCTTTTCTTGCTCAGTATTCCTTTTATGTCTTTGACATTTGTCATCCTAGACACAAACACCCAAATGAGGACGCTAACACTAGGCACCCCTATCCAAACTAGGCACACTTGACCACTTTTTACTTTACTCACACTTTTTGGGTCCTTTCTAGCTATTTGAGCATCTTATCTTTTTGGTGGTTGGCCTTTTTGGGGTTATTTATGAAATTCAAGCAAGGGAATCATATAAATATAAATTTATGTGATCATAATAAAGGACCAAGCACTAAGCATTAGTTGTCACCACCTAAGGTTGCATCCATCAAGGCATATAAGAGCTCAATTTCATCCATCTATATCCATCACAAGGCACACAAGGGATAATTTTATTCATCACACTTCATAGGAGGGAAGTTAATTTTATTCCATGTACACATTTATTACATTCTACATATAGCTACTTGCCTGGTATCCATGTGTGACTGACACAAGAGCAACCTAGGGCACAATTCCACACACACACACACACACACACACACATAGAACTACATTAGATATGAGATGTAGTATAGTGCTCAGTTGTAAGTCCACCATTGTGGTGGATAAGGATAGTTTGAACCCTCATTTTGCATCTTTCTTTTTTTAGAATTTGGTTTCTATTTGAGGGTTTTATAGGTCTATACTTCTTTGCAAGTTTATTGCAATCTCAGTGATCATTGTGTAAATCCGTAGAGACAAAAGGTGAGCATCAACTAATATATTACAACCCTAAGAATTCAATTTTCTGAGCATTTCTACAAACCCGTGCACATAGAATGAGTATCCAGGCACCCACAGGCACCCTTGCCCCTCTCTAGGTGCCCATGTCTGACATGTTCCTCTAGTTCTACAATTTTTTATCTCCAATGCAATGGTCAATATTTTGTAATTATTTCTCTTCTAGCTCTGTGTAGTTTCCATAACTTGGTGAATCAGCTAAGGCATCTTAACCTTATTTCCACATTAGGGTTTCATTATTTATTACCTAGTGTGCATTCATTTACCACTACTATAGCATAAAATTAGGCATAATATTCCATATTTAGCTTAATCATTTTGGTGAACCCAACTTTCGAACCCACCTTCCACTTAGATATATTCTCCTTTTATTATTATGGCTCAATCTTCTAAAGAATTTATTGACCCCCATATTAAATCCGTTAATGATCATATCATGGAGCATCCCCAAGATCTAGACTTGATTTTATATGCTTTGTAGAAACCAAATTTAAATCACACTCCCCTTATTCCCCTTTCAATGAGTTAACATAATGTGTTCACCTAGCCATGACCCCTTTACCCCACATTCATATTAATTTAATTACTTTAATTAGGTTAATTTACACCTCACCCAACCACATCACCTAGACACCTCACCATGGACTTATTCTTATCCTATTAATTAACTAAGACTCAGTATCTACTAATCTTAACCAACCGGGACTTAGTATAACCCTAACATTAAATTCCTATTCCTTCTCTAACAATACCCCAACTTATCTAGGCATTAACCATCACTTAAGACCCAAACTGACAAACAAAGCATGCCAAAAATAACCAAGATCTGCTATTTTTGGTAAACATAGGATTTCCCACCGTAACTGATGTCAGTTAACCCACAACCAACGCTAGTCACCTTGATCATCATCAGTTACCATATATATAGTTTTGAAACCTTTTTCCTAGGTTGGTCACTTCAAGTTTTGGAGAGAGCTATCTACATTCAAGCATGAACCAGAGTTTTATTAGCATCAAGATGAAATAATAAATTTAGGCAGAGGCCCAAGCAAGTACCTGAGACTGATCCCAAGTTATTAAAATTCATGGTAGCACTCCAAGAAGCACTATCATGGCACTGACCATGAAGTTTTTCATAGATCGACCATCACCATCCTTCACACAACTAGGCTTGCACATACAAGTAAGTACATTTGATTTTTCATCATTTATGTACTTATTTAATAGGTTCTTTATATTTTTTTATTAGGTATTGTTCTTCCATGTATTCCTCCATCCCCACCCTCTTGCCCATCTACTTATCCAGCCATCCCCATCCTTTTGGCTCTCCCTACCTATCCTTTATACCTTCTTGATTCTTCCTCATATTATTATGAACCAAATCATCCCTTCTTCACTCTATGTGCAATCATAGAGAGGCCCAAGATTACCTTTTATCAACTTTCACCAAATTTCCCCTATCGACATGAGTTACCTTGACCATCTTCGGTTTCCCCTTCACCAGTATCAGTCACCCAACTGATGTCAGCTACTGTGTCTCCTATCAGAATTTCACTAAACTGACCCTAATACTCCAAAAACCTCACATAACCTTTCCAAAACCTGGTACTCCACCTATAACCTCACCATAGACCTTCCTAAATCTCTATACAAACATAGAGAGAGCCTAAACACCTATTTATGACATTCAGACACACCCACTGGAATCAATATCAATCATCTTAAACTGATATCGGTCATACCTAAACCATCATCAGTCACACACTGACTAGCATTGGTCTCTGTATCTGGTAAACTGCTTTAGACCAGTAAGCTTCCCAGTTATCCAAAATCAATCCCAAAATTCATCAAGTCTTACCCAGACCCTTCCTGTGACCTCAGACCACCTACCCAGCCTGTAGCTAGACCCGAGACCTTTATTAGTTTAATTATTAAAGCATCTAATTGGATTAACATCGATAGTAATCTAATATACCTAAATTATAACACTAGTATTAGATTGTTTTAGTTGCATGTTTATTTAATTTACATTGAATTAGTATATATATTAGTGGATTGACAACCGTCGTATCACATTTCTTGGATCTATCTCATGCTAGGCAATCCAATAACCTTTTTCTATAAACTACCTTTTTTGTTCTTGCTTTATATTTTATGTAGTTCCTCCTAGCCAAAAGGAAGCTCACACAATCAGTTTGGATAGGAAATCAGATTCACACAGACAACCTTCAACCAACATTACAATAACTATTCCTCCTTGGCCTATCTACCCTTATCTATTTCATTAATCTACTAAGAATATGAAGAAACATATTAGCACGCCCAGTGTGACCCATCAAGGGTTCTGTTGCATGTTTTCATTCTTAGGTAAAAATTGTGTGTTTATTTCCATTTGAAAAGTATTCACATTCATTTTCTTCTCTGGAATCTTCCTCTTCTTTCTATTGTCTAAAATAAATCGTGCTTTTTGTGCTTTAAAAAGAACATGTATTTCTTTCTACTGCATTACATTAGTGACAGAGAATTCCTCTTCCTTTTCTAACCGACTTTCTACATCAAATGTAATTGTGGATTTGGGATTAAAACACTTGAATTTCATGTTGGTCTGTTGTATTGTATCTCACATTAATTTGAGGGAAACCTATATCGTAGAAGTCATGTCCAGCTGATGGTTGACTAATTTAATCGTAGTTCACGTACACATACTCTCTCTCTATACCAAACCACTTAAATAATTTACACATCTTCTTAAACATCATCTTATTTGGAAGAAGATGTCAACAATCACATGATCAGAGGATTGACAGTGGATGCCTGGCTGGTTTCTATGTCTAGTAATTATCTGAAGAAAGGACCACCCCTGCCACAAATTTACCTAAAACCATCCTTAGTTCTTGGATTTTCATAGGGTACCTTCTATCAAACAAAAAACTTTGTTCTATTCACAAGTCATTCCTAAATAGGATAAGCTAAAGCATAAAATTCACCAATAGGATTTCGTGTTTCTTATTTTTTGCTTGATTTGTGTTGAGAGTACCCTAGAGGTCATTTTCTCCATGATTTATTTTCTTCCTTTCACACTCCACAATCATATTTGGTGTATTCCAATTGTTTCTGAGTGTGTTAGGGTTCATCATTACCATACTCAGGTTTCTGGGTTGGTATTTTATCTTATCTAAGTCACATAAATCTGATTTTTCCTCATCTTTTCAAATTTTAGTGACTGGTGTCAGTCCAAGGATCATCACCAGTTTACATAAAAAACCATAATCGATTTACCTAACCATTTTTAATTTCCTATTTTTTTGGATTATTTCCCCAAAAAAAAAATCATCACATTTCTATTCTTTTTAGGGTTTCTTAGATACATCATCATACCTTTGGATCTTTGAAATCACTATCAAATCTAGGTTTTACTTCATTTTCATCAGTTATTTCCTCATTTGCAAAATTTTTAATTTTCCATAGTAACTGGTATTGGTCATCCTAACCTAGGTCATCGGTGACCCTCTATCACCTTCATCAGTTAACATAACCATCGTCGGTTCCTGTGTTTTAAAATTTTAAAATAACATCAGTCTTCACCTTCCAAAATTGTTTTTCTCCATTTCTTCTATTTTTTTTTGTCATTTACAGAGAGTAGATTACCAAGCCTATGCCAACTCACATTCTTTTGACTCATAGTCAAGCCAATGCCCTTGTATTCCAAGCAAGTCTTCAACCACTCTTGCCTAGCCCATCGCCACCTTCCATCCTATCACCTATGGATCCTACTCAGCCCATTATCATCAGTACTAGTGATGAGGAGTTTTGAAGACTCCTTGACCACAATCTCACTACAATACAACATTATCTTACCCATTCATCTACTTGGGTATTCATCAGGAATACCGGTATACAACATGCCTATGTCCATCCCCTACCCTCGCCCCCCACTTCCACGTTAGCTAGTACTAACTTGGCCTTACCTTCTTCCACATTACCACCCGTAGTATCCCAACTTAACCCCACATCATTAATATATAGGGCACCTATAACATCGGTCACACTTTTGACGTCATTTTCTCCCATGGTGTTAACCATTCCTTCATCAGTCTACCTTGAGCATAGCCCCGTCTGCACCAACCATCTCGTATATACCTATTACATCGCAGCCACCCATGGTGTTAGCAACCCAGAATCCATTCCAAAACATCGTCCTCTCCATCTCACAGTATTTACCTCCAATGAATACAAGAATCACAGCATCCACCTCACTTACACATATCACCAACCACCTATCCCATCTATTTCCTATTCAGGATATTTTTCACCTACATTTATTTCCCCCTCACAGTTCTCATACTCAACACCACCATATATTGGGATTCCGTCCTCATCATACATTCACTATTTACCCCCTTATACTACATGGGGTGCCTAGTCATCACAAACTACCAACGAACTTATTAAAATGATGATGGCAAAGATGCAAAAATTAGAAGCATCGGTTTCTAGCTCTCATTGCATTTCACACGGAATGGTTTCAGCTCTGCAGAATAGACTTGATTCTATCCTATCATTCCTTTGAGAAACACATAAGGGTTAGGGATAGGAGTAATACCTGATTAAATGTTGAGATGGTGTGCGCGTACTGTAGAGAAAGATCAGATCGACTGCGAAGAACTCCTTTTTGTCTTGGAAGGACTACCTGCAAGTAAGAATACAAGACCACCAGATTTTAATTAGATTTCCTCCAATAAATGAGGGATCTACCTTAGGCCCAGGAAATATTAAACTTCCTTTCGAAGGTGGTCAATTCCATTTTTAATACGATTTAACACAAATGATAACAAAGAAAGCTATTGTAAAATCACGATTTAGGTATCTTGCTACAAAGCAATAGAAACTAAATTACCAATAATAAAGTGTCACATTGTTTGTTCAGTTACTGGTCATTGGTACGTTCAGGTTGAGTTATAAGGATAAACTAGACTGGATCTGAGGTTGTTAGGTGGAAAATAGGTGAGAAAAGGGGTTTTGGGGTATAAGTCACAGTGACCGACGCCGGTCACTGGGTAATTGACCGCGGTTAGAGAACCGCTGCCGGTAGGGGATAAACGATACTGGTAGGGTCAACAATCTAAGTGCTTTTGGATAGAGGTTGGTTGCAAGGTGATTGTGGGGTTATTAGGATTGGGGGATGGCTGAGGGGAATGATGGGAGGATAGGGAAGACTTAGAGTGTGGTAAAATGGCCTTCCGGGCAATATCAGGATGTATGGGTGAAGGTTAAGTGCAATATATTACTGGTAGTAGATCTAGGAATAAACTTATGATTACTATTAAGCAACAGGTTCAAGAAAATGGTGCTTAGAAACATATGAAACACTACTTACTCGTCCCTGATGCAGGTGTAGGTTTCAAGACTGTGATGGTGAAGATAGGACCCAAGTTGGATGCAGTCTTCTCTTCTGATGCTCGGATGAGTGTTACTGGGCTCTAGTTGTGCCATTTGCAATTTTGGGCTTGATGTCCTTCTCTGCAAGCTCTTCCTATTTCTTCACTTGTCTCTACTCGGCCAAGCAAATCTGGATCCTTTCGATGATTTCTCTTTCTTCTCGATCAAATGAATAATCCCTCTTTTGTTTTTGGTTGGAAGTGGTCATTTACGGGGAACCGATGGTGGTTACGCAACCGACGCCGGTCGAGTAGGAACCGGTATCGGTCAGGTCAAAGCGGGCTATTTTTGGTAAAATAGCCAGCTTTCCCTCCTTTTCTTCCGAGGGATTGGTAGCGGGCTTGGTCAAGTCATTATGAAGTTGGTTTTAGGTGCAGATGAGGAGTAATTAGTCATAGGTGTGGAATTAGACCAAGTTATAGGTCTTAATTAGGTTAGTTTAGGGTTAAGACTAGGTCATGATGAGGTGGCGACATGAGGTGGCAGGTATGGTGATGTGGATTTATTAATTATAAGGTAATTAATAAATAATTGTGTAAGGTTTAGGTGATGAGGTTAGGTTGTGAAATGAGATGCGGGGCACAGGGGGTCGTAAGACACAAATTTGGTGTCTACATTAGCCCCTTATTGTCATGTAGTTTGTTTTGTAAAGCTGCACGAACAATAATAAGAGGTGGTTACCCCTGTTAAGGGTATAGGTAATCCCCCTCAAATCTATCACAGATTGAGGTAGCGTGAAAGCAGGGATAGGGTTGATAAAGGGTAAATGGTGTTGAGATAACGGTAAGAGGGTGGGGTAGGTCCAAGGAAGTAGACGCACGTTGAAATGCAGTAGTGCGACCAGGGTATATGATTTGAAGAGCAAACAAGCAATTCATAGGCAAAGGTCGATAGTTTATCAAAACAAGGGTGATATAATCCTGGTATCCAAGGCATAGGAAGTAGCTCCAGGGGATATAACGGGTAAGGTACAGGAACGTTTAGGCATGTTCGGCAATACCAAATGGTTGGTTTGGTTGAGATAAACATCACGGTCTAAGTCTAGGTAAAGTTGGTCGACAGATCAAGTCAAGGACCCTAATCATGCTAAAACACGAACAGGTGAGCTCGATTGAACAAAAGGCTACATGATGGGTGGATAAAAGTGTATGTTGTTGATGTTGGGCGGGGTATTTAAGTGGTACGGCCTTGGGTCAGGCTGATTGATGAGTGAGGGCCGTGGGTCGGGCCAAATGGTTGGGGTGTGGCCTTGGGTCGGGCCAAATGGTTGGGTTGCGGCCTTGGGTCGGGCCAAATGGTTGGGTTGAGGCCTTGGGTCGGGCCAAGTTGTTGGGTTGTGGCCTTGGGTCGGGCCAAATGGTTGGGGGTGAGGCCTTGGGTCGGGCCAAATGGTTAGGGTGAGGCCTTGGGTCGGGCCGGATGGGTAGGGTGAGGCCTTGGGTCGGGCCGGATGGGTAGGGTGAGGCCTTGGGTCGGGCTGGATGGGTAGGGTGAGGCCTTGGGTCGGGCTGGAGGGGTAGGGTGAGGCCTTGGGTCGGGCCAGATGGGTAGGTTGTGGCCTGGGGTCGGGCCAAATGGGTTGGGTGAGGGCCGTAGGTCAGGCCGGATGGGTAGAGGGAGGCCTTGGGTCAGGCCAGATTAGGTGGTTGTGGCCTTGGGTCAGGCCGAAACAGATTAACAAAGGGGGTTGCAGCAAAGGTTGATATAGGTGATGTTATGAGAAAGGGCAATTAGTAAATAAGGGCAGAAGTTGGGGGAAGGGTTGGAGAAAAACTGACGTCGATTGTCTATGACTGATATCGGTTAAGAAACCGATACCGGTTCCTTAGGGCACAATAAAACTGATATCAGTTACAGGTCAAAAACCTATAAAAAGAAAAATACGGCCAGTCATTGTCACATTTGCAATTTGAAAACCAATTTGAGTTGTTTGACGTGGAGAGTTGAGATTGGAGCATTTGTTGATTAAGGTGGAGCTATTTTAGTGGAGGAGTGAGTTGTTAGTGGGCCCGAGTGAGGAGGAGGCAACAGTTGATTGGTGGAGGACTCAGAAGAGGATAGTTAGAGCCATGGCACAGCCAGGAGGAGCAAGAGGGGCTGGACCAACTGGACCACCACCACCCATCCCACCACGACGACGTGTCGTCGTACGGGTAGGTTCGAAACCCCTCATTGTGTGTATTTTATTGCATTATGATATATTTGGGATTTTGGGTAGGAATGTACATTTTGTAGAAAATAATTAAGAAATGGAAATGATTTGAAAAAGGGAGAGGGTAGATGGGTTAAAGAGGTCAAGGCGGCAGGGTGGGTAGGTTTTTAGGGTATTTGGGTGGGTAAATTGGTAGAAATAGGAAAAAATGTAGTTGGGGGGGGGCGCGCGGGGTTCGGCTCTGGAAATTTACAGCGACCGATGCTGGTCACTAAGCGACCGGCATCGGTCACGAAATTTCGGGAAAGGTTGGCTTTGTCGGCGACCGGTGTCGGTCGGTCTTTGATCGGTGTCGGTGGGAAGGGGACCGGGGTCAGTTATGGGTGACCGGTACCGGTCCTTAGACAGGATTTTCTATTTTTGTTGCGTCATTTGGTGGTGGTTTTGGGTGTGAAGTTCTCATTGGGGATGGCATGTTAGGTTGTTTGTTGTTGTGTATGATTGGGTTTTATGTGTTGGGTGTGAAGATGGAGGGGGATATCGTAGAGGTTTTTAGGGTAAGATAGGTGGGCGTAGATGTGCGTTATGGAGTCATGGTGTGGTTAGGTGGATAAGAAAGGGGATAGAGAGGGGTAAAGTAGTAGTTGTTGTAAAGAGTAGGGCTAATGTAGTGAGTTGGTTTTATAGGCACGTCAGCAGCTGACGATGCGGGACAGGATGCCCCCGCTGTTGAGACAGATGTGGCCACACGTGTCCGCAGTGTAGTGGGCCATTATGCGTGAGGTGGGACTTGGCGGAGTCTAGCGTTATAGGGCCATAGAGAGAGATCATAGTTTGATGGTCGCCCTCATCGAGAGATGGGATCCGGTGACCAATGTGTTCCATCTCCCGACTGGAGAGATGACCATCACATTTGGAGGATGTGTATCGCATCCTTCAATTACTGATTGATGGAGAGGTAGTCTTTCAGGTTGACGCTGAGACAGCCATGGATAACATCCTACATGTATTCGGGGATGCAGCTGCGCTACTGACATATCACAGCGCGAGTATCGCGTATGGGGATATGTACCGAGCCCACCGCCATGAGACATGGCTTGCCGTGCTGATGATGATCGGGATCACCTGCTTTTCCCTCCCAGACTCAGAGGGAGGCCAATTTCCACGGGTGCTTATGGGGGTGCTACATGAGATGGTGGAGGAGCACACATGTTATGCTTGGGCACCAGTATACCTGGTGCAGTTATACCGAGAGCTGTGGGGCTATCGCCGGATGAGGTGATTCGGGATTTGCTCGACATTTTTACTACACTGTTGAGCATATGAGCATATCGTATGCATTAGACCAGTAGGGCTGCCCCAGCAGCCAGGGCCACAGGTCATCTATAGATACGGCTTTCAGAGGTGGTTGGGGGTCGTGGGCTAGCCACGAGCAGTGCTTGCAGGGCGGGACGTTACTTATTACAGACATATGTTAGAGGGCTTGACAGCGTTAGATGTTGTATGGAGACCGTATAGAGGTCATCACCCTCACAGAGGAGCCCGAGGACAGTTGCAGTGGATCCAGTATACATTCTGGATAGCGGGACGGAGGCTGGGAGAGTATGAGAGGATACCCCTAGAGAGGGTACGCATGCAGATGGGGCTACGAAAGGATGAGTCCCCTCACTTCCCTCAGTACCGGAGGGATGATGTAGAGGCTCTAATACCTACACCACAGCCCGTGGACCCAGATTGGGTTGCTGAGAGGCCGGCAGATGATACTGTAGATGATGCGTGCTGCACAGGAGCATTTTTGGTTTGTTGGGCCGGAGAGAGAGCTGCAAGGATAGCACAGCCCGCACAGCTAGACTTAGCGGCTGTTAGAGCAAAGAGGGACCAACTCAGAGGGCAGGTACAGTTATTACAGGGGCAGCTTGCTGCCGCACAGGCACAGATAGGTGTCTTACAGGGGCAGCTAACCCAGGCTCAGGTATAGGTACAGGTACAGGCACCAGCAGCAACACCACCAACGGCACCGGCACAGTTGCAGGTACAGGTACCACCATAGCCACAGGCACCACCAGCAGCACCAGCACAGGCACAGGGGGCATTTGTAGTAGGAGTCAAGGGACCAGCCCCAGCACCTACGGTGGCTCGTGATCATTATATGGAGGCTAGAGCGGAGGCCCGGTACTATCAGGATATCTTGATGGTACCCGGGGCTGATTATCAGCCATATGCGGCACATAGAGCAGAGACCTCCCAGAGCCAGAGATCTTAGGGAGGTGCAGCCATAGCCGGTGGGTCTGTGACAGGCAGGAGGTGAGAGGCAGCATAGGGACCAACAGGCAGACAGGCAGAGGGTGGTGGAGAGAGCTGAGGGGTCCCTGCATAGTTTTGGATTGGTTCATTGGATATGGGCACCGGTCTGTGAACCAACTATGTTTATAGAGGCCTGCATGCCTAGATATTATGTATTCATTTATTCATTCATTCATTTATTGTATATATCGGCCTGCGAGCCGAGTATGGGTTGTACAGTGGATACCGGCTTGCGAGCCGAGTCAAGATTATTGACAGTTATTGCAGCCTGCGTGCTGGCTTTGTTGTATTATGAGATCATAGAGGCCCCGATGTAGGGCACATTGTATATTTGAAACTTTGTATATATATAGATATGATGATTTGACCCACATGTTGTGTGTAAAAATGTGTTTAAGTGTTTTGAAAATGGTTTGTGATATTTAATGTATGATGAGTTTGATTTACATGGTGTTATATATTAATGATGTTGATGTCTTTTGTTGATGGGATGTATGTATGTATATATAAATGATGAGTTTAGTTGATGTGTTGTATGATGAGTTTCACTGGTTTTGTGAAATTGAATATATGTAGATGTTGATTTGGATTCAAATGGTGTTAGATGGATGGTTTTTGATATCGTTTTTTGATGGCGTGGCTGTTTTTGTAAGAGAGATAGATGATGTTGATGAAATTGTGATGAGATATGGATTTAATGAAAAATATGGATAATGGTGTTGTTCATGCAGGAAAAAGGGATGGGTGCCACAAAAATGTGCAAAAATGAAGAAACGGCTTAGGTTTATGCAACAACGGGGCACATGACCGATATCGGTTATGTAACCGATGTCGGTAGCTATATGACCGATATCGGTTACGCAAGAATTATTTTCCTAAAAATAGAATTGCTGGGTTGGCAACTTAAGTTCTTATTTTTAGCATTCTTATTTTTAGAGTCATGAAACACGTTAAATATGTGAATGCGACGCTGTTTAACAATTGCTACAGGTAATTGCATGAAAGAATTTGAGTGAGAAGGAGGAAAGAGCCAGGTGAAGTGAGCGTGGGCTGAGATTCAGAAGACAGAAAGACAAGTTATATTTGAAGAGGGTGGTGACTATGGCTGAACGAGGAGAAGCATCCAGCAGGCAGGGACGAGGGGGAATACATGTTCCGCCCCAAGCTACTGCATCCCGAGAGGTAAACTATTTGGTTGTAATTTGATTCTTGCATGTGATAAGGGAGAGTTAAGTAGATAAAGATGAGAAAGAAAAAGGTGATAGACAATGAATTGGGATAGGGTGAATTTAATGGGGTATATAATCAGGGGTTTTCGGGTATGTTTATATGTACAGAGAGGGGTAAACGATCAAATTATTGTCGTAGGTGGCGTGTTTAGGCAAGGTGTATATAATTGACAGTGACCGATAACGGTTAGAGGATAACCGGTATCGGTTACAAAACCGCTACCGGTTGTTTATAACTGATACCGGTTATTGCAGGAATTTCCAGAGTGTGAGAAAAACCTTTGGGGATTTGATGGATTGAATGGTTGTTTGTTGTTTGGATGTATGCAGGCAGAGGCAGGGCTGAGGATGAATGATAATGTACCAGCGCTGTTGTCACGAATCCGAGTGGATGTAACACCAGCTGAATGGACACTGATAAATCATTTGGGGTTAAGTGGAATCCGCTATTATTCAAGAATCACGCGGAACCATACTATGTTGCAGGCGTTGATTGAGAGATGGAATCTAGAAAAGAATACCTTCTATCTACCAACAGGGGAGATGACAGTGACTTTGGAAGATGTGTTCCGTATTTTGAGACTCCTAATTACAGGAAGACCAGTATATCAGGCATTACCTAGCACGACGCGGGGAGCGATAACAGTAGTATTTGGTCCATATGCACGAGATTTGACACAGCGAGGTTTGACATTCACGTATGGTATAATGTATGTAGCACACCTTGAGGAGACAAGGTTAGCAGTGATATTAATGATAGCGGTAGGGTATTACGCGTTGCTGAGGGTAGATGGGGGAAGATTTCCAAAAGCATTGATGTGTGTTATTTGGGAGATGATAGAAAGGAACGTGACTTTTGCATGGGCACCTACATCTTTGGCAGAGCTATACACGGGTTTATGGGCTTGTAGGTGAAATCACAGGACGACACTGGATTGTTCATTTTTATTACATTTTTGGGCCTATGAGCACATTGTTTGTGTGCAACCAATAGGCCGACCCAGACCGGAGTGCAGAGGTTGGGATTCAGACGATGGGTCCAGACAGAACAAGAGGCAAGATCCTAGGCTGTGACGGGTGACATTGAGTATTATAGGCAGGTATGGGAGATGGTGAAAATGGTGGATATATGTTGGAGGCCGTATGGTAACTATATGGTGACAGAGCACATAGCTGAGGAGTTGAGGGGTGTAGAGCGATTGAGGTGGATCGCAGGGCATAGGCCGGGTGAGTACGAGAGGATTCCTCTAGATCGTGTGCGGTGAAAATTTGGATTTGTGTAGGATATACCCCTGGCTTATAGACCATATATGAGGATCGACGCCGAGGCAGCATTCTCACCTCCTCGGCCGACACCTCCAGAAGGGCCAGAGGAGATAGCAGCCGATCGCAGGGTAATGGATGCAGGAACGAAAGAGGCCTATAGATTATGGTGGGTAACAGAACTACGAGGTGTACGTGATCGTCCTGACATAGCTAGGATTACAACAGAGAGAGATTGTCTGCAGAGATTAGTTCATTAGCTCCGAACGCAGGTGAATGAGGCAAGAGGATTGTTAGTGGTTGCGGAGTCACGAGCAAAGGGACTAGAGGCGAGATACCTCCATGTGAGGGAGTGTATTCATATGTTATAGGAGAGATTGGCAGATCAGTGGGTGGTACCAATAGCCATGGTACCTTTGAGGACAGAGAGGCCTGGCGAGAGGCGTCGACGATCACGATCATCCCCTAGTTCAGGATGAGGCGTGAGGGTCTAAGTAAATGTTAGCAAGGTATAAGAATAAATAAGGATGCCGACCTGCGTGTCGATGATAGAGAAGATGTATTTGTTTAACATCTAAATAAAACTGGACATGTATGTTGATTTGAGTTATGATAATAATAAGAATGTTTTCGTTCTGAATTTCGGTGTTTTGAAAAAAGAGGAATGTGATTAAATAGAAATACACAAAAATATTTACACATGATAGGTTATGGTAGGGGATGGTCGAGCTAACCTTGGGAGACCCCATGTCTCTGAAGTGCTACCTACATAGCCCATTGCACAAAGAAAGGAGGGGCCTCAGACTGATGTAGTTCTCCCTTAGGATCAGGGAGAGGTGAATTTAGGCAATTGGGTTGTGGTTAGGTAATTTTGTTGGTTGGTAAAAATTTGATGTTGGTAGGGTAATGTTGTTGGTGTTGGTAGGGTAAAGCGAAAATTAGCATTCCCAAGGAGTAGGGAATCGTGTCCTGATTAAGATCAACACATAATCCTAGATGCGAGGCAAAGAGAAAAGAGTGTTCCATAGGTGAAAAGAGCTAAACAAACCACATAATAACGTAGAACCAGCTTGAATCCCTAGGTACCGTGTATAGACGAGAAGTCAATAGGTGAAAAGAGTTGTATGATCACAATATATCGATTGTACGTCACGTCCCTTGAGTTTAAACAAATGGTGAGGTGAGGTGGATGGTATAGCTGAAGTACAGAGAACTTGGTACAAAGTGAGTGTTCTGACGAAAGAGAACCTACCCTAAATAGACAATTCCATGACTCAAAAGTTCTTTTGAATGTGGCTTTACTTTACTGAATATAGACTGATCGATGTGGGAAGTCTACAAGGGATATTACTTGTATTATTCTTGAGGTCTTCACGAAGCTGATCAATGCGAGAAGCTTCGGCTAAAGGCTAACTGTGTATAGCTGTCCTTCAAGGGAACAGTCTATTTATAGTAACAGCTGTGATTTTAGTGTATAGCTGTCCTTCGGGGGAGCAGTCTATATATAATAGCAGCAATAGTTTGGCATAGAGCTGTCCTTTGAGGGAGCAGTCTATATATAATTTAGATAGCTAGATGTCCTTTTGGCGTGAAGCATCTAGTTTGGTAAGAAGTTTGACTCAAGAAAATCCCATAAGAATGTGTTATTTTAATACTTGGAAGTCATGGACTAGACTAAAAAGGGAAGGCATCGTAAAGGGGAGGTGAGAATCAAACTATGTGAGCTTGATTTTATTTTGAGATGTAGGAAACAAAGTGTATGTAGCGGTAAATGAGCTCAAGGGACGAGCGTTAGGTAGATAAGAAGTGATATAACACTAAATTCAATAGTAGAATGGTCGAAGATGCGAGGCATTAAGGGGTTCAGGCTCAGGTTTACCGTTAAGTGAAGCTAAACGATAAGTGCCTAATCCGTAAGTGTGAGTGATTATGTAAGGCCCAATCCAATTGGGAGCAAATTTTCCACGTTTGCTCTTTTCTAGTTTGGTTACATGTTGATTCTCTTTGAGGACAAGATCACCAACCTTAAAGGTACGCTCATGAAGTCACTTATCATAAGCACGTTTGATGTGTTTTTGGTAGATTTGAAGGTGATCAAGAGCTGTAAGACGACGCTCGTCAAGAAGCTCCAATTGGGCTAACCGCTCTTGGCAGAAATCATCATTGGTAAGAATATCCTGAAGAGATATTCTGAGGGAGGGTATTTGTATTTCGAGAGGCAAGACAGCCTCGATACCATATACCAAAGAAAAAGGTGTGGCATTAGTGGAGGTACGAATGCTAGTACAATAAGCCCAAAGGGAAAAGGGGATGTGATCATGCCAATTTCTTCCGGACTCATTGAAAACTTTCATAAGGATTTTGGTTAGGGTTTTATTAGAAGATTCATCTTGTCCATTCGCTTGTGGATAATAGGGTGATGAGAAACTAAGTTTGATACCAAAGTTGTCACAAAGGTCTTGTAACAACTTATTTTTGAAAGATTTTCCATTATCTGTTATTAGGCGATGAGGAACACCAAAACGAAAGATAATGTGGTGGTTAATGAACTCTACAATTTTTTCTTTTTTAGTTGAAACGAGCGGAATAGCCTCCACCCATTTTGTGTAATATTCGGTTGCTGTGATTATCCATCGGTGACGTTGCGAAGAGGACGGATGAATCTCACCAATAAGGTCTAAACCCCATTGTGAGAAAGGCCAAAGATCTCAGGTGACCTGTAGTGGGTGGCTTGGAGTATGTTGAAGGTTGGCATGTTGTTGACACATAACACAACGCTTAACATATTCGTAGCAATCATTATTAAGAGTAGGCCAATAATAACCTAGGCGAAGGATTCATTTGGCCACGGCAAGGCCACTAAAATGTCCACCACAAATGCCATCATGGACTTGTTAGATGGTATAGGTGACCTCCGCGCCGGTTAAACATCAAAGAAGGATGCCATCAAAGCCATGTTTATAGAGGAGTCCCCCTATGACGACATAACGAGAAATAATTTTAAGAAAATCACGTTTTCCGTTACTAGTAAGGTCAGGTGGGAGAACAGAGGTTGTAAGGTAGTCATGAAATTGGTGGTACCAGGTATCCTGCGAATTAGCAGACACATTATTTATCATACAAACAACTGGAGCTGAGTAGGATGGGGCAAAAAATTGTTAGACCAAGATGAATATGTCAGAGTCAGTTGGTGAGGTAGGAATTTGCGAGGCTAAGCAAGCCATAGTATCTACAAATTTGTTAGTGGAGCGGGGAATGGTCTGGATAGAATAACGAGTAAATGAGGTCAAAAGTGAATCCACGTAATGTTTGTACTTTTGAAGTTCCTCATTCTTACATTGGTAGATGCCCATAACTTGATTGACTACCAATTGAGAGTCGCCAAAAATATTAATGGATTTGACACCTAAGTGTAACGCAACCTGGAGACCCAAAACAAGGGCCTCATATTCCGCTGTATTATTAGTGCAGGGGAAATCGAGCTGGAATGAAAGAGGCATAGGTTCAGCATCAAGAGGAATGAGAACAATGCCGGCTCCTCCGCCGCACTGGCATTTAGATCCATCGAAGAAGAGGGTCATTTGATACGACTCTTCCCTGAGTGAAAGAGTGGTGATGAGTTCGTCAGGGAAATTAAAATTGGTGAATTGTTCCCCAGGTAAAGGGGCTTCCGCAAGTTGGTCTGTAATAGTTTGTCCTTTGATTGACTTCTGTTGTACAAACTCAAGGTCGAGGTCAACGAGGAGCATAAGCCAACGGGTGATGCATTGGTTTAGATGTGGTTTGGCATACATATAATGAATGGGGTCTGTGTTGGTGATGACAAAAGTTTTGTGATTCAGGAGGTAATGTCAGAGTTTGGTGGCTACGAATGATAGGGCTAGGCACAATTTTTCTACATGTGTATACCTAGTCTCGTAATCCATGAGAGTACGACTTATATAATAAACGGCTTGTTCTCGATGTGCCAAGTCCCGATGTGCGAGCATGGCTCATATAGCATGGTCAGTGGTAGAAAGGTAAAGGTAGAAAGGGTGATCATCCTGCGGTGGAATAAGCACAGGTGGCTACAAGAGATAGGATTTGAGAGCTTCAAAGGCTTGGTGACACTCGTCACTCCATTGAAAGGCAATGTCCTTTTTAAGAAGGTGATGGAAAGGTTGACATCGATCCGAGAGTTGGGAGATGAAATGCCGGATGGATTGAAGTTTACCCTGTAAACTACGCAATTGTTTGAGGTTTTTGGGTGGGGGCATTTCTAGGATAGCTTTTACTTTAGATGGATCGACCTCAATGCCATGCAAAGAGACAATAAATCCAAGAAGTTTTCCCGAAAGAACACCAAAGACACATTTCTTTGGTTGAAGCCGGACTGAATATTGTAACAGGCGATCGAAAATAATGGTTAAAACATTGAGATGTTCACTGCGATGTTTAGATTTGCCAAGAAGATCATTGACATAATCCTCAAGGATAGTGTGCATAATGTCATGAAAAATGTAAGTCATAGCCCGCTGATAGGTCGCACCAGCATTCTTAAGGCCAAATGGCATGACACGATAATAGAAGGTTCCCCAAGGAGTTATGAAGGTAGTTTTATGTTGATCGGCCGGGGCTACCAAAATTTGATTGTATCCCGAAAAGCCATCCATGAGAGAAAGCATTTCATGGCCCGCAGTGAGATCAACAAGTTGATCAATACTTGGGAGGGGGAAGTCATCCTTGGGGCAAGCGAGGTAAAGGTCTCGGAAATCCGTGCATATCCGAAGTCCCCCTGTCACTTTAGTGACAGGTACGATGTTAGAAATCCATGGAGGATAGTCAATAGGCAAGATGAAGGAAACAGAAAGAAGTCGTTGAAGCTCTTCTTTGACCAAGAGGGCAATGCGTGGATGCATTTTTCTCAATTTTTGTTTGACTGGTTTGGAATCGTGGTTTAGGGTGATGTTATGGACAGCAATGGTAGGATCAATTCCTGGCATGTCAGCGTAGGACCAAGCGAAAGCTTGGTTGCGGATACGGAGAAAGGTAGTAAAGGCGGCTTGTTCTGATGCGTTAAGGGATTGTCTGATCTTTACAATGTGAGGATCTTCCTCTGTGTGGATGTTGATTTCTATAGTAGACTCGTTCAGCATGGTTTGAGTTTCAGATGGTAAGGTGCGTTGAATATAAGAGTCATCTGCACCAAGGTAAGTGAGGATGGAGTCATCATCTTGGCACTCAACAACGTTAATTGAAGGTGAGTCCTCTTCAATCATATCTGGATATAGAAGGGGAATAGAAGAGGGTTCCTCATTATCACGTTGATAAGTGAGAGGACCTAGGAAGATAGCATTTATGAAAAAAAAAAGTTAGGAGGGATAGATTCAGGATCTATTGACTCTGTGGGTGACGAAGGAAAAAATGGGTGATGATGGTTTGGTAGGGGTGACGTTGTCATCTTCCAGAAGACAATTGACATGAGGTTCCTTCAGTGTAAGTGTTCCCGAAAATCTGAGACCACTACGATCATTGTGTTTGCGAGTAGTTACAGGAATGATTGTATGTTGGCCTTGTTCATAAAGACCAAAACCAAAGCCTTTCCAAGCACAACGAGTCAAGAAGGTAAGGGTGAAACGACGATTTGTTAGGTATTGAAAATCGGATTGGAAGGGAACCACGCCAAGGGGAGGTTCAGGAGTTACGAAAGATGCATCGACACCCCCATATGTTAGGTTAGTGCGGCAATGAGGTGGTCCATAGGGGATTACTTCCCCCACACGACGGTCATAGGTAGGATGTGCATGTACCTGTCCGTACTCCTGTGGGGTATGGAAAGAACTAACGTTATATAGGCAATACTCCCCTAGCATAAGGCGTTGAAAAACATCTACTAAGGGGTCTGTGGTTGGGATGTTAGCTGTGGGAAGGGAAGTGGCTTTTGCGATGGTGATTTCATGGGTTGAAGGTGTAGGTGCTGTTGAAGTGAATGGTAGAGGTGTGGTTGAAGTGGATGGTTGGGTTGGATGAACAGGCGTCTTGATTGGTACAAGCACATCATTAGGGTGATATAACATATTGCATGTTTTGAATGGGGGAGGATCAGCTTTTACAGTGTAGGATTTCCCCTCGTACTCAAATTTTATGCATCTATGTAAAGTGGAGGGAACGCATCCCATAGCCCGGATCCAAGGGCGGCCTAACAACATATTGTATTGGAACTCTCCCTCAAGGACATAGAAGAGTTCAGGTAAAGTGCATGGTCCTACACAAATGTTAAGGATCACGGTGCCTAAAGTAGAAGTAATAGCATCATTGAATGATTGCAACATGATGGGGTTGGCACACATGCAAAAATAAGGGATATTCATTTGTTGGAAGGATTTTGAAGAGATGATGTTTAGGCTAGCGCCCTCGTCAATTATAACATGACGTACCCGAATATCCCGAACGTACGCTGAGATGAAAAGAGCAGGGTCAGGATCTTCAGCACCGAAGTCAATAATTTCATCTTCGGAGAAACTGATAGCAGCGGCTTGCTGTACAGAGACAGAAGTGGTTGGGGAGATAGATTGTTTGGTGAGCAAAGCAACGTGATTGGGTGTTAGAATAGAGGTAACGGGCAAGGTTTCATTAGGTAAAACTTCTATCCCTTGAAGGATTTCAATGAGAGCTTGTCGATGAGATTCAGAAGTCTGAATGAGATCATACAGTGTCATTTTTACAGGTGATTGGTGAATCTGTTTGATCATAGTTCGGTGGGAAATGCCATTAGAGACAGGATAGGCGGGTCCGCGAATAACCACTTTAGGTGGTGGTGCAATCAGGATGGTGGACGGAGAAAGAGATGCCGCAGGTGTGTTTTCTTTCGCTTTCCCATTGTTTTTCTGCCCTCGAGTAGCAACACTAATCATATTGATCTCGTGAATATGAGAGGAGGAATATGGTAGGGATAGGTCATGGTTTTCGAGAGGTGGGGCTGTAATAATGATAGATCTTGGTGAGGCGGGGACAGGTGGTATAGGAGAGGGAATTGAAACTAAAGGTCTCTCTCTTCAGAAGTTGTCTTTCTTAACTTTTCTATCTGAGAGAGGTGATGGATGAAGTATGGCTTTCAACGCTTTGCATCCCTCTACGTCATGTCCTGGTGTGCGGTGGTAAGCACAGATTTTAGACTCATCGTAACCTATAGGTTGAGGTTTAGATGGATCATAAGGTCTAAGTGGGGGTAGGGAAATGGTCGCATTCTCTACCAACATAGCAAGGATTTTGGCGTAAGACCCTTTGAGTGGGTCAAAGTTAGAGGAAAATGAGGCTATTGACTGGGTCGATTCTGGTGATGATGTGGTGGGGTTGGTTCGTATGGGGGGTGTTTTAGCCAAGGAGTTTTGATAATGGGTTTTAACTAAACATGGCTTCTTTGATGCAGAAGCTAGGTTAGATGATGAGGCCACAGATGATGTGGTATCAAAAAACAACCACGGAGAAATAGGAGTGACAGAAAACAAATCTTTTGATGATGGAATTTGTTTAGGGTTGATAGGTGGACAGGATACGTGGGGTGACGGCGTTGCTATACCTTTGGATTTCTGTATGGGTACAGAAGGCATAGGTCGCTTAAAAGAAAACGCAGGAGGTATGATATATTGATGTAAGGTAGAGGGATGGGGTCCCAATATGGAAGGTAGGTGTGACGACGAGGGTTTTAGTTGTGTTAACAGCCTAGATAGAGGAGATAGAGTCTGTCTCCTAATGGGATGGATGGCTTTATTTTTAGATAAATCAAGCCGCTTAGGTGGATGTGTTAGACTAGGTATGGGTGAGGTCCCAAGCGTAGGGGAAGATTTGGTTAGGTTAATAGAAGTGGATGAGGTATTTCGTAGAGATGAGGGGGGTGAAGATGAGGACATAAGCATTTTAAGCTTCTGTAAACACTTCGGGTTTATGGTAGAGGTGTCTAGATTGGTCATCTGCCTTTGAGTAGAATAGGGGGTACTCAAATGTTCCCATAGGACTCGTCTATCTTCTGGAGAATGACAGTCTTCAGGTGTGAATTGAAATTTTTGCATGGAAGAAAGGTGGGTTATGATTCCGGTCCACTGTGGGTGTGATACAGGGGGTTGATGAGGCACTGTATCAATAGGTGTTAAGAGGTCAACCGGTCGCTGAAAAGATTTAGGTGATGAAGAACTAATAGGTAGGAGGGCATGTTTGAGAGGATCCGTCATGGTTAAAGAATTTGGTGATGTCGGTGCAAGGGGTTTCTCGTCTAAGGATGACAAAAGGAGTGGCGAGCCTTCCTATTGTGCAGCAAGAGTGGTAGAGGGAGACGTTTGGGAAATAGATAGGTTAGATAACATCCGTTCACAGTCTTGGAGGGATGTGGTGTAAGAAGACTCATCTATGAGAAGAGAACTCTGGGCAATTAACTCCTTTATAGGTAAAGGAATGATTTCGCTTTGGCTTGATGGTGGTGAAGGAGGTTCGGGCCCCTGTGTCACTGAAGAGGCTTGATTCAAAATTTTCTCGATAGAGGCTTTTGGCTGGGAGTTGAAAACTGCATGGATCTCATGAACACTCTCCTCGGCTAAGATAATCCTGGTTTATGTTACTGTTGGAAGAGTGATTCAGGAATGGTTTGTTGAAGATTTTCAAATTTCGATTGGCAGGGGCATTAGGATTATCAAGGGTTATATCCCCTGCATCAACCATTTCCAGCACTATGTTTTTCAACATCTTGCAGTTTTCATGACTATGTCCTTTTACACGGTGAAAGTTACAGAAGTCATTTTCTTTGTACCAGGAAGGTATAGCGCGGGTGGAGTCAAACCTGGAGTGAGGTTTATACAGGAGGTAAGGTGATAGCACCGGCTTTGAGCAATTTTTCCAAGATGACACCATAAGTTTCTCCCAAGGGAGTGTAATTGATGGGCTCAGCTTTATACTTATAGGTGGTTTTTAGCGGGGTATTAGATGGTGGTTGGGATTTGACCATCACCGCGTGCACGGCCCCTTTTGATTTCGAAGTAGTCGATGGGTGAGGATTGGTGATGTTAGATTTGTTGGTGGAATCTTGGGTTCAGAAAGTGGGGTTTTTGTTGTGCAACCGCAATTTCTCTTCCTCTAAGGCTCGAATCTCTAGTTTTTGAGCCATAGTAAAGGCCTCGTCAAATGTACGAAAAGTTTGAATTTGGAGGGTAGGAGAGATGTGCTTAGCACAGGCCCGCGTAAACAGTTCGATAAGTTTGGTCTGAGGCAAGGCTTACATAAGTTGGTTGATAAGGCCCCGCCATCGTCCAACGAAATCTGCGATAGATTCGTCTTCAAATTGACGGATGGCATAGAGGTCGGTGATAGATATTTTCTTGGAAATGTTAATGGAGAAATGATCCAAGAAAGATTGGGCTAGCTGGTTAAAAGAGAAGATTGAGTGCTAGGTTAAAGCACTGTACCACTCCAAGGCGGGTCCTGATAAGGACATGGGAAAGGTGCGGAGTAGTAAAGCGTCGTTGTGAGCAATCAGATAGCAGGCATGTCTAAATGATTGCAAGTGTTGTTGAGGGTCCTCCTTACTGTTAAAGCGGGTAAAACTTTGGTAATTCCCATTGAGGAGGATATGAATGAAGGGGGACTGAAGGGTGGATGGGCTCCTGAAAAACTTACTTGTATGTCAAGGTGCTACGAATTCCTGAAACAGAAGCCTCCAGATTTTGCATTTTTTTCCATCATTTGTTTAATTAAATTAGTAGTTGGATGAGATGATGGTGTGGTTGTGGTAAACAGAGGCAAGTTGGGCCAAGGGCCACCGCTAGACAATAGTGGGGTTAAATGTTGATAAGGTATGGAGGACGAATGTGTTGAGGCAACCGAATAGGGATGTCCTATATAAGCTTTTGAGGTTACCGGATATGTGTGTGGAAATGAAAAGGTGGGCGGAGCTTGAGAAGGAAAGCTCGTGTGGATAGGTGGAAGAGAGCAAGTCATGAACGGAGCAGTCTACAAGAGAGACGAGGTAGGAGCAGTTGGCAGTAATAACATGTTGGGCCCAAGATTAACCAAAGGAAATCCAATCTGTGCCGTATGGACCCCTGAAGCTGCTGAGGTAAGGTGACGGGGCTAAGGATGCGGAAGGAAAAGTGGAGTTATCAGGCGGAGAAGGGGCTAAATGAGCAGCTATACTGATAGGCATGCCAACAAGGAGTTGACCATCAGGTGTACGGTCAAGGGCATGAGACAAATAGTATTGTACAGCGCTAGGATTAGCATCCAGAAATTTGGCAAATTCTTTATCTCCCACAGGAATTTTAGGAACCCTCGCTGGTGTCCGTAGGATTCCCCACAGAATGTGAAGGGGGTGATTCAGGCAAAGGCACAGAGCAAGCATTTGAAACCATGGCAGTGGCTTGCTTTCGAGTGATAACAACCATGGACAGGAGTACACAGTAGGGTTTCAATCTATCAAGAACAGAAACAGACCTCAGAATGGTGAAATTGGTAAGTGGCTGGTTTGTCAGGAACTGTAAAAGACAGTAACTGATATCGGTCTAGTTAACCGATGTCAGTTAGACTATAGCTGACGTCGGTCAGCTAACCGATGTCGGTATAATAAGACTGGTATAAGAAAATATAAGAAGCTGTTGATTTGATTGTTAACAACGCTCAGTGCATTTATCAAATAGTTCTAAGGTGTTCACAGAAGATAGACTATGACAGAGAAAACAGAACTGAAAACAAGCAAGATGCACATGCAAATCCAGAGACTAACCCTAGGGTTAATTTAAATTATCGTGGGCTTATGCCTTTAGACGTAGAATGATGTCAGAATCCTAAACAAAAGACTTAGGGGAAATGTCAAGTTTGTTTTGGCTTATAAGGTTACCTCAATCGGGCGTAGGAATACCGCGGAAAAGGGGGGATGTTTTGAGCTGTTGTGTTAATTATGAAATGATTCGGTATGTGTTGTGCAGTGAAAGTAAGATTAATTTCCTGTCAATACCGTGGAAATCACCCCCACGTGTACGACCTGTTACTTAATCTATGTTCACTAGAATTGAAAATAGCAAGCAAGAATGTGATGCATGTGTTTTAAAAAACCCAAATCGAAAATGATATTCGATGAAGCAAAAGAGATGAATTTCACTAATGCAAGATGTAAAAGTAAAGCAAGTTTTTTTTATCAAAATAAAAAAAATACCTTGTGAATATCTTTTAGGAGAAGAAAACATCAGATATGCTCCCTATATGAAAGCAAGCAAGAAAGAAACAAACCCAAAATGGGTCCCACCGGGTGTGCCAAAATGTTACACACGGAATGGTTTCGGATCTGCAGAATAGACTTGCTTCTATCCTATCATTCCTTTGAGAAACACATAAGGGTTAGGGATAGGAGGAATACCTGTTAAATGTTGAGATGGTGAGCGCGTACCGTAGAGAAAGATCAGATCGACTGCGAAGAAATCCTTTTTCTCTTGGAAGGACTACCTGCAAGTAAGAATACAAGACCACCAGATTTTAATTAGACAATAAATGAGGGATCTGCCTTAAGGCCCAGGAAATATAAAAATTCCTTTCGAAGGTGGTCAGTTCCCTTTTTAATACGATTTAACACAAATGATAACAAAGAAAGCTATTGCAAAATCATGATTTAGGTATCTCGCTACAAAGCAATAGAAACTAAATTATCAATAATAAAGCGTCACGTTGTTTGTTCGGTTACTGGTCATTGGTACGTTCAGGTTGAGTTATAGGGATAAACTAGACTGGATCTAAGGTTGCTAGGTGGAAAATAGGTGAGAAAAGGGGTTTTGTGGTATAAGTCACAGTGACCGACCGTCGGTCACCTGGGTAACCGACCACGGTTAGAGAACCGCTGTCGGTAGGGGATAAACGATACCGGTAGGGTCAGCAATCAAATTGCTTTTGGATAGAGGTTGGTTGCAAGGTGATTGTGGGGTTATTAGGATTGGGGGACGGCTGAGGGGAATGATGGGAGGATAGGGAAGACTTAAATTGTGGTAAAATGGCCTTCTGGGCAATATCAGGATGTATGGGTGAAGGTTAAGTGCAGTATATTGCTGGTAGTAGATCTAGGAATAAACTTATGATTACCTATTAAGCAACAGGTTCAAGAAAATGGTGCTTAGAAACATATGAAACACTACTTACTTGTCCCTGATGCAGGTGCAAGTTTTAGGACTATGATGGTGAAGACAGGACCCAAGTTGGATGCATTCTTCTCTTCTGATGCTCGGATGAGTGTTACTGGGATCTGGTTGTGCCGTTTGCAATTTTGGGCTTGATGTCCTTCTCTGCAAGCTCTTCTTGTTTCTTCACTTGTCTCTTCTCGGCCAAGAAAATCCGGATCCTTTCGATGATTTCTCTTTCTTCTCGATCAAATGAATAATCCCTCTTTTGTTTTTGGTTGGAAGTGGTCATTTACGGGGAACCGATGGTGGTTACGCAACCGACGGCGGTCGAGTAGGAACCGGTATCGGTCAGGTAAAAGCGGGCTATTTTTGGTAAAATAGCTAGCTTTCCCTCCTTTTCTTCCGAGGGATTGGTAGTGGGCTTGGTCAAGTCATTATGAAGTTGGTTTTAGGTGCGGATGAGGAGTAATTAGTCATAGGTGTGGAATTAGACCAAGTTATAGGTCTTAATTAGGTTAGTTTAGGGTTAAGACTAGGTCATGATGAGGTGGCGACATGAGGTGGCAGGTATGGTGATGTGGATTTATTAATTATAAGGTAATTAATAAATAATTGTGTAAGGTTTAGGTGATGAGGTTAGGTTGCGAAATGAGATGCGGGGCACAGGGGGTCGTAAGACACAAATTTGGTGTCTACACTCATAGCTCTTTAACATATGACAAAATTTGTAATGAGCCCATTCATCTATCTATTCCCATTCCTCTATATCCTATGCATTGGGAAATGTCTAAATTAAACTGGTCCAACAACAAAGAGGACCCGCAACAACACTTTTGGTATTTCAAAAATGGGTGTTATTTAATCACTCATGATGACGCTCTACTCTTACAAACATTCCTAATGTCCTTAATAGGACTTGCATTGGATTTGTATAGTGGTTTACCTTGACATTATATTTACTCATTTAACCAAGTGGCTCAAGCCTTCTTGGACCATTTTTTGATCAATATCGTCAAGAAGGTCACCATGACAAACTTGTCCTCAACACAACAATATGAAAATGAATCTATCACAGATTTCGTCGCTCATTGGCCAAGCCTCATCAACCAGATTACATTCCAACTACCTCAAACTAATCTTATAGAGTTGTTCACTAGGGCTTATGTCAGGCACATCTTGCCAACTCTCTAAGTCCAAACCTTTCATACGTTTGATGAATCATTCGCCATGGCTAGAAAACTTAAAATATGTGCCATAGAAGAGAAGGGAATTCAATTGCATAACAAAAATGCTAAATGCAAGTCAAATGATGCCTCTTCCTCTTCCAAAACCCAAAATAGTTATTCCAAAGCCAAAGAATCTGCTAATGTGGTAGTCTTAAAATTTGGCCCATCTCACCCATTCCAATCGATCAAAACCTACTTCCAACCTTTCTCCCATTAAATATTTCTAGTTCAGGCTGGCAGCAACAAAAGTAGCCTCCCATAGGAGAGCCCTATTCTTTTGTTTTAGAAAAAAATTTTAAAAGCTAGAGAAATTTCTCTTCCACTCATCAAGCCACATACTAGTTTAGACCCACTTGTCCTATTCCTACATGGTACAAAGGAACATGACTACTGAAATAATCATCGTGTTAGATGTCATAGTGATGGTAATTGTATAACCTTCAAAAACATTTTCCAAGAAATGTTAGAAAATAGAGATCTCATCTTGGACAACCTGAACACACTGGCTAATAAGAACTTACATGTCTTCAAGAATCAATTTACTAATCACACCCCACCATCTAAAAAAATTTATTAACCTTCGACTAATGACAATAATTTCCATGAAGTTCATGATGTTTTTGAAGTCGTACTATCCCTTCCTCAATTTCCTCTTATCCCCTCTATCGAGGAGATTCTTATACAAGAAAATTTACCCATAGAGGAACCTATTTCATCTATTCCTTCACCCACAGAGGATTCCCCTTAATCTCCCCCTTCACCCAATAAGGAGTCCTTAATATTTTCTGATGTTGTTTCATCACTCACCTTGCAACCTAACAAACAACCTGTGGTGTCAACTCTCCTACCCACAGGAGAGTCCCACTCACCTTTGTCTCTACCGAAAGAGGAACCTACCTCATCCTACCTAACATCTCCCCTACCCATAGCAGATCCTTTAGAAGTGCCACTGCCTGTTGGTGACCATTCTCAATTAGCCTTCTAAGATCTTATTGATTTTCTCTTAGCTCTCTTACCTACAAAGTCCAAAGCTCAACCAGTTTCCTATCTCACAGACATAATGTATAAGGATTAATACTAATTCAACATCATCTCCTCCAATAAAAGTTTTGTTTTCACGCTTGGCTGACTGCTTAGATTATGTTGATAATTCCATGCTTTAGGGACACCTTTTGCTACCTTTTTCAACCCAAATGCAAATGTTGTATGTTGATTACCTCTACAATTTATCCAAAGATATTTCAAACAACCTAGAGAATCATGCCCAAGCCTATTGTAACAACCTCTTCGTTATCACCCTTGCCTATACCTAAACCTTTACCAATAATCAAACTTGTTCCTATGCCTAAGAAACTACCTACACCTACAACATCCCCCACATCCAAAACCATAACTACATCAAGGGTCATGCTGACATCCAGTCTAATCCATCCTCCTGTTAAATTCGACTTATCCAAAACTTCACAAACCCATGCAAAAAACATACCTCCACCTAAAAGGAAGATCCAACCTTCTAGACCACATACACTGAGTTCGCCTACTACCCCCTTTGTCACCTTCACTAATTCCATCTATCCTAATACCTCACCCATCCACCTTGGCCAAGCAACCTCCTAGCCAAGGTAAAACTAAAAACACAACAACCCATCCCCTCATCACGAACCTCTATTACACCTAACTTACCTACATAACGTATACCTTTTCTGTCACCTATGACCTATTTACCACCTATACCTACACCAATTCCTATAGCATCATCTCTAAATATGATATTCCCCACTTTTACACCAATACCCTCCACTTTGCATCTTCTAAAAACCTTCACTGCACCTCCATTATCACCTTGGCAAACCCATCCCCTTCCGCCATCTACCTTCCCTTCAACATCACGCACATCTTCTTCACCTTTACCAAGGAAGGTGCAACCAAAGTTGAAAAAACCATTTACCCTCCAAAGAGGTAGTCAAACCTATAACACCTTCTATTGCTAGTTCATCTTCCATTGCTTTACCCAAGATGGTACAACCCAAGCCTAAAATAGTAGAACCTACCAAACCAGTGATAAAACCTATTCCACTTCCTATTCCACCTCTCATGGTGCATCTCCCACCAAAATCACTCACACCTCCATCTTGACTCACACTTACTTCGCATTGTGATCAATTGGTAGGATCTTATGCCAACATCTTAGCAAACCTTTTAGAGATATTTGTCATCACATTTCTGCCACTTAGACCTTACGACCCACTCAAAACCTAAACTAGTATGGTTTGAAGATACAAAAAAAAATTGTCTATCATCATGTGCGAGGGCATGCTGAAGAAAAATATAAGGCTCTAAAGACCATTCTACTCCAATTATGTCCTCCTGAAGAAAACTTTGATGGAAATGATATTTTAGACAAGGACCTTGTTCCCCCTTCACCTATCACCACACACTCATCATCCCTTACCTATCCAGTGACCTTAGTCTCCACCTCCATAACCCTTATATCCTCCTCTAAAATTTGAGATCAACATGGTTCACATTAGAGAGTTAGCCAAAACCTCTGCCTAAATTCCAATGCACTACTTTCTTTGCACAACACCAGTATATTCCCTCATCATTCTATTTCCCATCTTGTTGCTACACTTATCATGACTCAATTACTCCCTCACTCCATATTAATATGGTTAACATTGTCACTCATGCCCAGAAAGACAAAGAAAAGGATATAGCAACTGGCCCATATGCCAATCCTATGCCCAATATACCATCTGCATCCACACCAATAATTACCATTCGGGGACCCACATACCCTGTTTTTGACATGGTCACCCATTGTACAATGATAAAATAGTTACACTAATATCCTCTTAAAATGCCATTATACGACCTTTTCCAAACCTCTGAGTTTCACCGATAGGCCCTCATGAAGGTTATGCAATCTATTGAGGTTTTACCTAATGACCCTATGCATGTGGCCACCATTATCACCCATCACCATGTGTCCTCTCTCACCACTTCATCACCTTCCTCTACACCCACTACCACTCATCAAGTATCTACTCTCAGTTTCTCTAATGACAAGATTGTACATCTCCAATCAGATGATCATGATCCCTCCCTATTATTCTTCATCTTAATTGATAATATACACATTCAATTCGTTATGATCGATGGCGGTGCTGACATCAAAATTATCTCTTCCCATGCATACAACCAAATTTGCATCCCCACAAATTGCATGCATAATAACCTAGCTATGTTGCATTCATTCAGTGATGTCATAACTTCAACCCTTGGCACCATCATTCTCCACATTTACACGGGCCCCTGTACCATTCCATAATTATTCTACATCTTAGAGGGGAATTCTAGTACAACATGTTGTTTAGCCAACCTTGGATCTACATCATGGGTTTTGTTCATTCAACCTTACATTGTTGTCTAAGATTTGAACATGAAGGACATAACTATACCATTCTTTCTAACCCTTTACCATTCAAAACCTATATCATCTTGTATAGACCTAATGATTTCCTTATTATAGTTAAGGCATCTTCCACTGCCACCATCTCTCCTACACCCACATCCCCTTCCACCAACATTATTGCTACCTCTCCCACACCTAACTCCTCTATTCCCACTTCCTCCGTAGCCTCTATAGCTAACCCATATACTTATCAACCAACCAATGCTTATGCTTCCACTGATTTATCCATTCCTGCTATCCATCTACCAACTACCGATCCCTTAGAAGGTGTTTTTCAATGTCTCACTTTGGGGGAGTACCACATGTACAACATCGACACATTGCTTACTCCTCAAGAGTATGGTAACCTATGCTAACATCCCTGTTATGATTACTACATAGGCGAGGTTTTCCCTTAATATCCTCCCCACCCTCTCACTAACTTAACATATGGTGAACTTAATACTTATACCTACTTGCCTGCATTGCCTACCCAACTCTGACCATTTTCATCTAACCTTCAATCTCTCACCAACCACCACTTCACCCAAACCTTCCTCCATCATTTTACATGGAAGGGTTTTGAATTTGGTTTCTATGAACAAGGATGTCATACTGTCATCTTGTGCACCACACATAAACATAAAGACCAAAGTGGTATTGACTTTGCTAAACCATCTTCCAAGAAATATTGTGTCAAACTCATTGAGGATGAAAACATTCCTTCACCCCATCTACCAACTTCACCACCTTCACCTACAGAGTTTATTGATCCATAATCCATTCTTCCTAAAAAAAAAATTCATGAACACCATTTCCTTGGGACCTCTAACTTATCAATGAGATGGCGAGGCTCCCTCTTCTCTTCCCTTTATATATACTGACATGATCGATGATGATACACCTTCTATTAACAAAATTTAATGTCAAGAGGATGAGTTTATTCTCACTTACCTTAGTGCAGAAGATTCTTATATTCACCAGTCATTATATTGTGAGACACAAACCATGTTAAACTAATTGACCATCAAAATTAATATCCGCACTCAGGACGACCCACATATTTTAAAGATAGGCCAATCTTTAGATGTTACTGAGAAGCAATATTTTACCTCATTCCTCTGAGATCATAGCAACATTTTTGCTTGGTCCTACGCTGATATGCCTGATATTGACCCAAACATTATAGTCCACAATATCGTAACTAATCCTAAAGCCAAACCTATAAAACAAAAGCTATGGAAAATGAATCCTCGCATTGCCCTTCTTATCAAAGAAGAAATCCAACACCTTCTTTCAATTTCCTTCATCCTTTCCATTGATTATCCCCAGTGGATCTCTAACATCGTTCCTATCACAAAAGTGACAAGGGGACTCCACATTTTCATAGATTTCCACGACCTTAATTTAGCTTGCCCTAAAGATAGCTTTCCTCTATCTAGTATTGATCAACTAGTTGATATCACCTCTAACCATGAATTTTTATCCCTCATGGATGGTTTCTCGTGTTATAAGAAAATATTACTTGCCACAGAAGATCAATAAAAAACAACCTTCATCACTCCTTTGGGGACCTTCTGCTATCATGTCATGCCTTTTGGCCTAAAAAACACTGGTGCCACATATCAGCGAACTATGACTTATATCTTTCGTGAAATTATGCATCTCATATTGGAATATTATGTTGACAATCTTATTTCCAAATCCAAACATCAAGATGAACACCTTACCATCCTTAAGGTCATCTTCAACCATCTCATCAAATATAGTGTTCACCTTCAACCTAAAAAGTGTGTCTTCATTGTTGTCTCTGGCAAACTACTTGGTTTTATTGTTTCTTTGCATGGCATAGAATTTGATCCCGCTAAAATCAAGGCTATTCTCAAAATGCCTCCACCTACTAACCTTCATCAACTGTGTAGTTTTCAAGGTAAGTTGTAATTTATTCATCATTTTATTTCAAATATTTCAACCACTACCACCCATGTCATCATCTCATTAAAAAGGATGTCTCCTTCAAATTGGATGATGAATGCCACAAATCCTTTGAAGCCTTAAAACAATACCTCCTCAAACCACCAGTTCTCATTCACCCTAAGGATGACCAACCATTTTACCTTTACATTTTTTTTATTGATCATTCCTTGAGTGTGATACCCGCTCATCACGATGAGCAACACAAGGAAAAATGGTTTATTATATAAGTCATACACTTTTAGACTACGAAACTAGATACACTCACGCCAAAAAATTTGCTTAGTCTTAGTTTTTTGCCACAAAACTTCACCATTACCTACATAACCACAAAACCTTCATTTTCACCAATACTAACCCCTTACATTACATGTACACCAACCCCTATCGAAATCAATGTGTTGCATGTTGGCTCATGCTTCTTTCAGACCTACAACTCAAATTCATCCATAAAAAATTTTCAAAGGACAAACCATCACTGAACAACTTGCAAATACACCTCTCTCTAGTAATCAATCCTCTAACTTCGATTTCCCAAATGAATCCATCACTACCCTCTCTTTGGATAATACCATTTACTAGATGACCTTATTCCTTGATGGCTCCAAATGTCAGCCTGGGGGTGGTGCCAGAGTTACCCTCATTCCTTTTGATGGTGAGCCTATGCTATTATCTTTCAAACTAGATTTTGATTATACTAAAAATATTACCAAATATTAAGCACTTGTATTAGGCCTTCACCACCATTTCCTTAGACATCAAGTCAATTAATATCTTTTTCGATTCTCAACTAGTTATAAACCAAGTTAATGGTATATACCAGTGTCATAACGACATACTTCAGAATTATAAGCATCATGTTGACATAATTTTACTACCTTTGACCATTATGAACTTCAAACCACCCCATGTTCCACTAATAAATTTGTGGATAGCATAACCTACCTTGCTTCTTAGGTACCCGCTTCAACCTCTGACTCAAAAATCTTTGTCATAGTACAAAGGTTATGGTCACCTTCTTATCTATTTTGAGATTTCAACCTTGTTGGAACCATTGAGCCTGACCCACATGAAATTTTGTATAAGTAGTTTGTTGACTACCTTTCCCTTTCCTTTTTACCTCCAGATCTTACTCACAATGGACAATGAGCCTTTCTCAAAAGTGTCTCTCACTATTTCACACATCTTTGATGGTATCCTCTTACAATGCCTTACAAGTTCTGAAATTCCCTATACCATAAAGGAATTTCACGACAAAATTTTTGGAGGTCACTTTAGTGGTTTAGCTATCATTAAATGCATTCTCCTTATGGGATATTATTAGCCAATGTTAAACCATGATTGTTGTGATTATCTCAAACATTGTGTGAAGTTCCAGCAACATGTTAATCTTCATCACACCCCTAGTCATGCCTTACAGGTCGCATGTGACCTTTGGCCTTTCTCTCAATGGGGTTTAGATCTTTTCAAAGAGATCAATCCTCATTCTTCCCAATGTCATCAATGGATTATTACCTCTACTGAATACTACATTAAATGGGTAGAAGCCATACCTCTTATTTCTACAAAATCTAAGAAAATATAAGAATTCATCAACCATCACATCATTTGTCGCTTTGGTGTTCCTCACCACCATGATAATGGAAAACAGTTCAAAAATAAAACCCTATGGAAACTCGGTGACGCCTTAGGAATTCAAATAATTTTTCTTCACCTTACTACCCTCAAACAAATGGCCAAGAAGAATCAACCAATAAAACCTTAAACAAAATTCTTATGAAAGTAGTTGACGATACTAGAAAGGACTGACATACGCATATTCCTTTTTCCTTATAGGCTTATCACACTATTATTTGTACCTCAACTTCTACCACACCTTTCTCTCTAGTCTATAGTATATAGGTTGTCCTACCTCTTAAAGTCTAGATTCCTTCTCTTCATATCTCACTCAAAGAGATGATCAATGATGATGACTTTCACCATGACTGTTTGACACAACTTGAGTTATTATACGGACGTCATCTCAATGCTCTTGATCACCTCTAAATCTACCAAAAATAAATCAAACATGCCTATGATAAATGTTTCCATGAATGAAACTTCCAAGTTGGTGACCTCATCCTAAAGGAAAATCAACATGTAACAATAGAGGAGAAAAGTAAAAGGGGAAAATTTTCTCCTAATTAGTTTGGACCCTATATCGTTACTCATACCTATGGATCAGGTGCTTATCGTTTGTCTTCACTTGAAGGTAAACCTAAACTTGAGCCCCTCAATGCCTTGCATCTTTGACCATTCTATTGTTGAATCAAGTATTATATCACATTTTGTCGAGTTAAAATTCTCATCCCTTGAGCACCATTCACCTTCCATTTTAAAAAATTTTAAGGATCAAAGACTAAACAAGAATCATGTGATTACCTACCACTTTTTTAGCCTTATCTTCAATATGAGTACCATGGTTATACTCATGGCATGATTCTCATGGATACTTTCCATCTTTTTTAATATGAAATCCCATGGTCATTCATCACTTAAAACCTCTCTTTCATAGTTAACCTCTGTGTGCTATGGTTTTTTCTTCAACTCACGAGCCTATTGTTCTCTACAATCTTGTCCATGACCTAAAAGTTCAAAAGTAAAATGGGATTCCACTCCTTGAGTCAAAATTCTAGCAAAAATATGACTCCCTTAAAAAGGACATCTACTCTTTCTATCTCGCTACTATAAATAGACTACTCCCTCAAAGGGCAGTTATACAAAGCTAGCCATACTATACATAGTCTATCATCAAAAGAAGACTATTCTTGCAAAAAATAAAATAAAATATTATGAAGCTTCCTACATCAATCAGCTTCATGAAGACCTTAAGGAGATAATCTACTCATCCCATATAGACTTCCCACATCGATCAGTCTATAAAAAAAAAGAAAAAAAGAAAGAGATAATGTTTTCATCATGAACTTACCTATTTTAATCTTGGGTCTCTTGCCAAATAGGCATGTTGTCTCACACTAGGTTATGCTAAAACCAAACTGTTTTCACCTCATTACCTTTTTACCATAATTTATTTCCTACTCATGGGACGTGCTGAAAATGAGACATTTCATGATCATGTGACTTTATTCACCCTTGGAACAGTCAATTATGCAACACCTTTAGGGCCTTACATTCATAAGCTAATTTTTCATATGATAGACTAATGAGTATTCTTATCAATTAGGCGGATCTTTTTACCACCTATTACCATACACATTCTTCATTATTTATTGATTCTCATATACAGGACTAGACCATCGACACCTACATTTTAAGGATTCCCCTTTCACCAAAATCAACCATGCTTAAAATGACCTAAACTCAACCATGCCTAAAATGACCTAAACTCAACCATGCCTCACTGACCTAGACTCAATCATGCCTACAACTTTCCAACCCATCCTTCTACCGCATCATATTCTTCCCTAGCCTATGGGATAACTACATCGGCCTTAGGCCCCTTTTTACTGGGGCTATATAGGTAGCACTCTGAGGGTATCAGTCCCTTGGAGGTTAGCTCAACCACTCTTTACCCTTACCCATTTCCCCCCTTTTTCTATTCATAGGCTACCTTAGTTTTCCATTTTACACAAAACTGGGAAATCAAACGCTCAACAAACATACATACCTACCATTTAATCACATTATCAAAACATCCATTCAATCATTTGATATTTCCTTGACATCAAATATTTGGAAATTTACACCATAACATACATATACATCATCATTTATTTTCCATACTGCCAATAACTTGGAAATTAAATCAAACACAAAAACATGACCAAACCATGCCTAACTCACCTAGACTCCACCATACCTAACTCACCTAGACTCCACCATGCCTAATTCACCTATTTTCCATCAATACACAATAATAATTGAAATTACAACATAGGTACATCATCCATACAATAAATATCATCATTTATATAAATGGGAGATTTTGTGTATTAATACACATCTACACAGATACAAATAAATACAAGTATCTCAAGTCACTTAGATACAACCTCACTATCTTCGACATGCAAGCTAGTATAAAACTCAAAACCACAAAACTTTCATATACAGCCTCACTATCTTCAGCACGTAGGAAGATATATATATCAAAAATCAAAACACTGGTAATCTCAAGTGAATACACATCACCCCACCTAATATCCTCCAGGCCAATCTCATCTTTCTCCTCCTCTCGACCTGTCTTCCACCCTACCCAAAAGCCTCAATTACCTATACATTTCCTTAATTACATTTAGGGAAATGTTATTTACCTATACCTTGGCCTTACCCATGCCATGACCTATATAACCTGACCCGAACCACCTTTTATGACATCATACTTTGTTTATTTGTTATATCTTGCAATATTGTTACCCATGTCATTTAACCTAATGACCTTACCTTTCTTATTGTCATGTTTTTTATCTCAATAAAACCTTTGGTGTACCAGATCATACCTAAACATTCTTTCACCTAACCTAAGTTATGTTTCCAGACCATATCTTGTACCATGGATATGTGAAACACTTCAACCTTGTTTGGATAAACCTATCGACCTTGGTCGACATAGAGTTTGTAAGCTCTTCCACCTGGTATTGTGTTGCAATCTATATATGTGTGTGCATTTAATTTCCATTACGCATTATTGAGTATACCCTTACCCATTACCCACAGTGTCCATATCATTACCTACAACGCACCCACCCTCACTTTCATCACTTACCCATTTACCAAACCACTCACTGACTCCGCCTAACACCTCATTAGCTCCTCGTTTGAGGGGGATCACCTCCATCCACACTTGGGGTAACCTCACCTTATTCCCTACTTATGGAAACCCCACTCTCACCTATAATTGGGGCAACCACTTCCTATTTTTGTCAGCATTACTTATGAAATACAAGCTACGTGACAAAAAGGGGAAAATGTAGACACCAAATTTAGGTCGCACTCCCCTTAGCCCCCCTTTCAATCAGTTAACATAATGTGTTCACCTAACCATACCACATTTACCCCACATTATATTAATTTAATTATTTATAATTGAATTAATTCCCATCATCACATTATTTATTAATTTAATTACTTTAATTAGGTTAATTTACACCTCACCTGACCACATCACCTAGACACCTCACCATGGACTTATTCTTAGCCTATTAATTAACTAAGACTCAGTCTATACTTATCTTAACCAACCGGGACTTAGTATAACCCTAACATTAAATTCCTATTCCTTCTCCAATAACACCCCCACTTATCTAAGCATTAACCATCACTTGAGATAAGGAATGACAAGCAAAGCATGCCAAAAATAGCCAAGATCTACTATTTTTGGTAAACCTAGGATTTTCCATCCTAACCAACGCCGACTAACCCGCAACTAACGCCAGTCACCTTGATCATCATTGGCTACCATATATATAGTTTTTCAACCTTTTTCCCAAGTTGGTCACTTTGAATTTTAGAGAGAACTATCTGCATTAAAGAATGAACCAAAGTTTTCTCAGCGTCAAGACAACAAAATAAATTTAGCCAGAGGCCCAAACAAGTACCTAAGACTGATCCGAAGGTATTGGCATTCACAGTAGCATGCTGGGAAGCACTTTTGTGGTACTAACCACCAAGTTCTTCACAGATCAACCATCATTGTCCTTCACACAACTAGGCTTGCACATACAAGTAAGTACATTTGATTTTGCATCATTTATGCACTTATTTAATAGGTTCTTTATATTTTTGTTATTAGGTCTTGTTCTTCCCTATTTTCCTCCATCCCCACCCTCCTTCCCATCTACTTATCCAACCACCCTAGCCTTTTGGCTCTCCCTACCTATCCTTTATACCTTCCTGAGTCTTCCTCATATTATTACGAACCTAATCATCCCTCCTTCACTGTATGTGAAATTACAGAGAAGACCAAGATTACCTTTTATCAACTTTCACCAAATTCCCCCTATCGACACCAGTTACCTTGATTATCGTGGGTTTCCCCTTCACTGGCATTGGTCACCTGACCGATGTCAATTACTGTGTTTCCTGTCAGAATTTCGCTAAACTGACCTTAATACCCTAAAAACCTCACAGTACCTTTCCAAAACCTGGTACTCCACCTATAATATAGTGCCCACTTCCCTTTGACACTTTTAGATATTGATCTTGATAGTGTTGATCATATTATGGACACTATTATCTTTTATTTTATTATAATGGTTAGATGTTAGATCATGTATTATTATTGATACGGATTCAGTTAGTATGCATGATGGTTACTAGAGACATTTTGATATGTGGATGATGATAGACTGTTGACATGGACATATTATAGATGTTGATTTGGGACTTGTGACATTTTATATTTGAGTAGGCCTAGTATGGAATAGTATAGATAATTATATAGTTGATTTATGAATTAAAGAAGATAATGTTGAATTCTTGATATTGCTATGATTCATGTGTCTAGATGACCTTGAAATGTTGTTTATATCATTTTTGGATGTTCTGATATGGCCACGAGGCTGAAGGAGGTATTTGCAATTTTTGTAGGTTAAAAATCACAACAATATCGGGGGACTGGAGACTAACCATATTAGAATTCTGGGTGAAATCAACAAGGTCACCTTGGAAACTGTGTTGTGTGCGTTTGTGTGTTGTGTTAGGGATTCCCATGGGGGGATTTCCATTATATGTGACCATGGGTTATGTATTTTATTAATTTGTTCCTTTTTTAATTAGTGTTGTATGTATTTTATTAAGTAATGTGTTCCTTCTTGTAATTAATTTAAATGTGGTAGATTAATGTGAGAGATCATATAGTTAAACTTTAATTAAAGTAAATTGGGGACATGAAATGTAATTAATGAAGTTGTTGATTTTAAATGCTAATGTTGGAAGAGTGTGTAATAAATGTGTAAGAAGGTGTAAGGGATATATAAGAGTTATGTAAGAAAGATTTTGGAAGGTTGAACACTTCATCTCCTTAAGAATTCGAATTTGTCCTTAGAGGCCAAATTTGGAGGCTTGTGGGAAAAGTTAAACTTGTCCCACACCTCTTAAAATGATTCACCAACCATACCTATGGTTTGGAGGTTAAATGTAGGCATTTTTATTGCAATTTGGAATGACAATGTGTAATTTTTAATTGCACTTCTCTTACATATTTTTAATTCAGTCGTTTTTGAGTATGGGTCATTTTAGAGTGTGTAAGTTATTTTGTCATTCTTATTTATTAATTTAGTGGATGATGTTGATTTCCTCTTGGGGTTGAGGATGAATGATGTGGCATCCCACATGGATCCACATCATCCTCTTCTCTTCCCTCTCCTTTAAAAGTGAAACTCCTTGTTTATTTTGGGTTGTTGAAACTTTGTTGATTTCCTCTTGGGGGTGAATTTTTCTTGCTTGTTGATTTGGGAGCTTGTTGTGGAAGAATATTGGAGTCATTTACATGCTTGAACATTGCTGGTTTTGGACTGCACTTTGACATATTTGAAAGCTTGTGGATCTTGGAACAAACTCCATTATGGAGAGGTAGGCACTTGAGCTTGTCTTTAAATGTTTTTCTTCCTCTTGCATGCATGTTGAAATGGTGAATGTGTTTTGTATTCTTGGATGGTTGGGTAGATTTATTAGGACATGGTGTAGGAGATGGCTATGGGGATTTCCAATGGGGGGGCATAAGGAAATTTCAATGGCATCTATTTTATTGTGGAGGGATTTTTGGATTGGGATCCACCTTGGAAAAGAAACTATTTGTATTTCTTACTCTTGGGGGCGGAATAAGGGATAAACTTTGGGGAGGGCATAAGGAGAGGTTGGGAGATATAATTTTTATGGTATTTGATGTGTTTAATGTTGGTATGATTTTAGGTGGATGCCCAATTTCAAATAGGGAGGCATAAATAGTTCCCCATAGTTCTTGCTCTTGTTGGCTTGCTTGATCAAGCCTATGTGCTGTGTGAATAATTTAAAATGCAGTTGTGAACTACTATCTTTTCTTGGAGTGGATTTCTTTTTTTTTTTTGCATGTGAAGAATACTGTATGATTGGTTTTGGAATTCATTGTTGCCATGAGTTGATTCTCATTCTCTATTTCAATATGGTTGGGGCTCGGGGGCCAATGAGGAAGGATGGCTTCTCCTTTCTCATTAGATGTCTTGGTTGGGTGGAGATCATTGCCTTACCCCCTTCCTTGTTGTGATCAAAGATGAAAATATTGAGAAACTAACATGTTGTTATTATGGAGCAAGAAGAACACAATTTGACAGTCCCATTCTTTTGAGAAAATTCATTGTAACCTTTCCCTCCTTGAGTGGATGAGTTGTAAAATGTTTGTAATGTGAAGTTATTATATTGTAGATGGAAGATTGAATTTGAATTGAGAAATTCAAAGGAGATTCATAATTGTTCTTTGTTTTGGAAAAGAAATGTAAATGAAGTTACATGCATTGTATTATGTATCTTATAAACTGTATTTTGGAAACCAGATGAAGAAGAAAAGTAGTAAAATTGTATTTAATGATCAATGAAGGATTGCATTCCTTTCTCAAAAGTGTATTTTGTATTAGATTTGATTTATTATTGAAGTTGAAATTGTTGTTAAAGATGGGAAATTGTTGTTTGGAAAATAATTATGCATATGAAACAAAAGAGAGTATTTTATTCTCTTGAAAGGAGTTGAGTTTACAAATAAGACTTGTAAAATTGTTATTTAATAGTTGATGGAATTAAATTAAATGTATTTGACTAAGTTTAGGAAACATATGCACTTTCAAATGATAAATTGTAATACCAATTTAAAAGAAACAGTTCACTGCCATAAACTTCATTCTGGCAATTCACATTTTAATAAAAATGAGTAGTTCAAAATTATACCAAACAATAAGATAATAAACATTAAAATTCAGACTTAATAAGTCCTAAGAAACTCAAATTTACCATAACAGTTAAGAAAGAACCTCCAAAACTTAATAAAAAACCAATTTGGAACTTGCACAATCATTTTTCATGTCTATTGCCGGAAAAATACAAGTTGAAATAAATTGGAAAAATTAATCTTCCTAAAACACTCTAAACCCTCCCTAGACTAATCCTCCATGTCTGTTTGACATGTTGAGCGAAGGAGGATTTCTAATTTAACCAAATTGATAATTTGAAAATGGCAAGTTCACTAATTATAACCTTGCAGATTGTTTTCATTAAATTCACCTCTCAAACTTCATCAATTTTCAAAATTGATAATCCTTGTGCGACGAGGGCATCAAGGGATTTCCGAAAAGTTATTTTTTTCCCAAAACCAATCTCTCTAACTCAAGTTATGGCCATTTGAAGTTTTACTTCAATTTGGCATTCAAAAAAATAATAAAATTAAATCTAACTATCGAGAAATTTAAATTTTGACTTTGGAAAATTTTCACAAAAAGGTCCGCAGCCCCCACCATCCCACAACCAATCAAGGCCTTCCACATGGCACCCTGGGAAGGGTGGACCAAGTTTTAAAACTTATCCCTTTGAAAAATTTGCCTTGGGAAAATTTTCCCATTTTACTCCACAACCCTGCCGGCCCGTAGCCAATCACATGTTGCCATGTGGCACAGTGGAAGGGCGGACTCTTTTCAAAAATTGAAACTTATGCTTTTGAAAAAAATTGCTTGGGAAAAAATATTCATTTTCCCTCCACTGGCCCGTAGCCAACCTGAGGCCACCACGTGTCCTCTAAGGGCTGATGCAGAGATGCAGTTCATTTTAACTTTTTATCCTTTTGAAAATTTTGGGGGAAAGTTTTCCAATTTGGCCCCTCAGTTTGCAGCCAATGAGAAGGTGCCATGTGGCACTTTGGGGTGGCATTGGGTAGGAAAAAACCCTTTGTTGTTTTGGGTTTTGGCCCTTGGGAAAATTTCTAACATTCCTCCCACGGCCCACAACTCTACCTTCTCTCTCGGCCTTTCCTTCTCCCACAGTCACACAAGCTTACACGTCACCTTGTTCCTCTTGGTCTCCCATCAGCGTAGCATGCCAAAATACCCCTTCTTTGTCATGTGCCAAGGCTCGACACGTGTCCACCTAAGGATCTGAGGGGGTGCGGAATGCTTTGTGACTTTGAGCCATGTGATGGGAAAATTTCCCTATACCGCCCCGCAACCTGCAAATCCATCCAAAGCACATCCCCCTCCTCTTGACACGTGTCCCCTAGGGGAAATTTTGACCTTGGAACTCTAACCACTCATAACTTGTGTTCAAATAGCAGCTAGGAGGACTTCCTTATATTACTGAAAAGGTGAGAAATTTTCCTATCCATTAGGAATAGTTTAGGGAAACTTTAGAAGTGTTAAGTAAGAGAAAAATCTAGTTAAAACCCTGAGCCTGTTAGAGAGCAGGCATGGGGGTAAATTACTCCCTAGACTTGACTAAAACATGTAACCCTAAAATTTGAACCCTATGAACTTGATATAAGTTAATAAAGGAAACTTGTGTTTTGGTAAATAGGATTTTTTCCAGAACCTGTTAGTGAAAACTGATGTTTAGCAACCTCAATGTAGATACTTCTAATAAAAAAAATTATCCCATAATTTTCTAAGCTAACCCTAGGTTGTTTCTTGGGTATCAAGTGGTTATTTAAATGGGCACTACAATTTTTGTATCACAACAATGGTTCAAAGGCTTGGACCCTTGGGCACACTAGAAAAATTGAGACATGAAAACTTAAACCTAGCACACTTAAATCTAGAAAATAACTTAGCAAGAATTTGAATATTTTTAGTAAACATAGAAGTTCTGTATAACTTAGTAAATGAACTAACTCTTGCTTTGGCCTGTGTAGGAGGCTCAGAAAAAGTGGGAGGAACCTTCATGGAGACTCAGACTCACCACCACCACCACCAGATCAGGGTGTAGCATCCATTCTACCTCAAATTCTATAGACCCTCTAGGATGTTAATGTTGCTCTATGCGGAGGATTAGGTGGAGGATAGGAAGCTAGTCATGATAGAGCTCCTTCTATCGAGGGTCAGGTATCTCCTCGACTCAGTGAGGAGCATAGAGGAGAGAAATCCCATGTGGATTCAGTTAGAGCAGAGTCACCACCTAGGAGATAGAGTGACAGAGTTCTAGAGCATAGAGAGAGGTCTCAGAGCCCTAGGCTTAGGGATGAGCGTGCAGAGAGACCTAGAGGCCGACAAACCACAACAGCAAATCACATTAGGGAGATCCTAAATCTTAGGCCCTCACATTACTCAGGTGATACAGATAGATTTCAGGTAGAGTCCTAGCTAGCGAGCTTGAGTGGTTGCTTCAAGCTTTGTCCTTATTCTAGCAACATGAAAGCTCGTGTTGTGATCCATCTACTAAGGGATGAAGCAGGAGTATGGTGGAGGAAAAAGGAGAATAAGATCCATGTAGATTTAGAGATAGTGACTTGGGAGATTTTTAAGGAGAGATTTAGGAGTAGATATCTATCATGGAGGTTCATACAGTAGAGGATTGACAAATTACATGACCTCCGATAAGCTTCTCTTTCGGTAGAAGAGTATGAGAGTAGATTTCTAGATCTACTTCAATATGTAGAGTATATATAGGATGAGCAGGTATAGATTCACAGGTTCATCTGGGGCCTAAATTTTGATATTGGAGGTGCACTGTGGATTCACTATCCACAGACTTTAGCAGAGGCGGTTGAGAAGGCCTATATTGCGGAGGAGACTCAGGGTAAAACCCAGCAAGCTAGAGACTGAGTCAGGAGCTGCATTCAATAGATGTAGAACAGTAGATCAAGAGGTTCAATACCTCTTCCTCATGGTGGTCAGTATTCCTCATAGTCATCCTTTAGGCCATAGCAGTAGCAACAGTACCGTCCACCTTATAGACCTCCATAAAGAGCTGATGCAGAGAGAGGTTGAAGCATGGGGCCTCCTCTTAGGGGTCCCATCAGGACACAAGGTGGACCTAGAGCTCAGTCAGGAGGAGCTCACCAATAGAGGCCACAGTAGACCACATCTAGATCATCAGGATCCATAGCATAGGATTTTAGGGAACCTACTGGAGGTGTTGCTCCTTGGAGAGGATCAAGTGGTTGCTTTGGATGTGGAGTAGCTAGACATTTTTGGAGAGATTTTCCTCATAACCCTAACAAGGGTAAGGTACAGGTTTCTAACTTGATAGTTGGTGACATGGGACATAGCCACAGGATTTATGCAGTAGTTGAGAACCACCAGGTAGAGCACCACAACACAGTCTATTGAGACCACATGTAGCATTGGTGGTATTCCTACCTCTGTATTGTTTAATTTTGGTTCTTTTGAGCTCTTTCATTACACCATCTTTAGTAGATTGATGCAGGATAGTGGTAGTTAGGTAAGGTCTTAGATTGGGATGTCAAGATGGCTTCTGGAACTAAGATCTCTGTGGACTCCTTAGTTAAGGAGTGTGTTGTAGATTTGGGACCTTTCACCACCACCTCAAATCTCCATATTCTTCCTTTGGGCTCGTATGGAGTCATCTTAGGTATGGATTGGTTATCTACACATAGGGCTAGGATGGATTGTTATCATAAGACTATAGCTTCTGTAGATGATTTGGGAGTTGATTCGGTTATCTTGGGGTTCAGGAGACTCGTTTCTATTCGCACCATTTCCGATATGTAGATTAAGCGGTGTGTGCAAGGGGGTTGTCAGATATATGATGTTACAATTAGTGACAGATCCAAGGATGGGTCTAGTGGACCATCACTAGATGATCATCCCATCTTGAGAGATTTTTCTGATGTATTTCTAGGGGAGCTACTGGGGATGCCACCCCCACATGAGATTGATTATCATATAGATCTAGTTCCTGGAGTAGAGCCTATCTCATGGGCACCTTATCGAATGACGACATAGGAGCTCTGTGAGCTCAAGTTATAGCTTGAGGGCCTTTTAGAGAAGCGCCTTATCCATCCTAGTGTATCCCCTTGGGGTGCACCGGTGATCTTCATGAAGAAGAAGGATGGATCATTATGGTTGTGTATTGATTATCGCTAGTTGAATAAGGTGATGATCAAGAATCATTATCCTTTTCCTCGTATTGACGACTTGTTTGATCAAATGAAGGGAGCCACAATGTTCTATAAGATTGATCTCAAGTCAAGATACCATAAGTTGAGGATTTCAGAGGCGTACATTCATAAGACCACCTTTCGCATGAGATATGGGCATTATGAGTTCACAGTGGTGCCTTTTGGTTTGATGAATTCCCCTGCAATGTTTATGAGTTTGATGAATGGGGTATTCAGGACCTTCTTAGATCGCTTCATGCTCATATTCCTAGATGACATATTGATATACTCACGTACACGTGAGGATCATGAGAGGCACCTTCAATAGGTTCTTCATTGTATTCATGGGTAGCAACTTTATGGGAACTTGGAGAAGTGTGCTTTCTTTCAGTAAAAAGTGCAGTATTTAGTTCATGTTATTTCTAGGGAAGGTATCACAATCAATCCTTCCAAGATTAGAGCCATTATGGATTGGTCAACACCCACTATAGTGACCAAGGTGCGCAGCTTCATGGGATTAGTAGGATATTACTAGAGATTTGTTTACGACTTCTCTCGGATTAAGCATCCTATCACTTCCTTTTAGAGGAAAGGTAAGAAGTTTTTTTGGTTAGATAGATGTGAGCAGGCCTTCAAGACACTGAAGGAGTGTCTCACTACAACATCGATTCTTACAGTTCCGGATCCACAGGGTGATTTCTTTGTTTTCACAGATGCTTCTTTAGTAGGACTTAGAGGTGTTTTGATGCAGGATGGTAGGGTTGTATCTTTTGAGTCTCGCAAACTCAAGGATCATGAGCTTAATTATCCAACTCGTGATCTTAAGCTTGCGGCAGTTTTGCATGATTTGGTTAGATGAAGCCACTTTCTTCTTGGATGGAGATTCACACTTAGGACTGATCATTTGAGTCTTCACCACCTCTTCACGCAGCCTAATCTCAACACTCATCAACGGCATTGGATGGAGTTACTTTGTGAGTATGACATGAAGATAGAGCATGTGAAGGAGAAATATAATGTGGTAGCAAACACTCTCAGGATACGGAGACACGTGGCTATGGCCACCTCAGTAAGCATAGATTTGAGGAGTAGGATTCTTCAGTAGCTTCCTCTTGATAGCTTCTACGTGGCAGTACGAGCAGAGATAGAGTCACAAAGACCCCTTGAGGGGAAGTTTGATGGTTTTTTCCTTTAGAGGCAGATAGTCTTCTTAGGTATAGAGGTAGGATATATGTTCCTAGAGATGGAGGCTTAAGGCAGGACATCTTGGTAGAGGCACATTGTGCACCCTATTCAGGCCCATCCTAGGGTGAAGAAGATGCACACTAACCTTACGACAGTTATACCACTGGAGAGGAGTTTGTCGAGACAAAGCTAAGTTTGTTCATGGTGTTTAAAGTTCCAGAGGGTTAAGGCTGAGCATCAGCATCCAGCAAGTCTTCTTTATCCTCATGTCATACTAGAATGGAAGTGGGACACCATTTCCATGGATTTCATTGTTGGGTTACTTATGTCGAGATATCACCACGACGCCATCATGGTCATGGTCGATAAATTGACAAAAGTGGCTCACTTTTCTCCAGTGAAGACCACTTATACAGCTAGAGTAGTGTCATGAGTTTATTTAGATGAGATTTTTAGGTTGCTACGGGATTCCACAGAAGATCATTTGTGACCACGATCCTTTATACACTTCACACTTTTGGACTACCATGCAAGTATGTCCTTGAGACAAGGATTAACTTCACCACAGCATATCACCCTGAGATAGATGGACAGACTTAACGTGAGTGAATCAGATTTTTGAGGATATGCTCAAGATGTATGTGATGAATCAGCAGTCTAAGTGGGAGGAGTACCTGTACTTAGTGGATTTTTCCTACAATAATATTTTTTAGAGTTCTATAGGCATGGCTCCTTTTCAGGCGTTATATGGTAGAGAGTGTAGGACACCCCTTAGCTAGGACAAGTTGGAGGATAGAGTATCTCTTGGACCAGCTCTTTTATAGGATATGAAGTAGCAGGTAATGTTGATCAGGAAGAGATTGCAGGAGTCACAGGATAGACAGAAGAAGTATGCAGATCAGCATAGGATTGATCTTAGTTTTGATGTGGGCATGAAGGTGTTCCTTCATGTTAGACCACATAAGATCCCTATCCATTATGGAAAAGGTTCTCAGTTATCTCCTATATTCATTGGTCCTTTTGAGATCTTGGAGCGTATCAGCCCTTTGGCCTACCGTCTAGCATTTCCACCCAGCTTGTCTTGCATACATGATGTGTTTCATGTTTCTAACCTTAGGAGGTACATTGCAGATCCTTCTCATGTGTTGGACTAGACATCATTGTAGGTGCAGGATCAGGGGCAGGTGATGGTGGATCCCATCCATATCAAAGATCGTAGGATGCTGGGCCTTCGAGGCAGAGAGATTGACCAAGTACGGGTGCAGTGGGATAGATATGATGAGACTACAGCCACTTGGGAGGATGCCACAGTATTACGAGTGTAGTTTCCACATTTGTTCCAGTGACTTCCAAGAGGAAGTCGAGTCTAAGGGGAGGGGGATGTAGTACCCCACTTCTCTTTGACACTTTTAGATACTGATCTTGATACTATTAATCATATTATGGACAACTATTATGTTTTGTTTTAGTATGATGGTTAGATGTTAGATCATGGATTATTATTGATCTGGATTCAGTCAGTATGCATGATGGTTACTAGAGACATTTTGATATATGGATGATGATAGAATATTGACATGGACATATTATAGATGTTGATTTGGACTTGTGACATTTGATATTTGAGTACGCCTAGTATGGAATAGTATAGATAATGATATAGTTAATTTATACATTAAAAAAGATAATGTTGAATTGTTGATATTGTTGTGATTCATGTGTTTAGATGATCTTGAAAATGTTTTTTATATCATTTTGGATGTTCTGATATGGCCACGAGGCCGAAGGAGGTATTCACATTTTTGCAGGTTAAAAATCACAACAATATCAAGGGATTGAAGACTAACTATATTCAAATTCTGGGTAAAATCAAAAAGGTCACCATGGTAACTGTGTTGTGTGCATTTGTGTGTTGTGTTAGGGATTCCCATGGGGGGGATTCCCATTATATGTGACCATGGGTTGTGTATTATCTTGGAGCAAACTCCATTATGGAGAGGTAGGCACTTGAGCTTGTCTTTAAATGTTTTTCTTCCTCTTGCATGCATGTTGAAATGGTGAATGTGTTTTGTATTCTTGGCTGGTTGGGTAGATTGCTTAGGACATGGTGTAGGAGAAGGCTATGGGGATTTCCAATGGGGGGGCATAAGGAAATTCCAATGGCATTTGTTTTATTGTGGAGGGATTTTTGGATTGGGATCCACCTTGGAAAAGAAACTGTTTTCATTTCTTACTCTTGGGGGGGCATAAGGGATAAACTTTGGGGAGGGCATAAGGAGGGTTTGGGAGAACTTGTTAGTGAAAGCTGATGTTTAGCAACCTAAATGTAGATACTTCTAATCAAAAAAATTATCCCATAATTTTCTAAGCTAACCCTAGGTTGTTTCTTGGGTCTCAAGTGGTTGTTTAAATGGGCACTACATATAACCTCACCATAGACCTTCTCAACTCTCTATGCAGACACAGAGAGAGCCTAGACACTTGTTTCTAACATTCAGCCACACCCACAAGAACCAATATTGGTCATCTTAAACCAGTATCATTCATACCTAAACTGTCATCGATCACACACTGACCAGTGTTAGTCTCTCTATTTGGTAAAATACTTCAGACTAACAAGCTTCCCAGTTATCCAAAATCAATCCTAAACTTCACCAAGTCTTACACAGACCCTGCTTGTGACCTCTAGACCACCTACCCATCTTGCAACCTGACCTGAGACTTTTACTAATTTAATTATTAAATCATCTAATTGGATTAATGTTGATAGTAATCTAAGAAACCTAAATCAGAACACTAGCTTTAGATTATATAAGTTGCATATTCATTTACTACATATTGAATTATATATATCAGTGGATTGATAACCATCGAGGAAGTATCACACTTCATGGATGTAGCTCATGGTAGGATATCCAATAAACTTTTTCTATTAACTATGTTTTGTTGTCTTGCTTTGCATTTCAGGTAGTTCCTTCTAGCCAAAAGGAAGCTCACACAATTAGTTTGGATAGGAAATCAGATTTGCATGCACAACCTTCAACCAACATCACAACAAGTATTGCTCCTTGGCCTATCTACACTTATTTGTTTCATTAATCTACTAAGAATCCAATGAAACATTCTTCGCATGAGGACTCTAAAAACCTCTCAGATCTTAATACTTATGTTGTTATTCCCCACCACCATTGCTACTTAACCACTTTCTTCCACTCTTCCACCTATTTCCATTGTTATTGTTTTTGTCCCTACTCCTACTAATCACTATACCAAACTTCTTGTTTTCTCATATGTAGTAAGCTCCTTCCACTAACACCCAATATTTATCCTCCCATTATCAATAGCCTCAAGCATAAATGCATCAATTATGACAGGATAATTCTCGTGCGTCTCCATATTTGGATCCCACTCTATTACTGTATAATCCATTCATGCCATCTATATCCACTCACTCCTGTACACCTACCTTTGTCACCCCTAAGCTTCCCATTTTCAATGGGCGTGATGACCCACAGGAGCATGCCTAAGATTTCCATGTGGCTTGTCTAGATTAGGTAGATGATCACATTCTCCTCGCTAAGCTCTTTCCTCATAATCTCCATGATTATTCAATATGTTGGTTTTATTTTCTACTTGTTCATTTAGTAACATCTTTCACACATCTGGCCGATGATTTTCTCACTTACTTATCTATAAAATTCAGTTCTAATATCTCTTATTCTCAACTCACACAAATTAAACAAGGATCTATCGAACACTTAGTGTACTATGTTTTTCAATACAAAAACAACTTAGCTAAGATGTAGAATGTGCTTATAGACTTTAAGCTTCATTACTTATTCAATAAAATTTAATTACCACATCTTCAGGAGAGTGTTCTATTTGAGACATATCCTTCATTTGATCACTTGTGTCATACTCTTAAGCTTTGCAAAACTAAGCTCTTATCTATAGCCAAGCTTAAATATCAAGAGCAAGCCTCATCTTCTATACGTTTTCAAAATAAATCAACATTCAAACCATCAAAAACCAAGACAAATGACACCAAAATCACTATCAATGCAGTATCCACCACCAGAGAACTTCAATCGCAACTTCCTAGGTGTACATTTAGAAAGTTAGCCATTTCTCCACAAATTATATTATAACTGCTTAAGAGAAATCTTATTATACTTCCTCCCCCACTTGAATTAGACCCATCTTGTCCAAAAGGTCTAAATTACCATGAGAAATTTCAATGTGATTATAATCAATGTGTGGGACACTCTACAAATAGGTGTTTTAAAATTCACACCATAATCCAAGATCTTATCGATGATAAAAAAACTTGAGCTTCCAGAGCCTTCGGACTCTGCGCTAGTCAATGAAAATCATAGGCTCAAAATATTTAATAATCCTCTTCCAAGACATGACTAGAAACTATTTGACTCCTTAGCTAATCATGCATATCGTGTAGTGCCTCCTCTTGCATTGGGGGCTATTGATTTCCTAGTTTCTCATACTGACACTTCTCCACCAATTACTTCTTTCTCTGACCACGATTATTGTTATCACAAAAAAAAAACACCCTTTGATATGTCATGAATTTTGGATAAGAAATCAATGTTTTTTGGGTAACATGGGATTGTCTCAAGGTGTGGGACCCCTTGCAAATGAGACAAACCTCTAGAGAAAGCTTGTTACTTTGCCTATTCCTAGCACTAAAACTACTCCTAGAAAGGGAAATACAACTATCCAAGAATAACCTAAGATTCCAAGGGACCAAGGAGAGAGAAAGATACATGAAATTAAATCCTATGCTAAAAGAGGTGATAACACCAAGAACAAGGGTTGGGGATATTCCAAGTGAGTGAAAATAAAGAAAATGAAGTAGGAAAGGGCAGACAAAAGTGCCACAATCCAAAACACATTCAACCCTCCATTTTTGTGGGGAAAAACAAAGTTGGATCCTACAAGAAGAAAAAAATATGCATAATATACTTGCATATGCAATAAAAGGAAAGGAGCGTGATATAACTCAAGCTAGGGTAGGAAAATCCACAAAACATAAATTTTATCTCTAAAAAAGATGCAAAATCCATTACAAAGTAAACACGAGGAAAAGATTCTTTTACAAAATGCCTAAATTTCAGGCCTAAAACTCATAAAAGCTCTAGATTAAATTTAACAGAGTTCCTTTACATTATAGAATGTATCTCCCTCACAAATGAGACAAATTTACATTATATAGATAGAAAACCTCTAATTTTCCTCACCAAATGACAACCTGCATTAACTCTCTGAAAAGAGGTATGGGAAGCCGTGTGAATTTTCTTCCCAAGAGTAATTTTCTTGTATGGGAAGCCATGGACACCATACATCATTAGAATGGTTTTTGATCTACTTTATACAACATTCACTATTTCCCGACTCGTCATTGGTTTTCGTGTATTCAGTTGATTGCATGTATTTTTCCGTGGATGATAACATTCTTGTTATCCAAATCCACCCCCAGGGTTGATTTGATAACATACATCAGAATTCTCGAGTCCTAGGCAAATGGATGGATTCAGGGCAAAAATCATGTTTCTAGGGTCCCCTCAGAAATTTTTCTAACTCTCCTGTCCAGGTTGAAAAGAACAAGCTCTGAGAAAATGTGAAAAAGTTGCAGAAAATAAGCTTGGGCCAGAAAAAAATGTGAAAATCGGCTAAGTCCTTGTCCTAGGACAAGTGGGACATTCGGGATACCAAGGCACGGTTCATCCGAAACGCCTCCAGGCAGCCCGCGAAGCACTGGGACAATTGGAACAAATGTACACGAAAGGCGCGAACCGGCCAGTTCAGCCGAAAAGGAAAATTTTAGCACCGGGACAATCGGGCCGTCGGGACGCGAGGGACGCGAAAGGCCGGTTTGGCCGAAGGAGAAGAAAATCAACTAACTGCTTGGGACATTTGGGACAAATGGACGTGAAGGACGTGAAAAGGCGAAGCGGCCGAGAGCAAAGGAAGCCATTTCAGGTAGTTCAGAAGAATTTGTCCCAGACAGCACTGGGACATTTGGGACAAATGGACGCGAAGGATACGAACCGGCTGGTTTGGCCGAAATGGGAAACTTCAGCACAAGGACAAGTAGGATAAAGGGACGCGGAAAGCCAGAGGATCCGAAAGCCAATCAGATCACGCCACGTGTCATAGATAGAAAAGGGACATGGAAGCCCATTTCAGGTGGATCGGAAGTTTTTGTCCCGTGCAGCACTGGGACATTTGGGACAAATGGACGCGAAGGGCGCGAAGAGCCGACAGACCCGCGGACCAACCAAATCATGACACGTGTCACAAAGAGGAAAGTCCAAAAGTCAAAGGGTGAGGTTTCAAGCACTGACCCGAGCCAATAAAAGGAGGACACGTGTCCAAAAAAGTAGAGAAGGAGAGAGAATCATGCGACCAATCAATGCATGCCACGTGTCATCCAGGTGACAGAGCACGAGAAGAAATTTTAAAACGCATTTTCGCCAGTTTTGTGCCCTAAATCTTCAGATCGACATATCTTTTGATCCAAAGCTCAGATTTACATGTTCTTTATATAAACAGAAATATTATGAAATTCTATACGTGATTCTGGGGTTAATCTCGAGTTTTGGTGCATTCTGGAGAGAGAAATTTGAGAAACGGCTCTGACATGTGTTCATGGCTAGAAGTGACATTCCAGCGACCAGATTTAATGCAGAATGGGTCGCATTCTCCTGAAATCTGGTCAAAATGATAGGGTATGGTTTTGTAAGGTCCCCCATGCCATTTTAATGCATCTGCAATCAAGGAGGGATGGGCTCCCATGTTTTGTACGTTTTCTGTCCCCTGGGCTCGACCCATACACTGTAAAAGCCAGATTTGGCTCATTTCAGAGGGGGGGAGCATTTTATTTGGATTGCAGGCTTCTTCTTTCACCGGTAACAAGTGATTTTTGCAAGTATCAGACCTCTTCTAAAATTGTAACAGGTTTTCTTCCTTTTGATGTTGTAATACAAGGATTTTGACAGTGTAAATGAAAATACAGGCTCTGTGATCAGTTTTCAATCCTTTGTTTGTGTTGCTTGTTTCATTTCAGACCTCTGATTACATCTTATCAGCTTGTGCATGATGTTTTATGTTGCATTTTTATGATCTGTGTCTATCTGCAGAACAAGAAGTGTTCACCACTCCTCCTTTGGTGTATCCCCTGTTAGTTTAGTTTCATTTTTGCACTTTCTATCTCTGTCTCCTTGGATTTTAGAGTAGGATTAGGTTTCAAACCTCTGTAGTTTTGCAAATATAGATCTAAATCAGAGGAGTTTGAGGAACCAGCCTCTAATCTGGAGATTCCTCTCTCAGTTTCACAAGTCCCCACACTTGAAGAGAGGTTTCCATGTTGTGCAATCACACTGGATGCTAGAGTGATCAACCTAGAAGCCTGATCTGCATCCAGGGGTGCTGTGAGTCTGCAACAACAGTTTTGGCATGCCCGGTGGGATAGAAGGTCTCATTTTTATCGCAGCAAATTTGATATGCATCTGCTGCAGTTTTCTTGCTTATAAGAGCTATTATTTGAATATCTGGCGACTCCAAGGGGAAGAATCAACTGGTTTCAGCAGTGCAGGCATGAAAACTCATGAGAAGAATCACCACAAGGTCAAGAGTTGGAGAAGAAGAAGTGTTGTTTAAATACCTGCAATTATCTGCAAGAAGAAGGAAAAGGGGAAAAAGGGTTCAAAGGTCTCCATCTCCACCAAACAGAACTCTCTCAACTCCTCCACCTAACAGGCCTTTCATTCAGTATATAAGGGTTTTAAGACCAATTAGAATGGCTCAGAACAACCCCTATGTCAACTTCACAGGCAGCAGCCCACTTGCTCTCAATGCACAACATCCAGTTCCTATTGCAGCCTTGAAGAACATTCCCTACTTCACTAGAGAAAATCAGACTACTCCAGGCGATCATGTTAAAGATATTGCTAACCTTTGTGCAATTCATGAAATCAATGAAATGCAAGTGGCTGTCAAGTTACTGGCATCTTCCTTCAAGGGTAAAGCATTGCAATGGTTTAGGAGCCTTGGAGCTGGTTCTATCACAAACTGGAATCAGGTGTGTATTGCACTTCATGAGCAATTTGGAGAGAAGGGAGACAACTTGTCTCTTTTGGAGCATCTGAAAACTATCAAGAGAGCCCCCAATGAGCAGCTAACTGACTTCAACTTCAGATTTCAAAGGTCTTGGGATAGGATTCTAGTGGCAGTCAGGCCAACAGCAGAAGGTGCTTTTCTATATTACCTTAAAGCTTTGAATTCTGACATTTCTATGTTAATTCAATCTATGGGAGGCACAACCTTACCTGCTGCTTATAGCATTGCCATTAGAGCCGAAAAACTGTCTTATTCAAGCTGGTAAACTAGCTCCTAGGCCTCCCATGCCCTTGTATCCAAACTTATAAAACCAAAGCACTAGTCAAGCACCCACTTTGGCTCCTGTTCCCACCCCTAGAAATCAAAGTTCAAGTGAAAATTCTACTTCATCCTCTAGTGCTTCAAATGAACTCCAAGAGGTCATGAAACAGTTGCAAAATTTGGGAAATGAGCTGGTTACTATCAAAAGACAGCAAGCTCAAAGTGCTAGACCGTATCAGCCTCAAGCACAGTACCAGGATAGGCCCCCATACCAACAAAATAGGTCACCAACTCAGGTTGCAAATCAAAATTAAATCCAAGTAAGGCCTCCCGCTAATAGACCATTTCAGCCCTATAACCCCAATGTTGTATTTGCTTCTAAAGCATTAGTGCCAGTCCAAAACAACATGGCCCAAGAATATGATTGGTGTTTCCCATGTAGTCAGCCACATAACCAATCAATGTGCTTTAACGGTGCATTAAATCAAGCTCTGATGGTGCAAACCATTGGTGGGTCGCAAGAGTCCAGCCATGAAGGAGATCAGCAGCAAGAAGCACCTCAGTAAGGAACATCTCCAAATGAAACTACTCTTGTCAACTGGCAAGCAGAAGATTTATGTGGAATGAATCAAATACCCTCTCAAGGTGTTGCAGCCAACACAAGGTCAAAAAGGAGGAATTTGGGTGAAGAACAACCATCGGCCCCAAGTAGTTCACGACCTTCTGTCACTCCTCAAGGTATTGGCAAACAAAATGCAGTTCCAAACATGCAAAGAGCACCCAAACCAACTCCTAAACCAGCTCAAATGCCAATTGCTACTGCCCATGTGCAAGGAACGAATGTGCAAGCTAGGGGAAAGCAGAGGGATGCTTCATCCCCATTCAACATCATTGACCAGATGAAGAAGACAAATGTAAACATATCAATGTGGGAATCACTATCCATCCCAGGCCAAAGAGATTTGCTACAAGCTGCCATGAAGGACTGGTCAACTTCAAATCAACAGGTCCAAATGCAAGAAAAGGTACTCACAAATGCTGCCCAGCCTGAAGGAAATCATGGAGGTCAGCAAGGTAAAATGTTGAAGCCCCCTCCATTTTATGTTTCATTGATCATAGGAGATAAGTTGGTACATAATTACATGATCGACTCTGGGGCAAGTAGTTCAGTAATGCCCAAGCAAATAGCTGATCAGCTAGGGCTTCAATATGAAGTCATCTCCAAGGGTGTAGTGCAGTTAGATGGGACAGTAGTGACAACGGTTGGAGTAATCAAAGGTTTGAACCTCACACTATACGCATGTCCCAACGTAATAGTGTTACAAGATGTGTCAGTCATAGACCTGCCACCACTCTTTGCATTGTGCTTGTCAAGAGACTTCACTGCTAAAATTAGAGGCTATCTTTCGGTGGATTGGTCACATATGTTTTTCAGAACAAGGTATGGAACCAAGGCCACAATTAGGTCTAAACCTATTGCGAACTTTCACATTGAGCCTTACACTGCCAGCCAAATCAATACCAACTGTTCATTGTTCGATCAAGAAGATTATCCAAGCACTGATGAAGTTGACACCAAGGTTGGAAGCATCCCAGATTTGACTCTTGATGAATGGGCAAGCAAAGTGCATGCCTTTGATCCTTATAAAGAAATAGAATAATCTGAGCTAGGGGTTTATTGTTTACATGAAGAGGATCAACCTCTCCCCAGCATCACTAGGCCAGATCATAAGGACAAGAATGAGGTATGGAAATTATTTTTGGATGGGTCAAGGAGTAGGCAAGGTGCAGGAGGAGGAGCTATGCTTGTTTCACCTCAAGGCATCAAATATTATTCAACTTTTTGTTTCCATTTTTCTTGTTCAAACAACACAGCTGAATATGAGGCCTTGATTCATGGACTTCATTGGGCTAGGAAAAAGGGCATAAATAACTTGCAGGTGTTCAGGGATAGTGATTTGATCGTCAATCAAGTCAGGGGACAAAATGCTACAAAGAATGACCTGCTGAAGAACTACAAGAATAGGGTATGGGATCTCATTGAGGATTTCGAAGCTTTCAACATCATGTCCATACCCAGGAAGAAGAATGAAGCCGCTGACAAATTGGCAACAATTGGGGCTGCATTTGATGCTGTGGAAAGTATCAAAAGTGAGAAATCTCAGCCTCATATCAAATTGGTTGTGAGACCAGCTGTTCCAGACAACAATACAAGTTGGCAAGTCTTCGAGAATGATCAGAAAATTGTCAATTTCCTACAAGAAGAAGCTGATTTCTCTGCCAGGAATCAAGACAAGCTGCATCAGCAGTATGGTGACCAAGTGGTGCAGCTGAGAACCAACAAGTTACCAAAAGGCCTCATAACCTTGGAGTTAATCTTCAACCCGAATGATCAGTTCCGGAAGGAGAAAGCGAACATTCAACTAAAGGGTGAAGATTCAGAGCCTATTTTAGTGGGAGAAAGCAAAACATTGCAGATTGGCAAAGTAAGTACCTCACAAGAGAAATCTAATTTTGTTCAGCTTTGTCAAGAATTCCCAGATGTTTTTGCTTGGACTTACAAAGATCTGAGAGGTTTCAACCTAGAGTTGGCACAACATACTATTGAGCTAGATCCGAAATCAAAGCCTATCAGGTAAAAGAAAAGTCCAGTGAATCCCCACATTGCACCTCTAATCAGAAAAAAGTTAAGCAAGCTTATTGAGGCCAGTATCATCTTCCCCATCAAACACTCAAGCTAGGTCACCAACTTAGTCCCAGTCAGAAAGAAAAATGGAGAGATCAGGTTGTGTGTCGACTTCAGATATTTGAATAGAGCCTCTCTCAAGGATCATTATCCACTCCCTTCCATGGAGTAGATATTGCAGGTGGTGGCTGGTTCAGAAAGGTTTTCACTACTTGATGGCTACTTAGGCTATAATCAGATTATGGTGAAGGGAGAAGACCAATTCAAGACAGCCTTCACAACTAAATGGGGCACATATGCTTACAAGAAGATGCCATTTGGGCTGTCCAATGCTGGTGCTACCTTTCAAAGGGCAATGGACATGGCATTCAAGGGGTTGATCAACAAAATAGTTTTGATATATCTTGATGACATCACTGTATTCTCCAAAAATGCAGTGGATCACCTCTTTCACCTCAGGCAGGTGTTCCAGAGATGTAGAAAGTTCGGAGTGTCTTTGAATCCCAAGAAGTGCATCTTTCTTGCACATGAAGGAAAGCTCCTTGGCCATATTGTCTCCAAAGAGGGACTAGCAATTGATCCAGAGAGGGTTGAAGCCATAAGAGCATTACCATTGCCGAGTCACAAGAAGGCTCTTCAAAGCTTCTTGGGAAGGATCAATTTTGTCCACAGGTTTGTCCCAGATTTTACAGCCCTTGTCAAGCCTATCACCAAAATGTTTAAAAAGAACATGGCTTTTAAGTGGACAGCAGAAGGAAAGGAGAGTTTTGAAGCAATCAAAGAAGCTATCTCTCAGGCACCAACTCTCATCAAGCCAGACTTCTACAAGGATTTCATCCTCTATGCATTTGGAGGTGTTGACACTATTTCTGCCATTCTAGTACAGCAGAACAAAGATAATGATGAGCAGCCGATTGCCTTTTTCAGCCAGAGCCTAGATGACTGTGAGGTGAGGTACTCTTTTATTGAAAAGCATGTACTTATAGTAATTAGAAGCTTGAAGAAATTCAAGCATTTGGTCTCAAACAATAAGATTCAACTGTTGGTCTCACACGGTGGGGTTAAGGATTTCCTCCTCAAAAAGGATTTGAATGAGAAAAGGGCAGGTTGGATCACCCGTGTCATGGAGTATGACATTGAGATCAAGATCACCAAGCTGGTAAGAGGGAAAGGATTGTGTGAGCAGCTGGTTTTGGGGAAATAAAAAGAAGTATGCAATGAAGAAGAGGCTGTTTTGACAGTCCAGGACAGTCATGAGCCAAGTGGCAAACAAGAAGAAGACAATACTGCCCCGACTCCTTACTAGACCCAAGGTATTATGCACTTCCTAGGCATAGGCCTATGCCATCCAGAGATGAACAAGACCCAAAGGAGACACTTCAGATTACAGGCTGTCCCATATGCCATTGTTGATGGAGTTTTGTTCAGGAAAGATGTAAACGGAGTGCTGCTAAGATGCATTATCACAGGAAAAATTCAAAGGGTGTTGGAGGAGTTTCATGGTGGACCAGCTGGTGGCCATTTAACACCAAGAGTGACAGCTCTAAAAATCATGAAGGCTGGTTATTATTGGCCTAAAATCTTTAGTGATTGCTATGCATGGATCAAGAGGTGTAAGAATTGTGCATTCTTCACAGGAAAAGAGAAATTTGCTACCCTTCCATTGCATCCAATCTCAGTTGACCAGCCATTCATGCAATGGGGTTTGGACTTCATTGGAGTCATTAATCCCAATTCAAGCCAAGGGAAAAAAATGGATTTTGACAGCCACAGACTACTTCACCAAATGGACAGAAGCAGTAGCACTCAAAGAGGTGAATGAGTCTAGTATCTTATACTTTTATGAGGGGATAACAACCAGATTTGGTGTACTTGCTACAATAATCTCTGATAATGCATTGGCATTCATTAGATCTAGGGTGACTGAGTGGGCTGTCAAGAACGGTATTTACCTAAGCACTTCATCGAACTATTACCCTTAGGGTAATGGCCAGGCCGAGTCTACAAACAAGAATTTGTTGAGGATCATTAGGAGGACTCTTGATGAGAATCAGAGGTCTTGGCATACCAAGCTGAAATCAGCCTTATGGGCTGATAGGATCACTCCCAAAAGATCCACAGGTAACTCTCCATTCAGGCTTGTCTAGGGAAGAGAGGCAATCTTGCCCATGTCACTTGAGTTGCCAACGTTGGAACTCATGAAGCAGCTGGAGTTGCTGGAATTTGAGCCCATGGAGGTGAGGTATGCAGAGTTGATGGAGCTGCAAGAGGTCAGAAATTAGGCATCCCAAGCAATGGAAAAGGATCAAGCTTTGATCAAGAAGACCTTTGATAGAAAGGCCAAGGATAGATCTTTTCAAATTGGAGATCTAGTATTGAAATGGGATGTGGACAGAGCAATACCGGGAAGGCATTCAAAATTTGATGCCATTTGGAGTGGCCCATACGTGGCCACAAAGTGCAAGAACAACAATTCTTTCCAATTAGCCTCACTAGAGGGTGAAGAATTGCAGATTCCAATCAATGGAATCTATCTCAAGCGTTGCTTCTAGAGGGAAGTTCACTACCTCTGTAAATATTAGATTAGATTTTCTTTCCTCCAAGTGCTTGTGCACATTGTTTTGCTGTAGGATAGTTTTGTTTTCCCTAAGTGCTTTGGCACAGCTTACTGTTCATGGAGATGTTTTGCAGTCTTTGCTTTTATCAAGAGACATTCCATCTTCCTCCTTGCACATTCTGAGTCAGTTGAGGTTCTAAATAGAATATTTGATGACTCCATGCCCAATGGAATACTTGAGGAAACTGGTATCTTCCACCTAGTAGGCAGGTATCCCCGCTGAGTCGCCAAATTGTTATCCAAATCCACCCCCAGGGTTGATTTGATAACATACATTAGAATTCTCGAGTCCCAGGTAAATGGATGGATTCAGGGAAAAAATCATGTTTCTAGGGTCCCCTCAGAAATTTTTCTAACTATCCTGTCTAGGTTGAAAAGAACAAGCTCTGAGAAAATGTGAAAAAGTTATAGAAAATAAGCTTGGGCCAAAAAAATTATGAAAATCGGCTAAGTCCTTTTCCTAGGACAAGTGGGACATTTGGGACACCAAGGCGCGGTTCGGCCGAAACGCCTCTAGGCAGCCCGCGAAGCACTAGGACAATTGGAACAAATGTACACGAAGGGCGTGAATTGGCCAGTTCAGCCAAAAAGGAAAATTTTAGAACCGGGACAATCGGGCCGTCGAGACGCGAGGGACGCGGAAGGCCGGTTCGGCCAAAGGAGAAGAAAATCGACTAACTGCTTGGGACATTTGGGACAAATGGATGCGAAGGACGCGAAAAGGCGAAGCGACCGAGAGTAAAGGAAGCCATTTCGAGTAGTTCAGAAGAATTTTTCCTGGACAGCACTGGGACATTTGGGACAAATGGACGTGAAGGACGCGAACCGGCCGGTTCGGCCAAAACGGGAAACTTCAGCATAAGGAAAAGTAGGACAAAGGGACGCGTGGGACGCGGAAAGCCGGAGGAGTCGAAAGCCAATCAGATCACGCCACATGTCACAGGTAGAAAAGGGACATGGAAGCCCACTTCGGATGGATTGAAAGTTTTTATCCCGTGCAGCACTGGGACATTCGGGACAAATGGACGTGAAGGGCGCGAAGAGCCGGCAGACCCACGGACCAACCAAATCATGACACGTGTCACAAGTAGGAAAGTCCAAAAGTCAAAGGGCGAGGTTTCAAGCACTGACCCGAGCCAATAAAAGGAGGACACGTGTCCAAAAAAGTAGAGAAGGAGAGAGAATCACGTGACCAATCAATGCATGCCACGTGTCATCTAGGTGGCGCGCGAGAAGAAATATTAAAACGCATTTTCACCAGTTTTGTGCCCTAAATCTTCAGATCGACATATCTTTCAATCCAGAGCTTGGATTTACATGTTCTTTATATCAACGGAAATCTTATGAAATTCTATACGTGATTCTAGGGTTATTCTCGAGTTTTGGTGTAGTCTGGAGAGAGAAAATTGAGAAACAGCTCTGGCGCGTGTTCATGCCCAGAAGTGACATTCCAGTGACCAGATTTAATGTAGAATGGGTCACATTCTCCTGAAATCCGGTCAAAATGATAGGGTATGGGTTTGTAAGGTCCCCCATGCCATTTTAATGCATCTGCAATAAAGGAGGGATGGGCTCCCATGTTTTGTATGTTTTCTGTCCCCTGGGCTCGACCCATGCAATGTAAAAGCCAGATTTGGCTCATTTCGGAGGGGGGAACATTTTCTTTGAATAGCAGGCTTCTTCTTTCACCGGTAACAAGTGATTTTTGCAAGTATCAGACCTCTTCTAAAATTGTAACAGGTTTTCTACCTTTTGATGTTGTAATACAAGGATTTTGACAGTGTAAATGACAATACAGGCTCTGTGATCAGTTTTCAGTCCTTTGTTTGTGTTGCTTGTTTCATTTCAGACCTCTGATTACATCTTATCAGCTTGTGCATGATGTTTTATGTTGCACTTTTATGATCTGTGTCTATCTGCAGAACAAGTGTTCACCACTCCTCCTTTGGTGTATCACCTGTTAGTTTAGTTTCATTTTTGCACTTTCTATCTCTGTCTCCTTGGATTTTAGAGTAGGATTAGGTTTCAAACCTCTATAGTTTTGCAAATATAGATCTAAATCAGAGGAGTTTGAGGAACCAGCCTCTAATCTAGAGATTCCTCTCTTAGTTTCACAAGTCCCCACACTTGGAGAGAGGTTTCCATGTTGTGCAATCACACTGGATGCTAGAGTGATCAACCTAGAATCCTGATCTGCATCCAGGGGTGCTGTGAGTCTGTAACAACAATTCTATCTCCAATCGATCGGTTACATATCCTTCATAGTGTCAACCAGGAGCATGTTTCTACTATCATCTAGTTGCATCTCTTTCCTTAATTTCTTGTTTTCATCTGGTTTCATAATCCATACAACCGGCCGATAGTAACCCTACCATCACCTTCTCTATCATCTTGATCTGTTCCATCTTTGCAACTGACCGGTAGTATACTTTTGTTGTTCGCCAGTAGCATGAGTTTTCTATCATCTGGTAGCATCTGTATGATGCTATCAAAACCCCTCATGTCACCACCCAAATGGTCTTTTCCATTTTATCAACCAGTAAAACTATTTTATGTTGTCACTCGATAGCATCCATACATGCTAGTGGTTGGTAGCATTTCTACCACTTTTTTCGCTCCTATAACCCTATAAATGATGCCATCACTTCATGTCCCCACTCTTTCTATCATTTGGTAGCATATAAAATGCTATTGGCTAGTAGTATTCATACATGCTATTAGATGGTATCATATAAAATTCTATCAGACGGTAGCATCCGTACATGCTATTAGCTAGTAACATTTACAATGATACCAACTGATAACATCCATTGATTCTACTAGTGAAGAAAACTATGACTTGCACAACGTGGTCCTCTCAACTCCCCCAGCGTGCTCTCATCCTGACTCACCAATATCTTCAAAAGCATCTCACCTAAAAAAAGGAACTTGCCTAGACTTGGCCATAACTCATTCAAGCTATCCTTGAGCTACCATTATCTACAACACACCGCTCTCCATTAACTACCAGTTCCCAAACCTACTTGGTTGTCTAATTTTTAGGGGGTACAAAATTAGACAACAATTTGGTGACTCATGGGGTAATCTCCCTACTATATTACAAATATTAGTGACCTTAAAGCATCCATTAGGCATGAAGTCAGTTTGAAAACTAAAACTGATCTGAAACTTGAAAAATTCACCCCTGGGTACAACTAAAATACTGCATGGACCTGGTACTAAATGAAACCATGGGCCAGAAGCTCACCATTTTCAACATAAGCCCCTTCCTAAAACTAGAAAGTGTAACATCATAAAAGCCACAACTATGTATAAACAACAAAAGCATACACATGCCAAATGGAACATGCAGAGCATGCATAAGACCTTATTACAAAAGTATACCTAACTAAAAATAGAACAATGTGCTATAAGCAATTTGAGGAATTAAAAATCTAATCTAATATGTACAAGGGAGACTCCACCTCAATAACAATGATTTATATAGATTCCATTAACTGGAATCTGTAGTTCTTCTCTGTCTAAATTTGACAACTAGAAAACATTGTTTATTTTTCATCCCGAGATCGTGTAGGGACCACTCTGTATTGCATAAAACTTGGATTTTCTTCCTATTTTGGATCTATCTACATCCCATTTTAAACTAAATATCCCTCCTAAAAGATCCTATCTTTTTCCCTTTTATCAAATCACATCTTAAAGTGGGTTTGGTCTTTCTCCATTACTTTCCTAGCTTGATTTATGAGTTCCTCAAGCTCCATAATCTCTTCATGCCTCCCTTCTATGGCCTCAAATTCAGATGATTCTAGCTACTTGATAAGCTCCGATGTTGGTAATTCAAAAGATACGGGAAAACTAGCTTCCTTTACATATACTAGCTTGTAGGGAGAGCTACCAGTTGACCTCTTGGGTGTGATTCTATTAGCCCAAAAGGCTGATTTTAGTTTGGTGTGCCATGTCCTCTGGTTCCCATCCAAAGTTCTTATAATTTTTAATAGTTTTTTGTTGGTGGACTCAACCTAGTCATTACCCTAAGGGTAATAATTTGAGGAATTGTTTAGATATATCCCATTCTTAACAACCCAATTAGAAATTTTGGTGCTAAGGAATGCTAGAGCATTATGGAATATGATAGTAGATGGGACACCAAACCTAGTTATAATTCCCTTGTAGAAATCCAGTATGCTAGATTCATTTGCTTCCTTGAGTACCACTTCTTCCATCCATCTGGTGAAATATCCAGTTACTGTGAGAATCCACTTATGGCCCTGTCTTGAATTTAGATTGATGACTCCAATCAAATCCAATCCCCACAGCATGAATGATTGATCAACTGAGATTGGATAGAGTGAAATTGCTAGCGGTTTTTTATTTTCTTGTGAAAAATTCACACTTCTTACACTTCTTGATCCATATGTAGAAATCACTGAAAATATTAGGCCAATAATAACCAACCTTCATAATTTTGAGGACTGTGACTCTTGGAGAAAAGTGACCTCCAACTTCTCCATCATGGGACTCATGCAAAAATTTCTCAATTTGATTAGTTTCAATGCACCTTAGAAAAACACCATTCACATCTTTCTTGAACAAAATACCATCAATAAGAACACATGGAATGGATTGGATCCTCAAATACCTTATTTTGGATTTTCCTAATCCCAGAGATCATCAACCTATTTGGAGGAATTTTTTCATATCTTGAGTCCAACAAGGTGTGGGTGAGGCATCAAATTGTTGTTCTTGATTATCCTTGAGCAATAGCACAGTCCCTTCCTCACCCTTCGACTATGCATGTTGATTTAATATTATCTATTCACATAAGCCCTTTCTTATAACCATCTTGATTACCTTGATATCTATATCATACTCCATCACTCTAGTAACCCAACCAGCTCTTTTCTCGTTTAAATATTTGTTGAGGAAATCCCAACATGAGAGTCTAGAAAGTGAATCTTGTTGTTGGAGACTCGATGTTTGAATTTCTTTAAGCTCCTTATCATATGTAGAACATGTTTCTCAATGAATTAGTACCTTACTTCATAGTCCTCTAGAATCTAACTGAATAATGCAATAGGTTACTCAGATCCTTCTTTTTTCAACTATTGAATATTGTAGATATTTTTTCTGAGCCACCAAAAGCATAAAGAATGAAGTCCTTGAGAATTCTATATTGATAAGGCTCAGAGCTTGTGATATTTCCTACTTAATAGCCTCAAATTTTTCTTTTCCATCATCTTTCCATTTATATTCCATGATCCTTTTCAACATCAATGTCAATGGCTTGACAACATTAGAAAAATAAGGTATAAACCTTATGAAATTTTTTATCCTCCCTAAGAAACTTTGGAGAGATTTCTTGTGACTTGGAAAGGGAAATTCCAAAATGAATTCAACTCTCTCTAGATCAATAGTCAATCCTTCTTTTGAAATAGTGTGACTTAGGAGCTTACCTTCATGGGAAAAGAAAATTCACTTCTAAGGATTAATAGAGACCTTGAATTTCCTACACCTTTCAAAGACTTGCCAAAGATCAGGAGGTGATCAAGTGCATACTTGAAGAACACCATGATTTCATCAAGGTACATAAGAACCATCATGTTAATTATCCCCTTAAATGCCACATCCATGGATTTCTAAAACATAGATCCAACATTGGATAAGACAAATGGCATGTTTTTGTAAGCATATGCACCCCATTTTATGGTGAAAGCTATCTTAAACTGATATTTTTCTCTCACCATGATCTGGTTGTAACCTGAGTAGCCATATAGAAAAGAAAATCTCTCTGAAATAACAACTAATTGTAAAAAAAATTCCATTGAGGGAAGTGGGTAGTGATCCCTAAGGGAAGATCTATTTAAATCTCTAAAATCCACACACAACCTAATTTCCCCACTTATTTTCTTAACTAGTACAAGTTTTTCAACCCAATATGAGTGCTTGATAGGTAAAATTATGCTTTCCTCAATTAGTTTGTTTAATTCCTTATTCATAAGGAGCTCTATGTGAGGATTAACCGGCCATTTATTCTACCTAATGGGTTTAAATTATGGATCTAGTTTAATAATGTGTTAGGATAAAATAGGATAAAATCCTCTAAGATCTTCATAGCTCCATTCAAATATATTAAGAAACATTTCGAAAATTTGTATGAAATCATTATTTTCTTGTTGAGTATTTAACTTGCCAATTTGGAGCACTTTACCTTCCCCGACAAAAATAGGCTCTGATTCTTAACCTATGACCATGATATTTGTTTTCTCTTTTCTGAACTAGTCATTGGGATTGAAGATTGATTCCAAAGTCACTATACCTTTAGGCAACATGTTTTTCCTTATTTGGACTACTTGATCTCCATATTTTTTCTCTGACTTGTCTTGGTTTCTCGAAGATAACTCAACCCCTTATTGAAGAAATTTGACGATTTGTTATCATTTTCAAATACCTAACAACTTGTGTTATTATTTGGAACAAATGATCTCACTACCACCTTGATATGAGGTTGTGGTTTGTCCTTCTTGATATCTTCAATTATGTCAAATGTTGCCTCAATTGCTCTAAGTTTGTCTACAGATTCATTCTTTTTTCTTGGTAAGGAATTGATGCTAAATGCTTTAAAATATTGTATGAGATACCATACCCTATTCTTGTAAGAATCGAGTAGATCATTTTTTGGAAACATTTTCCATCTAACCTAATTTACAATCAACTCACTATCCCCAAATGTTTCCAAGTTCTTAAAATATCTCATCCTTGCCCAATGCAATCCATGGATAAGGGATTCATTTTCTACTGCATTATTATAACAACTAAATTGAAATATGAAAGTAGAGTAATATTTGAAACCTTTGGGAGACATTGGCACTTCTCCTCCTCCTATTCTTTGTCTGCTCCTTAAACCATCAAAGAAAATATGCCAAACTCCATTCTCATCTCCATCATCTGGCTTGGTGACACTAGGTGTTAGGAAATAAGGGATAAAATATGCGGAATAATCCCTCACAGAATCACAATAGTAGAAACTAATATGCAGAAATTATTACAGATCTCAAATAAAATTACAGAATAAAATAACACAACACAAAGAGACAGTATTTAACGTGGTTCACCCAATTTTGGCTACGTCCACCAAGAATCACTTGCTCATATTTTATTACAAGCCACTGCTCTCTCAATACAATACCCAAATCCGTTTGGAGCTATGCTCAAAAAACTCTACAGAATTCACAGCCGAATTCAAAACACATCTGCAATACATTTGCATGTACATCTATCATATGCATAAGACCATATAAATAGACAACTGCTTAAGCAGTTTTATAAAACCGTGGGTATCAAAACCATGGGAAAAACCTGTCCCATAAACCTATGGGTCAAAAAACTCACCCATATGAGAAAAGCATGTTTCCCGATATGTTGGGTGCATTTTTCGAGGCCAAAAAATTTTACGCCTAAAAAACTTTACAGTACTCTTAAAGTGTACAGAACCCCGGCGAGGATACATGAAAAGTGTGCAGTACTCTTAGTGTACAGTCTTCAACACTTTAACACATGAAAAATAGGCTCCACAAGAAGTTTCTTCATGCAGAAAATAAAAACCTAGTTCAGCCTCCTCCATTTCCTTGTATGGATCATAGCCATGCCTTTTATGTTCCTATTCATCAAGTGTAAAATTTTAAATACCTTTAATTTTAGTCTCTTCCTCTTAAGTTTTTGGGAAATATTATTGATAAAATATTGTGTAATTATCATTGATAGGAATAGAGGTGTAAGGTTCAACATGGTATGCAATAATTGGTTTAGACTTGATAGTGGCCTTAGCTCCATATCTGGTCCTGAACAGCGTGTGATACTAATCAACTAATAAGTACCCCTGATCTTAGTAGTAAAGTCTGTAGATAAGTATAGGACAAAGAGTAGAGGTAGGTCAATTATTGATACATCCTAAGGAACTCTGACATAGGGGCATGCATGAAGTGTAAGGCTTAGAACTTTGATAACCCCAACAGTTCCCACTATTGTCCCATCTAGTTGCACCAAACCTTAAGAAATAGGCTTATATTTGAGACCCATATGATCTACAATATGCTTTGGCATTACTGAGTTATTTTCCCTTGAGTTAATCATACATTTGTGCACTAGATTCTCCCTAATGATCAAAGATATGTAGAAAAGTGGATGTTTCATGTTTCTTCTCGATTGACTCTCCTTCTGTTGCACTGCATTAGTGAGGACTCTTTCATGTTCCTTGGATGAATCATTTGGGATGGACAAGTTAGCCATGGTTACTTGTAATAAATCCCTTTGACCTTGAATTTCCAATGATTCCCACATAGAGAAAATCATATTTGTTTTCTTCATTTGATCAATGATATTGAATGGAGTAGGATTTTCCTTTTGTTTTCCTTTGTTCACTAAAACTTTCTACTACACATGAGCTGATACAACAGGTACCTTAGGCTAATTCAGTGAATTTGGGACTATGTTTGAGCTACCAACTACTTGAAGTGTGAGATAAGGTTAAGAAGGACTTGTATTTGATGATTTCCCCTCCTCTAAAGCTCTCTTCTTGGATCTTGTTTTTGTTGCTACACCGTGAGGAAGAGACTGATTTATCCCACATAAATCTTCTACTTGTCAATTCACCAGTGAAGTGTCACTTGGAGGTGCTTCTTGAGAAACTGATTGCTACTGATTTTCTTCTTCAGTTGTTTCTTGAGAAGCATAAGCACTTTGTACCATTAAATATTGGTTTAGGATGCCATTAGGACATTTTTTTTAGTTATGTGGGTGAACAAAGGAAAACACCACTCATAATCTTGTACAAGATTATTTTGGACTGGAACTAGAGCTTTAGATAAAGAGGCTACATTGGAATTATAAGGTTAGAATGGCCTAGTAGGAAGAAATTAGATTTGGTTCTGGTTTGTAGCTTGAGTAGGAAGTTTATTAGGTTGACATGGGGGTTTTTTTAGTTGGTAATGAGTTTTATAGGCTCTAATCATTTGCGCATTCTACATCTTGATTATCACCAATTCATTCCCTAAATTTTGTAATTGTTTCATGACCTCTTGAAGCTCAACTGAGGTGCTTGAAGAGGTAGAACCCTAACTAGAATTCTAGTTTCTGGGAGTAGGGATAGGGATTAATTCAAGTGTTTGATTGGAATGAGAGTTTCATATCTCTAGGTAAATTGGCATCAGTGGTCCAGGGGAAATTTTTCTATCTTGACTTAAATATTTTTCATCCCTAATGGTTAATGTATAGGCTCCTAACAATGTTATACCTCCCATAGATTGAACCATGATAGCAATATCAAAAGTGAGTGCTTTTAAGAAGAAAATAAATGCACATTCATTAGTTGGTATTACAAGAACCATAATTCTATCCCACATTCTCTAGAACTTGAAGTTGAAATCTTCCATGAGTTCATTTGGAGCCCTCTTTATGGTCATTAATATATCTAACAAATATAAAAAAAATTCCTCTCTCTAAACTGACCGCAAAGAGTTGTGCATAGCCAATTCCGATTTTGAATTGGTCATGCTATTAGATCCCTAAACCATTATAAAGCCTTCCCTTTGAATGAGGAAGCTAGAAGTTTCATAGCTATATTCATGTCAATAATTTCATGGATAACACAAAAATTTGAAATGTCTTGTATGTGGTCAGTTGGAGTAGTTTGATTCTCCCTAGTAAAGAATCGAATACTCATTAATGTTTCCACTAGAATATGATTTTGTGTATTGAGATCAAGCGGACTTCTTCCAATGAAATTGACAAATACTAGACTATATTGTTGTGATTCCATTATGATGGGCTTGAGAACTCTAGTAAATTGTAAGAAGGGCCTACCAAGAGGTGATGTTGAAAGGGTTCTGTTTGGTGAGGATGGTGATCTCTAGACTGTTCTTACCCTTCTTTCTCTTCCTGGCGATAACTACAGGTACTCAAAGACTCCTTCCATTTCTCTGGACCTTGTTTGAATTATTCTCATGGACTGAGACACTTCCTGATAAAACCAGTAGATTTTCTACTTGGAATTTATGGATGTGTTGGTGTCTAGCCTCCAAAGGCTATAATTTTTACCAAGATACACATCCAAACTTCATAAAACTGACAGTATTGACTTTTGAGGTCCCACTAGGCATGCCAAAACTGTTATCACCAAAAAACAACACCCTATGATATGTCATGAATTATGGATGATAAATTCATGTTTTTTGGGTAACATGGGATTGTCTCAAGGTGTGGGACCCCTTGAAAATGAGACAAACCTCTAGAAAATATTGGTTCTTCTACCTATTCATAGCACTTAAACTACTCTTAGAAAGGGAAATTTAACTATCCAACACTAACCTAAGATTCCAATGGATGAGGGAGAGAGAAAGATGCATGAAATTAAAACCTATGATAATGGTGCTGATAAAACTAAGAATAAGGGTTGGAGATATTCCAATTGAGTAAAAATAGAGAAAATGAGGTAGGAAAGGGAAGACAAAAGTGCCACAATCCAGAACACATTCAACCCTCCATTTTTGTGGGGAACATCAAATTCAGATCCTACAAGAAGAAAAAAATATGCCAAATATACCTATAGATACAATAGAAGGTAAGGAGTGCAATATAACTTGAGCTAGGTGTTTCACACATAATGTTTCCATTCTTAGAATAGAGTTGCTTATATCCTTTCATTCTCTTGAGAAACAGATAAAGGTTAGGGCTAGGAGGAATACCTGTTGAGTGGTTGGAGGGTGTGCACGTACCGTAGAGAGAGATCAGACCGATTGCGAAGAACTCCTTTTTGTCTGGGAAGGACTACCTATGAATAAGAATGCAAGACCACCAAATTATAGTTAGACAATAAATGAGGGAACTGCCTTGGGCCCAGGAAATATTAGACTTCCTTTCGAAGGTGGTCAGTTCCCCTTTTAATACGAATTAACACAAATGATAACAAAGAAGTTATTGTGAAATTACGATTTAGTTACCTCGTTAAAAAGCAATAGAGGAAAGGCTGGTTTTGGTTTGAGTCACAGTGACCGATGCCGGTCACTGTATAACCGACTGCGGTTATAACATTGGTACCGGTTGCTGATAACCGATATCGGTAGGGGCAGTGATTTAGGGGCTTTCAATGAAGGTTGGTTGTAAGGTGGTTATGGTGTTTATAAGGTTGGTAAATGATCAGGGGTAGGCAATAGGGTGATGGAGAAGACTCAGAGAGTGTGGGAGCTATTCTTGGGGCAATGTAAGGGTAGAGGAATGAAAGTTAGATGTAGGGTGCTATCGGGTAGTAGATCTAGGAGTGAGCTTATAATTACTATGAATCAGAAGTTCAAGAAATGGTATTTAAAAACGTACAAGACACTACTTACTAGTTCCTGATGAAGATACAGGTCCAAGGATTGTGATGACGAAGGCAAGGCTCAGGTGGGATGATCTGACAATCAAAAGTGAGCTATCTTCTCTCCCAATGCTTGGATGAGTGTCACTGTGCTCTGGTTACTCAGTTGCAGTCTTGGGCTCGATGTCCTTCTCTGTAAACTCTTCTCTTTTCTTCACTTGTCTCTGTCTGCCAAGTGAATTCCGGATCTTTCAAATGAATTCCAATCCCTTGTTTTTGGTTGGGGAAGGTCATTTACAGGGAACCGATGGTGGTTACGTAACCGACGGCGGTCGAGTAGAAACCAATGTCAGTTAAGTCAAAGTGGGCTATTTTTAGTAAAATAGCCAACTTTCCCTCCTTTTCTCCTGAGGGATTAGTTGTGGGCTTGGTCAAGTCATTATTAGGTTGGTTTTGGTGCGGGTGAGGAGTAATTAGTCATGGGTGTGGATGTAGACCAAGTTATAGGTCTTAATTAGGTTAGTTTAGGGTTAGGGCTAGGTCATGATGAGGTGGCGCAATGAGGGTGGCAGGTTTGGAGATGTGGATTTATTAATTATAAGGTAATTAATAAATAATTGTGTAAGGTTTAGGTGGTGAGGTTAGGTTGCGAAATGAGATGTGGGGCACAGGGTGTCGTAAGACACAAATTTGGTGTCTACATTAGCCCCTTGTTGTCGTGTAGCTTGTCTTGTGAAGCTGCACTGACAATAATAAGAAGTGGTTACTCCCGTTAAGGGTATAGGTAATCCCCCTCAAATCTATCACAGATTGAGGCGACGTGAAATCAGGGATAGGGTTGATAAAGGGTGAATGGTGTTGAGATGATGGTAAGATGGTGGGGTAAGTTCAAGGAAGCAGACGCACGTTGAAATGCAGTAGTGCGACCAGGGTACATGATTTGAAGAGCAAACAAGCAATTCATAGGCAAAGGTCGATAGTTTATCCAAACAAGGTTGATATAATCCTGGTATCCAAGGCATAGGAAGTAGCTCCAGGGGATATAACGGGTAAGGTACAGGAATGTTTAGGCATGTTCGGCAGTACCAAATGGTTGGTTTGGTTGAGATAAATGTCACGGTCTCGGTCTAGGAAAAGTTGGTCGATTGATCAAGTCAAGTATCCTAATCATGCTAAAAACACAAATAGGTGAGCGCGATTGAACAAAAAGCTACATGATGGGTGGATAGAATCATAATTTGCGGGTCTCGGTCGAGGTACTTAATTGGTGTGGCCTTGGGTCGGGCCGATTGAGTTGGTGAGGGCCTTGGGTCGGGCCTGATTGGTTGGGTGTACAGCCTTGGGTCGGGCCGATTGATTAGTTGTTGCGGGCTTGGGTCGGGCCTGGTTGGTTGGTTGCGGCCTTGGGTCGGGCCTGATTGGTTTGTTGTGGCCTTGGGTCGGGCCTGATTGGTTGGTTGTGGCCTTGGGTCAAGCCTGGTTGGTTTGTTGTGGCCTTGGGTTGGGCCTGATTGGTTGGTTGCGGCCTTGGGTCAGGCCGATTGGTTGGTTGCGGCCTTGGGTCGGGCCAATTGGTTGGTTGTGGCCTTGGGTCGAGGCTGATTGATTGGTTGGTTGCCGTGGTTAGTTGGCCTTGGGTCGGGAACCAATTGCAATTGGTTGTTGGCCTTGGGTCAGGCCGATTGGTTGGCCTTGGGTCAGGGCCAATTGATTGGTATGGCCTTAGGTCAGGTCAGTATTGGTTAGGTGCGGCCGTGAGGTCAGGCCGTATTGGTTGGGTGCGGCCTTGAATTCGAAAATGATTGGTATGGTTGCGGCCTTAGGGGAAGATTTCTGAAATCATAGATGTGTATTATTCGGAGATGATAGAAGGTAGTGTTACTTTCGCATGGGCAGGCATATCTTGCGGATCTTATAGGGGTTGCAGCCTTGGGTGAAATCACAGGACTACATTGGATTATGTTACATTGTTGGGCCTATGAGCTGATTGGTTGGTGCGACCCATGGACCAATCCAGGGAGGAGAAACAGGAGTGCATTGGTTGGGATTGCGGCGATGGGTCCAGACAGAGCAAGAGGTGAGATCCGAGGCCATGACAGATGATGTCGAGTATTATAGGCAGGTGTGGGAGATGGTGACGATTGCGGATATCCGTTGGAGGCCTTACGGGAACTATATGGTGACAGAGAACATAGCTGAGGATTTGAGGGGTGTAGAGTGATTAAGGTGGATCGCAGGGACACAGGCCAGGTGAGTACGAGAGGATTCCTCTAGATCACGTGCGGTGACAATTTGGATTTGTTCAGGATATACCCATGGCTTATAGACCATACATGAGGATCGACGCCGAGGCATCATTCTCACCTCCCTGGCTGACACCTCCAGAAGGACTAGAAGAGACAGCAGCTGATCGCAGGGTAATGGATGCAGGAGTGACAGAGGCTTATAGATTATGGTGGGTAGCAGAGCTGCGAGGTTCACGTGAGAGGGCCGATCATCCTGACATAGCTATGATTACAACGGAGAGAGATCACCTGCAGGGTTTAGTTCACCAGCTTCAAACGCAGGTGAATGAGACAACAGGATTGTTAGCGGTTGCGCAGTCATGAGTGGAGAGACTAGAGGTAAGATTCCTCCACGCGAGAGGGCGTATTCATATGTTACAGGAGAGATTGGCAGATCAGTGGGAGGAACCAATAGCAGTGGCACCTTTGAGGATGGAGAGGCCAGGTGAGCGGCGTCGACGATCACGATCATCACCTGGTTTGGGATGAGGCGCAAGGGTCTAAGTGAATTTCATAGGGGTAGAAGAATAAATAAGGATGCCGACCTGCGCGTCGATGATATAGAAGATGTATTTGTTTAACATCTAAATAAAACTGAATATGTATGTTGATTTGAGTTATGATAATAATAAGAATGTTTGTGTTTTGAATGTTTGTTTTGAAAAAGGACCAAGGTGAGTGTTATCAATATAAATATGTGAAATCATTTATATTTTAACAACACATGATAGGTTATGGTAGGGGATGGTCGAGCTAACCTTCGGAGACCCCATGTCTCCTAAGTGCTACCTACATAGCCCATTGCACAAAGCAAGGAGGGGCCTCAGACCGATGTAGTTCTCCCTTAGGACCAGGGAGAGGTGAATTCAGGCAATTTGGTTGTGGTTAGGCAATTTGTTGGTTGGTAAAAATATTGATATTGGTAGGGTAATGTTGTTGGTGTTGGTAAGGTATTGGCGGTATTGGTGTAGGTATAGGTGAAGCGAAGGTTAGCTTACCCAAGTATTAGGGAAACGTGTCCTAATTAAGGTCAACACATAATCCTAGATTCAGGTAAAAGAGGGAAAAGTGTCCCATAGTTGGAAAGAGCTGAACAAACCACGTATTATCGGAGGATGAACTTGAATCCCTAGGTACCTTGCATAGGCGAGAAGTCGATAGGTGAAAAGAGTTGTATAATCACAATATATTGGATATACGTCACGTCCCTTGAGTTTTGTTGTTTTGAAGAATGGTGAGATGAGGTAGATGGTATAGCTGGGGTGCGATCGAACTTGTTATAAGGTGATTATTCTGATGAAAGAGAACCAAACCTAAATAGACAAGTCCATGACTCAAAAGTGCTTTTTGAATGCTGCTTTTATTATTATTATTATTATTTATTTTATTTTTTTGAATATAGACTGATCGATTTTGAATATAGACTGATCAATGCGGGAAGTCTATATGGGATATGCATTTTGTTGTTCTTGAGCTCTTCACGAAGCTGATCAATGTGAGAAGCTTCTGATAGAGGCTGACTTTGTATAGCTGTCCTTCAAGGGAGCAGTCTATTTATAGTAGCAGATGCGGCTTTTGTGTATAGTTGTCCTTCGGGGGAGCAGTCTATTTATAATAGCAGATGTGGCTTTGCACATAGCTATCCTTCGAGGGAGCAGTCTATGTATAACTTTGAGGTCTAGATGTCCGTTTGGCATGAAGCATCTAGTTTTGTAGGAAGTTTGACTCAAGAATATCCCATAATTGTATAATTGAGAACGTGTTATTTTGATACTTTTAAGTCATGGACCAGACTAAAAAGGGGAAGGCATCTTTAAGAGGAGATGATGACCAAACCATGTGAGCGTGATTCTATTTTGAGATGCATGAAACAAGGTGTATGAGGTGGTAAATGAGCTCAAGGGACGAGCGCAAGGTAGATAAGAAGTGATATAACACTAAATTCAACAGTAGAATGGTCGAAGATGCAAGGCATTAAGGGGTTCAGGCTCAGGTTTACCATTGAGCGAAGCTAAACGGTAAGTGTCTGATCCGTAAGTGTGAGTGATAATGTAAGGCCCAATCTAATTTGGAGCAAATTTTCCACGTTTGCTCTTTTCTAGTTTGGTTACATGTTGATTCTCTTTGAGGACAAGATCACCAATCTTAAAGGTACGCTCATGAGTTGCTTATCATAAGCACGCTTGATGTGCTTTTGATAGATTTGAAGGTGGTCAAGAGCTGTAAGACAACGCTCGTCAAGAAGCTCCAATTGGGCTAACCACTCTTGGCGGAAATCATCATTGGTGAGAATATCCTGGAGAGATATTCTTAGGGAGGGTATTTGTATTTCGAGAGGCAAGACAGCCTCGGTACCATATACCAAAGAAAATGGTGTGGCATTAGTGGAGGTATGAATGCTGGTACTGATAAGCCCAAAGGGCAAAGGGGATGTGATCAGGCCAATTTTTCCCAGAATCGTTAACGACTTTCATGAGAATTTTGGTCAGGGTTTTGTTAGAAGATTCGGCTTGACCATTTGCTTGTGGATAGTAAGGTGATGAGAAGCTAAGTTTGATACCAAAGTTGTCACAAAGGTCTTGTAACAACTTATTTTTGAAAGATTTTCCATTATCTGTTATCAGGTGATGAGGAACACCAAAACGACAGATAATGTGATGGTTGATGAACTCTACGATTTTTTCTTTTTTGGTTGAAATGAGTGGAATGGCCTCCACCCATTTAGTGTAATATTCGGTTGCTGTGATTATCCAATGGTGACGTTGTGAAGAGGGTGGGTGAATCTCACCAATAAGGTCTAAACCCCATTGTGAGAAAGGCCAAAGATCTCGTGCGACCTGTAGCGGATGGCTAGGAGTATGTTGAAGGTTGGCATGTTGTTGACACATAACACAATGCTTAACATATTCGTAGCAGTCATTATTAAGAGTAGGCCAATAATAGCCTAGGTGAAGGATCCGTTTGGCCACGGCAAGGCCACTAAAATGTCCACCACAAATTCCGTCATGGACTTGTTGGATGGTATAGGTGACCTCCGCACCGGTTAGACATCAAAGGAGGATGCCATCAAAGCCACGTTTATAGAGGAGTCCCCCCATGATGACATAACAAGAAACACTTTTAAGAAAAGCATGTTTGCCGTTACTAGTAAGGTCAGGTGGGAGAACAGAGGTTGTAAGGTAGTCGTGAAATTGGTGATACCAGGTATCCTGCGAATTAGCAGACACATTATTTACCATACAAACATCCGGGACTGAGTAAGATGGGGCAAAGAGTTGTTGGACCAAGACAAATATGTCAGAGTCAGTTGGTGAGGCAGGAATTTGTGAGGCCAAGCAAGCCATAGTATCCACAAATTTATTAGTTGAGCGGGGAATGGTTTGGATAGAATAATGAGTAAATAAGGTCAACAGTGAGTCCACGTAATGTTTGTACTTTTGAAGTTCTTCATTTTTACATTGGTAGATGCCCGTAACTTGATTGACTACCAGTTGAGAGTCACCGAAAATGTTAATAGACTTTACACCTAAGTGTAACGCAACCTGGAGACCCAAAACAAGGGCCTCGTATTCCGTTGTATTATTAGTGCAGGGGAAATCAAGCTAGAATGAAAGAGGCATAGGTTCAGCGTCAAGAGGAATGAGAACAACGTCGGCCCCTCCACCACACTGGCATTTGGATCCATCGAAGAAGAGGGTCATTGGATACGACTCCTCACTAAGTGAAAGAGTGGTGATGAGTTTGTCAGGGAAAGTAAAATTGGTAAATTGTTCCCCAGGTAAGGGGGCTTCCGCGAGTTGGTCTGCGATAGTTTGTCCTTTGACTGATTTCTGGTGTACAAACTCAAGGTCGAGGTCGGCGAGGAGCATAAGCCATCGGGTGATGCGTTGGTTTAGATGAGGTTTGGCATACATATAATGGATGGGGTTCGCGTTGGTGATGACAAAAGTTTTGTGATTCAGGAGGTAATGGCAGAGTTTGGTGGCCACGAATGATAGGGCTAGGCACAACTTTTCTACATGTGTATACCTAGTCTTGTAATCCACAAGAGTACGACTTATGTAATAAACAGCTTGTTCTCGATGCTCAGAGTCACGATGTGTGAGCATGGCTCCTACAGCATGGTTAGTGGTAGAAAGGTAAAGGTAGAAAGGGTGATCGTCCTGAGGTGGGATAAGCACGGGTGGCTGCAAGAGATAGGCTTTAAGAGCCTCAAAGGCTTGGTGGCACTCGTCGCTCCATTGAAAGACAATGTCCTTTTTAAGGAGATGATGAAAAGGTTGACATCGATCTGAGAGTTGTGAAATGAAACGCCAGATAGATTGGAGTTTGCCCTGCAAACTACGTAATTGTTTGAGGTTAGTGGGTGGGGGCATTTCTAGGATAGCTTTGACTTTAGCTGGATCAACCTCGATGCCATGCAAAGAGACAATAAAACCAAGGAGTTTTCCTGAAAGGACACCAAAGACACATTTCTTTGGTTGAAGATGAACACAGTATTGTAACAGGTGATCGAAAATAATGGTTAAAACATCGAGATGTTCACTACGATGTTTAGATTTTCCAAGAAGATCATCGACATAATCCTCAAGGATAGTGTGCATAATGTCATGAAAAATGTAAGTCATAGCCCGCTGATAGGTTGTGCCAGCATTCTTAAGGCCAAACGGCATGACACGATAGTAGAAGGTTCCCCAAGGAGTTATGAAGGTGGTTTTATGTTGATCGGCCGGGGCTACCAAAATTTGATTGTATCCCGAGAAGCCATCCATGAGAGAAAGCATCTCATGGCCCGCAGTGAGATCAACAAGTTGATCAATACTAGGTAGGGGGAAGTCATCCTTTGGGCAAGTGAGGTTAAGGTCCCAGAAATCCATACATATCCAAAGTCCCCCCATTGCTTTAGTGACAGGTACGATGTTAGAAATCCATTGAGGATAGTCAATAGGTAAGATGAAGGAAACAGAAAGGAGTCGTTAAAGCTCTTCTTTGACCAAGAGAGCAATGCGTGGATGCATTTTTCTCAGTTTCTATTTAACTGGTTTGGAGTCGGGTTTCAGAGTAATGTTATGGACAGCGATGTCAGGATCAATTCCTGGCATGTCAGCGTAGGACCAAGCGAAAGCTTGGTTGCGGGCACGGAGGAAGGTAGTGAAGGCAGTTTGTTTTGATGCGTTAAGAGATTGTCTGATCTTCACAATGTGAGGATCATCCTTTGTGTGGATGTTGATTTCTATAGTCGACTCATTCAACATGGTTTGAGTTTCAGATGGTAAGGCACGTTGAATATAAGAGTCGTCCGCACCAAGATAAGTGAGGATGGAGTCGTCATCCTGGCACTCAACAACATTAATTGAAGGCGAGTCTTCTTCAATCATGTCTGGATACAGAAGGGGAAAAGAAGATGGGTCTTCATTATCACATTGATAAGTGAGAGGACCCAGGAAGATAGCGTTTATGAAAAAAAAAAAAAGTTAGGAGGGATAGATTCCGGGTCTATCGACTCTGTGGGTGACGATGGCAAAATGGGTGATGATGGTTCAGAAAGGGTGACTTCGTCATCTTCCTGGATACAACGGATATGCGGTTTCTTCGGTGTAGGTGGTTCAGAGAATCCAAGACCACGATGATCTTTGTGTTTGCGTGTAGTCACGGGAATGATCGTATGTCGGCCTTGTTCATAAAGACCGAAACCGAAGCCCTTCCAAGCACAGCGCGTCAGGAAGGTGAGGGTGAAACGACGATTAGTTAGATATTGAAAATTAGATTGGAAGGGAACCACACTAAGGGGAGGTTCAGGGGTGATAGAGGATGCGTCGACACCCCCATACGTTAGGTTGGTATGGCAATTAGGTGGTCCATAGGAGATTACTTCCCCCACACGACGGTCGTAGGTAGGATGCGCATGTAACTGTCTGTACTCCTGTGGGGTATGGAAAGTGCTAATGTTATATAGGCGATACTCCCCCAATGTAAGGCGTTGAAAAACATCTACCAAGGGATCTGAGGTTGGGATGTTGTCCGCTGGGAAGGAAGTGGTATTTGCGGCGGCGGTTTCATTGGTTGAATGTGTAGGTGCGGTTGAGGTGGATGGTTGAGGTGTGGTTGAAGTAGATGGTTGGGTTGGATGAATGGGTGCCTTGACTGGTACAAGCACATCATTAGGGTGATATAACATATTGCAGGTTTTGAAGGGGGGAGCATCAGCTTTTACGGTGTAGGACTTCCCCTCATACTCAAATTTTATGCATCTATGTAAGGTGGAGGGAACGCATCCCATAGCCCGGATCCAAGGGTGGCCTAACAACATGTTGTATTGGAATTCTCCCTCAAGGACATAGAAGAGTTCAGGTAAGGTACGTGGCCCTACACGAATGTTAAGGATCACGGTGCCTAAAGTAGAAGTAATAGCATCATTGAATGAACGCAACATGGTGGGGTTGGCACACATGCAGCTAGAAGGGATATTCATTTGTTGGAAGGATTTGGAAGAGATGATGTTTAGGCTAGCACGCCCCCGTCAATCATAACACGACGTACTCGGATGTCCCGGACGTAAGCTGAGATGAAAAGAGTGGGGTCAGGATCTTCTGCACCAAAGTCGACAATTTTGTCTTCGGAGAAACTGACAGCAGCGGCTTGCTGTATAGGGACAGAAGTGGTAGATTGTTTGGTGAGAGAAGCAACGTGGTTGGGTGTTAAGATGGAGGCAATGGGAAAGGTTTCGTTAGGTAGGACCTCTATCCCTTGGAGGATCTCAATGAGAGCTTGTCGATGAGATTCAGAGGTTTGAATGAGATCATACAGTGTCATTTTTACATGTGATTGGTGAAGTTGTTTGATCATGGTACGGTGGGAAACTCCATCAGAGATGGGGTAGGCAGGTCCATGAATAACCACTTTAGGTGGTGGTGTGATCGGGATGGCAGACGGAGAAAGAGAGGCCGCAGGTGTGCTTTCTTTAGCTTTCCCATTGTTTTTCTACCCTCGAGTAGCAATACTAATCATGTTGATCTCTGTGAACATGAGAGGAGGAAGATGGCAGGGATAAGTCATTGTTTTCGAGAGGTGGGGTTGCAATAATGATAGATCTTGGTGAGGTGGGGACAGGTGGTATAGGAGAGGGGATTGAAGCTAAAGGTTTCTCCCTTCGTAAGTTGTCCTTCTTAACCTTTCTATCCGAGAGAGGTGACTGACGAAGGATGGATTTCAAAGCTTTGCATCCCTCTACATCATGTCCTGGTGTGCGGTGGTAAGCGCAGATTTTAGACTCATCATAACCTATAGGTTGAGGTTTAGATGGATCATAGGGTCTAAGTGGGGGTAGGGAAATGGTCGTATTCTCCACCAACATATCAAGGATCTTGGTGTAAGATCCTTTGAGCGGGTCAAAGTCAGAGGAAGATGAGGCTATTGATTGGGTGGGTTTTGGTAATGGTTGGGTATGGTTGGTTCGTACGGGTGATGGTTTAGACAAGGGGTTTTGATAATTGGATTTAACTAAACGTGGCTTCTTCGGCGCAGAAGTCATGTTTAGCTGGTTAGATGATGAGGCCACAGATGACGTGGTGGCAGGAAACAACCACGGGAGAAAGAGGAGTGACAGCAAACAAATCCTTTGATGATGGAGTTTTTTTTAGGGTTGATAGGTGGACAGGATACTTGGGGTGACGGTGTTGATACACCCATGGATCTCTGTATGGGTGCAGAAGGTGCAGGTTGTTTTAAAGAAAACGCAGGAGGTATGATGTATTGATGCAAGGTGGAGGGGTGAGGTCCCAATATAGAAGGTAGGTGTGACGGTGAGGGTTTTAGTTGTGACAGAGGCATAGATTGGACTTGAGGGGATTGGGTTTGTCTCCTAGGTGGATGGACGGCTTTATTTTTGGATAAATCTAACCGTTTAGGTGGGTGTGTTAGGCTAGGTATTGGTGAAGTCCCAAGCGTAGGGGAAGGTTTGGTTAGGTTAATAGAGGTGGATGAGGTATTCGGTAGAGATGAGAGGGGTGAAGATGAGGACATAGGCATTTTGAGCTTTTGTAAACACCTCAGGTATATGGTAGAGGTGTCTGGATCGGTCATCTACATTTGAGTAGAGCATGGTGTACTCAAACGCTCCCATAGGACTCGTCTATCTTCTGAGGGATGACAATCTTCACGTGTGAATATGAAATTTGATATGGAAGAGAGGTGGGTTGTGATTCCGGTCCACTGTGGGTGTGATACAGGGGGTAAATGAGGCACTGTATCAATGGGTGTTAAGAGGTCAATCGGTCACTGAAAAGATTTAGGTGATGAAGAACTAATAGGTAGGAGAGCATGTTCAAAGGGATCCGTCATGATTAAAGAATTTGGTGATGTCGGTTTGAGGGGTTTCTCTTCTAAGGATGACAGAAACAGTGGCGAGCCTTCTTCTTTTACAGCAAGAGTGACGGAAGGAGATGTTTGGGAAATAGATAAGTTAGATAACATCCACTCACAATCTTGCAAGGATGTGGTGTAAGAAGACTCATTCGTGAGAAGAGAACTCTGGGCGGTTAATTCCTTTATGGGTAAAGGAATGGCAAGGTTATCATCTTGTCTTGATGGTGGTGAAGCGGGTGCAGATCCCTGCATTAGTGACGAGGCTTGATTCAGAATTTCCTCGATAGAAGATTTTGGTTGGGAGTCGAAAACTACATGGATTTCATGAACACTCTCCTCGGCTAAGATATCTTGGTTTATGTTACTGTTAGATGAGTGGTTTGGGAATGGTTTGTTGAAGATTTTCAAATTTCGGTTAGCGGGGGAATTAGGATTATCGAGAGTTATATCCCCTGCATCAACCATTTCCTGCACTATGTTTTTCAACATCTTGTAGTTTTCGTGACTGTGTCCCTTCACATGGTGGAAGTTACAGAAGTCATTTTCTTTATACCAAGAAGGAATAGCACGGGTGGAATCAAACCCGGAGTGAGGTTTAACAGGAGGCAAGGTGATAGCTCCTGCTTTGAGCAATTTTTCCAAGATCACACCATAAGTTTCTCCCAAGGGAGTGTAATTGATGGGCTCGGCTTTATACTTATAGGTGGTTTTTGGCGGGGGGTACTAGACGGTGCTTGGGATTTGACCATCACCGCGTGTACAACTCCTTTTGATTTCGAAGCAGTCGATGCGTGAGAATTGGTGGTGTTGGGTTTGTTGGTGGATTCTTGGGTTCAGAAATTGGGTTTTTTTGTTGCGCAACCTCAATTTCTCCTCCTCTAAGGCTCGAATTTCTAGTTTTTGAGCCATAGTAAAGGCCTCATCAAAGGTGCAGAAAGTTTGAATTTGGAGGGTGGGAGAAATGTGCTTAGCGCAGGCCCGCGTAAAGAGTTCGATGAGTTCAGCCTGAGGTAAGGCATAAGTAAGTTGGTTGATGAGGCCCGCCATCGTCCAACAAAATCTGCGATAGATTCGTCTTCAAATTGTCGGATGGCATAGAGGTCGGTGATGGATACTTTCTTGGCAATATTGATGGAGAAATGATCCAAGAAAGATTGGGCTAATTGGTTAAAGGAGAAGATTGAGTGCTGGGTTAAAGCACTGTACCACTCCAAGGCGGGGTCCTGATAAGGACATGGGGAAGGTACAGAGTAGTAAGGCATCGTCGTGGGCAATCAGGTAGCAGGCATGTCTAAACGATCGCAAGTGTTGTTGAGGGTCCTCCTTACTATTAAAGCGAGTGAATTTTGGTAATTCCCATTGAGGAGGATATGAATGAAGGGGGACAGAAGGATGAATAGGCTCCCGACAAACTTGCTCGTATGTCAGGGTGTTACGGCTTCCTGAAACAGAAGCCTCAAGATTTTGCATCTTGTCCATCATCTGTTTGATTAGATCATTGGTTGGGTTAGATGATGGTGTCGTTGTTGTAAACGGAGGAGGATAAAAGCCACTACTAGACAAAGGTGGGGTTAAATATTGATAAGGTATTGATGACGAATGTGTTGAGGCGACCGAATAAGGGTGTCCTATATAAGATGTTGAGGTCACCGGATAAGTTTGTGGAAATGAAAAGGTGGGCGGAGCTTGAGAAGGAAAGCTCATGTGGATAGGTGGCAGAGAGCAAGTTATGAAAGGGGCAGTGGACGGTAGTGATATGTGGGGCCCTAGATTAACCAAAGAAAAGCCAATCGGTGCAGTATGAACCCCCGAAGCCTCTAATTTGGGAGATGGGGCTAAGGATGAAGATGGTAAGGTGGAGTTATTAGGTGGGGAAGGAGCTAAGTGAGCAGCTATACTAATGGGCATACCAACGAGAAGCTGACCGTCGGGTGTACGGTCAGGGGTATGAGACAAATAGTACTGTACGGCACTAGGATTAGCATCCAAAAATTTGGCAAAGTCCTTATCTCCTATAGGGATCTTGGGAACATCACTGGTGTCCGTAGGATTCCCCATAGGATGTGAAGGGGGTGATTCAGGCAAAGGCACGAGAACAGGCATGTGAAACCATGGCTGCGGCTTGTTTCCGAGTGATAACAACCATGGAAAAGAGTACACAGTAGAGATTCAATCAATCCGGAATAGAAACAACAACAAAATGTTGGAATTAATAAGTTGTTGGTTTGTCAGGAACTGTGAAAGACAGTAACCGATATCGGTCTGATAACCGATGTCGGTCAGACTATAGCCGGTGTCGGTCAGCTAACCGATGTCGGTATAATAGGGACCGGTATCGGTCACTGTGAAAGCAAAGAGAAGATGTAAGAAGCTGCTGATTTGGGGGTTAACAATGCTTAGTATACCCACCAAACTGTTCTGAAGTGATCATTGAAACAGTGTATGAAAGAGAAACAGGACGAAAAACAAGCTAGATGCACAAGCAAATCAAGAGACTAACCCTAGGATTAGTTTTAATTATTGTGGGCTTATGCCTTAGACATAAGATGATGTCAATCCTAAACAAAATACCTAAGGGAGATGTCAAGTTTGTTTTGGCTTATAAGGTTACCTCAATCGGGTGGAGGAATACCGCAGAAAAGGGGGGATGTTTAAGTTGTTGTGTTGATTATGACGTGATTTGGTATGTGTTGTGTAGTGAAAGTAAGACTAATTTCTTATCAATACCGTGGATATCACCCCCACGTGTATGACCTGTTACTTAATCTACATTCACTAGAATTAAAAATAGCAAGCAAGAATGTGATGCATGTGTTTTAAACCCAAATCGAAAATGATATTCGATGAAACAAAGAAGATGAATTTCACTAATGCAAAGATGAGGAAGAAAGGACAAATTATTTTACCAAAATGACAAAATATCTTGTGAATATTTAGAAGAAGAAAATAGCAAGTATGCTCCCTATATGAAAGCAAGCAAGAAAGAAAGAAACCTGAGAAAGGGTCCCACCGAGCATGCCAAAATGTTTCGCACAGAATGTTTCCATTCTTAGAATAGAGTTGCTTCTATCCTTTCATTCTCTTGAGAAACAAATAAAGGTTAGGGCTAGTAGGAATACCTGTTGAGTGTTGGGAGGGTGTGCGCGTACCGTAGAGAGAGATCAGACCAATTGCAAAGAACTCCTTTTTGTCTGGGAAGGACTACCTGTGAATAAGAATGCAAGACCACCAAATTATAGTTAGACAATAAATGAGGGAACTGCCTTGGGCCTAAGAAATATTAGACTTCCTTTTGAAGGTGGTCAATTCCCCTTTTAATACGAATTAACACAAATTATAGTTGATCAGTCACATATCCTTCATGATGTCATTCGGGAGCATGTTTCTCTTGTCAGTCAGTTGCATCTCTTTCCTTACTTTCTTATTGTCAACCAGTTACATAATCCATGCAACCAGCCAATAGAAACCGAATCGTCACCTTCTCCATCACCATGATCTGCTCCATCTTTGCAACCGAATGGTAGTATACTTTTTTTGTTGACCGGTAACATGAGTTTTTTACCATCTGGTAGCATTCGTACACTGCTACCAACTCCCCTCACATCATTACCCAACTGGTCTTCATTGTGCTACCGATCGGTAACACTCTCTTATGTTGTTGTCTAGTAGCATCCGTACATGTTACTGGTCGGTAACATTTCTGCCACTTTTTTTCACTCCTGCAACTGGTGCTACCACTTCCCGTCACGCTCTTGCTACTGGATGGTAGCATATAAAATTCTACCAGCCAGTAGCATCCGTATATGCTACCGGTCAATAGCGTTACTGGCTTGTAGCATCTATACATGCTACCAGCCAGTAGCATTTAAAATACTACTGACTAGTAACATCCATTGATGCTATCGGTGGGAAAAACCCATAAGTTTCACATCTTGGTCTACTCAACTTCCCTAGCTCTCCCTCAACCCAGCTCATCGAGCTCTTCAAAAGCATCTCGCCCAAAAATACCAACTTGTCCAAAACTCAGTCGAGCTATTCACGAGCTACCCATTGTTTGTAACACACTGTTCGCTATTAACTAATAACACCCAGACCTGCTAAGTTGTCCAATTTGTAGGGGGTGCAAAATTGGACAATAGTTATCATGTGACATTCTCTTCTAATAACTTACACATCAGTGCCTCTATTGGATCTACCTCTATAAATAATACCAAGGTTGATCCCTTATGGCCCATTAGCGTGTTTTATTACATTTTTTAATTCTATTGGCTATTTTCTTTCGTAAATTTCATAACCAATGAACAAATCCTATGGTTCTTACTATCTCATTACTTCAATTCTAGAATTACACCTACAACATGCACATATCACCATTTCCTGATGACACATGTTTTTTCTACGGTTCACACTTGACTTTTGAGGGCCTCCTATATACATGAACCTCACATAAACTGCACAATATATGTTACCTACTACACATCATCATACATCATGCAATTTTCTATATATATAATATAAAATCTATTATCTATCATCCACAGTTTGTGATTTATACACCTATATATAGTACACATTCTACACACTACATCTTGCATTAGACATTATATTATTCTACTTACACATCTTACATTCCACATTACACATTTCACACATCACACACCAATGACATAATTTCACTTACTACACACATCACACATTTTACTCATCCACTTATATGTGCTGCACTCACTACTCGATGATGCACTTTAGTCCCTCAGTCCATACTCGACTGTTCAGGGTTTACCAATCAAATGGACCTCATCACACCCACACATTTGATAAACCAATATTTTTATCATACTATGTGACATGTTTATCCACCACCTTCTTCAAATATGTCTTGATATACTCTCTTAGGCTAAATCATCAACCATTTCTAGCATCTTATCCATACATTTCATGATATACATTTTTTTGCTACATCATCACATTTTATACCATCTTATTCATACATCATCATGTTTTATATCCTTTCATCCATAACTTTCTTGATATACGCTTTAGGCTAAATTATCAAACATTCTACCACCCCATCACTTTTTCTTTGTCGCATTCAATCCTACACATTACATGACAACTTACAATCACCATATTTCTTTTGCACACAATTCATATCATTTCCCGATGACACACTCTTGTGCTACATCTCACACTTGACTGTTGAAGGACTCCTATATACATGAACCTTACACACACTGCAAATTAGACATTACTTATTACACATCTTCATAAATCATGTTCTTTTTTCTATATACAATCTTTCATCTATTCTCCATCATCCACAGTTTGTGCTTTATACACCTATATATAGTACACGTTCTACACACTACATCATGTGTTACACATTATACTATTATTCTTACACACCATATATTCCACATTACATGTTTCACTGGTCACAGACCAATGAAATATTTTCACTCACTACACACATCATACATTTTAATCGTCCACTTATATGCACTGCACTTTAGTCCCTTGGTCTATACTCAACTGCTGAGGGTTTACCAATAAAATGGACCTCATCAAACCCACACATTTGATCAACATATATTTTTATCATACTATGCGACATGTTTAGCCACTACCTTCTTCACACATGTCATGATATACGCTTTTAGGATAAATCATCACCCCTTTCTAGCATCTTATCCATACATTTTTTGTTTACATTTCTTGCTAAATCATCATGTTTTCTACCATCGTATTCATACATCATCATGTTTTCTATCCTTTCATCCACACCTTTCATGATATATGCTTTAGGCTAAATTATCACACATTCTACCACCCCATCACTTTTACTTTGTCGCATTCAATCCTACACATCACACGACAACTTACAATCAACATATTTCTTCTGCACACATTTCATACCATTTCCCGGTGATGCATTCTCATTTATGGTTCATTCTTGAATATTGAGGGGGCATAAATAAATGAACCTCATTACATAAATACACATCCACTCAAGGGGCATGATGCTCCTATCATTTACATTACATTCCATTCTACCTCATCCATAACATATTACATATCTTGATTGCATTTATTCTTTCTTACTTTTGTTTTTACATGTTCAGCTTATTATGCATGCTAGATAGATATATTATATGTCATTATATTTATCATACACACATACACATTCAATTTCTTTTTTAGTTTTGATCAATGATTATACAGGTCCATTGCACACAACATGGATGTTCAACGTAGTACCTAGTACCAGTCCCACAACGGCTCCTAGGGGAATCCACTTTCATACATTATAGGTGTTATTGTTTAATTTTATTTCATAGAACACTAGTCTCTATGACATACTTTTTATCTTTCTAACATGTTAACGTGTGATTCATGTGTAACATTTTTTATGCAGGGATACTTATTTCCATGGTTATTTGTTACATTTTTTTCCATCACTTAACATTATATGCTCTTAATTCTGGGTGTTTCCTTTCTCTTGTGTGCACAATTATCTATTTGCAGCCATTATGGTCTTAAGTGTCTTGTGACATCTGACTGATGTGCCATGGTTGTAACCCAATTTTCATGGTCTACATTGTATTCTTGTGTGTTTACACATTGTCTGCGTAGTGTACATTTTGTCTTATAAATGAGTGTTTTGATTTTATTTTACTAACAATTGTCTTTCCTAGCCACTTGTTTGCATGTGCCTTGATATCTACCAAGCACATTCCCTTCCACCTACAGGGCACAGTTCAATATAGTAGTTGGTCCTCCTTTGGGCCACATACTCCTTTAGCGACATATCATGCACTCCAAATGAGGGGGGAATCATATGGGTGAATCAAACACCCCATACATAGATTCACAAAACACGGTACTGGTATAGAACAATTTTTAGTTTTGGTAGGGCTCAGAATCAGACTTGGGACCTTAATACAGTGGCCTTTCCTTGAATCTTGAAACTAGGGGGCAATACAATGGTATTTCCTAGAATTCTAGTAACTAGGGGATAATTACATAGATCTTTGACATGTCACAGAGGCTTTTGATAGGGCAGATATTCCTTTAGCACTGGGAATTTACACAATGAATTTTACAGGGTAGAGAATCCTTAACACATGCACACCATCTGCAGTGGTGTTTTACACAGTGGGAAGTAGTTAAAGTTATTTGAATGACACCAGGTAGTTCTCCTTATAATTCTTCCATTACGTTGGCATAAGGTGGCCCAAAAATATTACATTATGACATCATCTATAGGATCAATTCTACGCTCTTTCCTCATCATGGATCTGTTGTCGTGAAAATGTGCAACAGGGAAATTAGAAGTTTCCAAGCACCACAACTATACCCCTATGGAAAAAATTTCATTCCTAGGCACCCCAGGTCAAATCCATCAGTCTGATCACCCCCTATTTGATGTCAAATTTGTCCCTTAGGTGATTTAGTAAAGTGCACTCATTCCACCTAGGTGATTTTAGGGAGTTCTAAAAAGACACTATCTTCTGGCAGTATATGGAAGGGCTATCGCTAGCCTTCCCAGGACTAGATTCAACCCCCTGGAGTAGACCAGAAGTGAAAAATTCAACACGGAGGTGAACATAATACCTTAGAACATAATGGAAATGATTTTTGAAGGTTTGGGGAAGTTTTTCAAGACTTGGAGCAGTCTAAGTAAAAAACAAGGTTCACAAGCCTAGGCAGTACACAGGCCTAAAACAGCTCACTGAGCTTCAGAAGAAGATTTTAGGAGCTCCAGATGGATTTAGAAGTAAAAAAAAACATCATCTGAAAGAGGATTATAATACCTAAATGATGGTAAAATAATATTTTTCACAACACCTTGGTGCATATGATTGACAGGAAAGTTTTTCTCAGGCACAAGTGGAGTACCAGATCAAAAATATCCCATTTTTTTAGGGATCATATGGCCAAATAAAGACATGAAACCCCCATAATTGGATTCAAAATTTCATTTCCAGTCAGTATCATATAAAATTTCACCAATAAATTCCACCTGGGAGCTCAAGTTATCTTTCATTTCTAAGTTACCCTCTCAAACGCAGTTCAGGACTTAGTCATTTTTTCGAGAGGAAACGTGTCAGCACCAGGAGCCTGGTGGGATTTCATGTCCCCGAAAGTCCCTGAGGTCAGGTACATCAGACCTTGGAAAATTTTCCCAGCCCCCATGTGACCTCTGGGGCCCTCATATGACCTCCAGACTTGACAGATCAGCCCCCAGGTGCTTATTTGGAGCATGCATCCCCTGCCATTGGAACGGGTGCCACATGTCAGCTCTAAGACCACCATGGATACTATTTTACCTTATGAACACTAAGGTGGGGGACATCAGACCTTGAAAAATTTTCCCATCCCCTATGGGGAGTCATTTGGACACCCACGTGACTGAGTTTCAGCCCCCAAGTGCATTTTTGGAGCATCCATTCCCTGTCGTTGGATCGGGTGACCACGTGACACCTCCAAGACCACCATGGAAACTGATGTCCCTTATGTACCTGAGGTGAGGGACATCATAGACATGTAAAAATGTTCCCAGCCCCCATAAGGAGTCATTTGGACACCCATGTGACCAATTTCCAGCCCCAAGTGCTTTAAAGCATCTTTTTCCACCTTCATTCCCTGCCGTCGGATCACCGCCACGTGTCATCCTCTTGACCACGGTGGAATTTGATGTCCCTCATGTCCCTGAGGTCAGGGACATCAAGTAATGAAAAATTCACCCAAGCTTCTCCTTCCATGATTTCAAAAAATTCAAAAAATCTAACTGTCGCTCAGTGCTTCCAGTTGCTTCCACTCCCGTGCACAGACAATCTTCATCCTTCCTCTACAACATTCTACCATCATTACGCCATTGCAAATGCTCAAACCTGCTCAACCCAAGAACTAAAACACATTCCCCATAGCTATGTGCAGGTCTCAGAAGGATTTTTCATTGAAACGAGAAGGAGAAATGAAGAACAAGAGGAAGAAAACAGTGAAAATCTCCATAGCCTAAAAATGAAGATCTGAAGAAATATTGCAAGCCGGTGCATGAAACAACAAACCATTTGTTGCTATTCATTCCTTTTCCCAAGACAATAAAAAAACACCTTCAAACTCCCCCCTCGTGTGACAGAGCATCCACAATGAAGAAATCTCCTTTCCAGCTCAACGAAGAAAGAAGTGGGATTTCCTGTCAAACCAGTTGCCGGATTGAAGTAAGATCACACATGAAGCACCAGAAGAAAAAAACCCACATCAAAAATATAATTTTCTTCACAAACAAGAGGAGAAAACAAGACCTGAAATTTTGAGGTCCATTAATGGTTGTCGTACCCAGAAGCACTGCTAGGTCTGAAAATTAAAACTTTAAAATCTCCTGGATTATTAAGTGGGCGGGCCCAAAATTTTAGAGGGATGATATTGGAAAAAAAACCAATATCAAAAAAATTCATTCCATGTCAATCCGACTCTCAAAGGCAAAATTTCTCGAAAAGTAGGTCTACTACATAGGAACTGCTATTTCGGGAAAGTCATTAACAGAAGAACCTGCGAAGGAGATGAAGATATAGGAGGTGCACTATAGCTGAGAATTCACCAGAACGGAAATTTTTGGCACTTACTAAAAATAGTAAGTGGGCCCTCGAGCACCTGCTAAAAATAGAAATTTGATCCAAAGAAGTGAGGAATGCAGGGAGAAAGGGGAATCAAGGTCACAACACTCAGCTAAGGATCGAGGGAGTTACTTTTTTCACACTTACTAAAAATAGTAAGTTACACTCAAAGAGAAGTTTTGGCACAATGGGATGTACAAGGCTAATCATTCAGGGGGACATCATTGTTCGGGAGCATCCTAGCCATTTTTCATAGGGAATTTGAGATCCACCTTAATTCATTCAACTGGGTGAGCATTCGGGAGATAATTTGTAGGAGTTTCATAGTGTGCAAGGAGTTTGAAGATTCATATTTTCACTGCATTCGGAGTTTTCCATCAATGAGGATCAACGTAATTCATCAAGTGGCATCTACTCTTTTTCTTCTCTCTCTCGCTTTCTTTTTCTCCCCTCTTCACCCCAAATTTCTCTCACTTGCAAATGTTCTAATTCCTCATTGGGGTTTGTACTTTTTGATATGCCTTTAAGTCACTTAAAACTGACTTTAGAAACATAATATAAATTAAGTCACCTTGCTATTATAAAAGGGAGCTAAATATTTGAAGTGGAATATGAAAAGTCTTAATTCATATTAAGGTATATCAAAAGGTCATGAGGAAGATGATAGAGTCATATCCTCATTCTATAAATTGTAACAGTAATTCCCATTGCAAAGGGTTGGTAATTGATTTTGTAAACTCAAGAGTATATTGTACCTTGAGAGAGCAAAGGAGATAGCCAAATTCTTCTATTTTCCCCACCTTCTCAAATTTCTTCCATTTCCCACACTATGTACAAATTTGGTCTTGAGAAATCAATACAAGGAAGAAGGAATTTCCAGCTTTCTTTGATTGAGGGATTTATTAGATACTTTTTGTTCATTAAGCTCTATTTGGTCTTGTTGCTATTTTGCAAATTTGTTTTCTTTTGAAATTCAAGTGCATGTGATGAAACTTATAACTAGTGTTTGCGCAAGCCTTTGATTTTGTACTTGCAACGTTGGTTCTCCTACTTCATTTCTTGCTCCCTTTCCCACTTCCAGACAAAGTCTTCCCTAGCAAGAGATTGTTATCTTTGCCACAGGGTCAATGGAGTGCCCCTATTGGATCCCTAGTTGAAATACCACCACAGAAATCCAAACTTTCTCATGCATGCACATACGGAAGTTGTACTAGTTAAGTAGAGGGACTTAGCTTCCCAGAGCATTGGCAAGAAATCCACAAGTTTTTCCACCCGATAATTTTCTCGCCAACAATGAGTAAATAAGATATTTAATTTTGATGTTCACATGATATTGGTAAAGGTGAAATAGACTGACGTTAGTTAAAAAGGTGTCATTTGGATGGATGTAGAAAATCACATAGAGGAACATTCATTGAAAAAAAGATAAATAATTATTGTGGGTGTTTTAAAATTGATTCCCAAGACGATAGAATGATTAATATCAAATATGGTCACTTTGGAATATCCAAAAAATCATTAAATAGTTTTTCAACTTTCCTGAAATGAAAAAAGTGATTTAAGGTATGAAATGACTACTAAATAAATGAAAAATGATGACATAGATCCCTCGGCACATCTATCACATAATGATCTACCTGGATAGTAGTTACTAGTAGTCTATATCCACATGGCATTATAGGATTTAATGAGCTATTCCTACTCATCAACATGATAGTGAATCTAATATGTAGATACTTGAGTAAGGACATACTTTGACACAAAGATTCATGGTCCTTATTGAAAAATGGGGATTCAAATGAAACAGAAGATCACAATGATACTAAATGACAAGAGATATGTTGGCTCGTATTCATTTGGGGTCTATCAATTTTCTAAGGTCTTAGACCTCTACTTGATCAGATAATTGATGTGATTCAATCTTGAAACCTAATTTTTATTAGCAAGACACCAGAGGGTTGACCAAGACTGCCTACCCCATGTGCCCAAATAAGAAGATCTAAGAACCAATGAACGAGGCTAAGGGTATAATAATTGAAGCTCAAACTTAAAGGGAAAACATAGTCATCCAAACTAAGCAACCTGCTATAATCTGGCAAACTTAACAACTTTATTTCAGTAAAAACATAGAACTAACAATATAAAAAAATATAACCCTTCACACATATGGTATAGGCACATAGCAACCAGGTCATTATTTAATCTAGGTCTCCCATTAGTATGGATGTATTCATTCCACTCCTTTACCTTTCTAGTAATGGTAAAATCTCTTCCTAGTAACTCATAGTAATGGTTCAAGTGATGGCTCGGCGGAGTTTTTTGGGGACCATTAGTGCCCTAGACCTGTCTGCTAGCTACTTAGCTCTTTGTCACGTGGTAGGGTGAATTATTTATGCACTAGGGATCTTAATATGGTAGTCTTAGGTGATTCGTTCAACTTTCAACAAATGGAATTCCTTAATTTTGACATGATGGCCTTCAGATCATTTTGAAGCTGCCACGTGTTCTGTACAGCTGTAAAGAGTCAGGCTGGTGGGAGGATTTCATTAGCATTCTGCCAAAGTTATCACTAAGGGTGAAAATGGCAGTGAGCGTTGTCAACCCATTTCTCCATAGAGTTCCATCAAGTCGATGGACACTATACTGATTTTATGCCGGTGGTGGATGTTAGTATCGAATCTAGAATTTTGGGAAATTATTTTAAAATAACATTTGAGTTCAGACTTAGTGATCCTTAGGCTGTGAATAGAATTAGCCTGAGGGAAACATTTGAGTAGCTTGAAGACTCTCAAGGTACCTCATCAGTATTGTGGGAGTGTTTAATAGAAGTATATTCCTTTTTCATCCTTAAGAGGAGAAATAATTCAGGTTTCAGCCTACCATTTCGAATTTCTAGTATCCTCTTAAATCTGCCTTTTTTCCACCCCTATTATCTATCCATTTAGTTACATAACTTCTTCCTGATCCCCAGCTCAAGTTTTAGCTAACGTTCCATGTATATCATTGGAATTATGTAGAAGCCTTCTCCTCCTAATGGACTTTATTTCACTCATTTTCCTTATCCAAACTATATCTCATCCTTTGGTGGCCAGAAAAATTAGAAATCATCCTCTAGTATATGCAATATCTAGCTTAACTCTTACTTTCAAGCAAAAAACTTAATCCCAATTTTGGGTATCCATATCTTGGAACCAGGGCTATAAGAATGACAATTGATGTAGGGGAAAGGTAAAGGTACCTTTACGAACTTGCTCCATCAAACTTATCTAGGAGAGATATAAAGAAAATTTGATTGGAAATGGTATACAATCTTCCATAAATCTGATATGGTTTAGCATGGGGATGTTGATAACCATAAACCGTTCGTGAACCAACCATTAAAAGATAGTAATGTAGGCTCATAAGTAAAGGGTGGGACATTTGTATTCATATAGGGGAGGCAAATCCCATCTATAAATGTCATTGGAAGTGTTAATGATTAAGGTACAAATTACCTTGGATAGAGTGAAACTATCAACCTCCAAGTTGTTGTCTGATTTTGATTTGAAAAATGCACATCTCTTGCACTTCTTGATCCATGTGTAGAAATCACTGGTGACTATTAGGCCAATAATAACCAACTTTGCGAGATTGTGAAAGACTGATGAATCTTGGAGAACAGTGACCTCCAGCTTCTCCATCATGGGACTCATGTAGAAATTTGTCAATCTATGAACTCATAGTTTTAATGCATACCCATTAGAAAAATATCATTTAAGATAAATCCTAAACATAACTACTTTATCTAACAAGCGCAACATCCTCCTCTGAGATCTGTGGCATGGTAACTAGATTTTTTTACAATAAATCCCCCCTCATTTTTCTGAGCTCATCGACCTTTTTTTTCCTTGTAAAAATTGTTTTCATATCTTGAGTCCAAACAGGTCTGGGTCAGGCAGGAAATTTTTGCAATTCAGGGTTGATTATTTTAAAGAAAATAGCATTAGTCCCTATCCTCACCCTTCGTATTTCCACATCTTTGGAGTGATAATAAATAATTTTTTGGCACATAAGCCCTATATCAATTATAATCCATCTTGATTTCCTTGAAATCTATCCTTCTTACTCCATCACTCTAGTAACCCAACTTGCTCTTTTCATCATGATAGAAACATGGGTTTGCGGAGGATAGTCCCCTTCCATGAGATTCTAGAAAGTGTATCTTGTTCATTGGAAACTATATACCATGACTATTTCCATAAGCTCCTTATCCCCCTTATGTAGAAAAAATATCTACCATGACTGATTTCCTTCACGGTATCATATGTCCTCTAGAAGGTCTGACTGAATAATGTGATAGGATACTCAGATTCTTATTTTATCAACTCTTTATGAAATATTCTATAGTCAAAGAAACATAGTTTCTGAGCCATCATACAAGCATATTATATTCAAATAATCACATCAGACAATCATGTATTTATAAACCTCTCTGTTCTGTGATAGTTCCTGCTTAACTAGCCCCAAAACTTTGTATGCTTCCATGAACTTCACATGGTTATGTTTGTATACTGCTTTTCAACATTAAAGTCAATGGCTAGGATAAGAATAGAAGTAACCTTTGTACAATCCTTATGAAATTTACCATCCTCCACCTGAGAAACTTTCCCTGAGATTACCTTGTAGCATCTTCCTCAAGGGCAATTCCAAGAATGGATGAAACTCTCTCCGAGGGACTCAATCCAGTATAATTCCTTCTCTAGGATTACTTTTCCTTGACCGCATAGCAGCATACTAAGATGTATAATTTACTCCACTGAGGGAAGTGGGTAGTTTTCTCTGAGGGATTATCTATCATACTATCTCTAAAATCTACAGGATGGACCTAATTGTCCCCACTTCTTAACTTAACTTGTATACAGGTATTTCAACCCAATATGAGATGCTTGATAGGTAAAATTATCCTCCCTTTGAAAATCCACCTATTCCTTTCTTTCCAATTCCTCTCACCATGATGTGCTCCAAGTGATCATTAATCCAAAGGCCATTTCTTAAGACTTGATGGCTCTTAACTTAGGGCAACTCAACTGTACCCATAGTAGATGTTGGGACCTAAATTTGGATCTAATCCTCTAAGATCTTCATAGCTCCATGTAAATATATAAAGAAAGGATGGAGGACATAATTAGGATGAGAGATCTTGATTTTCTAGTCCAGTATTTAACATGCCAATGGTGGACCATCTCTATACCTTCTTTTCACATAAAATAGGCATATGAATCTTAACCATGTGACCATGATATTTGTTTTCTCTTTTAGTAAGGTTGTCATTGGGATTGAAAATCTTATTACATAGTCACTGTGAGCCTTTAGCTGAACATGTGTAACGTCCTAGGAGTTGGACTATTTTTATCTCCATATTTTTTCTCAGCTAATTGTCATGGTTCCTCAAAGATAACTCCACTCTCTTCAAAAAATTGAGCATAGGCATGATTTGTTATCATTTTAAGAATACCTACCAACTTTTCTTCTTATGTACCAAACAATTTTGATCTCACTACCATTTTTGTTCATTTAAGGTTGTGGTCTGTCCATCTCCACATGTTCAATAATGTCTAAATGCTATCCCAATTCTTACGACCTATAGTTTATTTACCATAATCCCATATCTTTACTTCTAGCAGCTATGGATATTAGATGCTAAATTTATCTTCTAACTTAATATTCTATGTCATCCCATACCCTTGTCTTGTCCAAGACTTGAGTAGATCATTTTTAGTACCATCTCCTATTTTCTATCCACTATCCTAATTTCCAATCAACTGCACTTTTCCCAGTTTATAACTGTTTCCAAGTTCTTGATATCTCTCATCCTTGCCCAATGTAATCCATGGATAAGTGATTCATATTCTACTACATTATTATAACAAATGAGCTGAAATATGAAATTAGAGTAATATTTGAAACCTTTGGGAGACATTGGAACTTCTCCTCCTATTCCTTGTCTGCTCCTTGAACCATTAAAGAAAATATGCCAAACTCCATTCTCATCTCCATCATCCAGCTTGGTGATACTAGGGAAGGGTGTAATTTCTTCATGCAAACAATAAAAACCTAGTTCAGCCACCTCCATTTCCTTATATGGATCATAGTCATGCCTTTTATGTTCCTATTCATCTAGTGTAAAATTTTAAATACCTTTAATTTTAGTCTCTTCCTCTTGAGTGTTTGGGAAATATTCTTGATAAAATATTGTGTAATTAGCATTGATAGGACTATGTGTGTAAGTTTCTACATGGTATGCAATAATTGGTTCAGACTTGATAGTGGCCTTAGCTCCATATCTGGTCCTGAAGAGCGTGTGATACCAATCAACTAACAAGTACCCCTGATCTTAGCAGTAAATTCTATAGATAGGCACATAACAAAGAGTGGAGGTAGGTCAATTACTAATACATCCTAAGGAACTCTTACATAGGGACATGCATGAAGTATAAGGCTTAGACCTTTGATAACTCCAATAGTTCCCACTATTGTCCCATCTATTTGCACCACACCTTAAGAAATAGGCTCATATTTGAGACCAAGTTGATCTACAATATGCTTTTGGCATTTGTTGGGCCCCTGTAATATTGACCAAGTATGAAGGTGCTTAGGCACGTGGGATCCCAGTTATAGAATGGCACACAAGGAAAAAGTGCACAAGAAAAAGGCTTAAGGAAGTAAATAGTGCACGTGACACGTTAAAGGAGGTTCAAGACTTAGAGCCAATTTGAGCGCCCAAGGAAGAACATGTGAAAAGCGTGATTGGTTGTGTGCAGATAAGATGTCATCCTGGCAAAAGGTTGGCCCAGGAAAGAGCATGCCCCGAATGGAATCTTCTAAAATATCATCATGAGATGGAGTGAAGAGCTCAGGCCTAAAGGAACATGCTCGCATGGAGGACCACATTCAAAACTTGGAGACATATCTGAGGGTGCAGTAAGGTGAGTTGGAAGCCCAGGAAAGTGATAAATATAAGTGCCTCTCGGAGAAAAGAGATATACACACACAGAGAGAGATATATCATCTAGATATACGTAGGGAATAGCGGGTTAAAGAGTAAGTGAAGCTCTACAAAATTGTTGCGAGTGGATATTCTAGTTCAGGAAAGGATATACTAAGCATGGAATTGTTATTTTTCTTTTCTGTTAGCTTAGCTACATATGTCCAGTGATGCGCATGACTACGGTCTGCTCTCTGTGATACTCTGTAATGAACCAATGAATATATTGAGGTTACCTGTTATAAATATATATGAATATCAACGGGTTTAATGTATATTTCATTCTTATGAGTTCTCTTTCCTTTCATGCTATGACTGAATGGTTGTATTTTTATTTCTGTTATAGTATATGTTTTGGAATCTGTTAAAGCACTCGGTCTGAAGTGACTGCAAGGATTTGGAGGCCGTTCTAAGCCCTATGGTTCTTATATGTCTCAAATTCTTTCCTAAATACTCTTACACTAATCATAGATAATTCTTCCCACTAAACTCACATAAAAGAGAGACTCGGTAACTGCGCATGCTTTAGGTGAGCACTCAGCTTCTGCTGGGTGATAGGTTGGTGTGCATGGGGTTCTTCCTTTTGTGATAGGAGTAAAACTGACTACATCTTGATTCCATTTCCGAGACCTCTTTTTGAAGTTTTAGTGGGATATAGAATGCATGATGATCTGTGTAAAGAGTAATGATGGATCGGTTAACATTAGAAAATGTTGAATCATGGTTCAAGAGCATGGAGGATGAATTTTCTCAGAGATTCAACACTGGACCTAATTTTAATACATGTAGATGGGTAGAAGAGAACCTCTACCATAATCTATATGATACTTTTTTCTACTGCTTCCCAGTAGAGTTATATGAATGGCTTTCAGCCTATGCGTCTAGATCAAGCTAACGTTATAGATTGCATGTGTGGACTAAAGAAGACTGCCAGAGGTTGCAGGATGTAGATATGACATGGACCCGTGCTATAGATCATTGGTGGAGAGGAGTACTAGCTAGCTACACTCTAGAGTACGCCATCTCTACGTATTCTTGTCCGGAGGTTGCTGAGTTTGAATTTCTGTGAGAACCTAGAGGAACGTTTTACGTGTTATTCCTCTAGCTATGAAGATATTGATGGTTACCTTGAGTTTAGAGGCACTCCCAATGGCCGGCTAAACCATTCTGAGCACTGGGTAAGGGAACTTAGGTGGAGGAAGATGGTAGATATCATGACAGAGAAGGAAAGGGAAGAAAGACGGTGTTTCACACAGAAATGCTTCCGTTCCCCGGGATAGAGTTGCTTCTATCCTTTCATTCCTTTGAGAAACAGATAAGGGTTAGGGCTAGGAGGAATACCTGTTGAATGTTGAGAGGGTGTGCGCGTACCATAGAGAGAGATCAGATCGATTGCAAAGAACTCCTTTTTGTCTGGGAAGGACTACCTGCAAGTAAGAATACAAGACCACCAGATTCTAATTAGATAATAAGTGAGGGAACTGCCTTGGGCCCAGGAAATATGAGACTTCCTTTCGAAGGTAGTCAGTTCCCCTGCTAATATGAATTAACACAAATTCTAACAAATAAGCTATTGTCCAATTACAATTTGTTTACCTTGTTAGAACAATAGAGAAAAGGCTGGTCTTGGTTTTGAATCACAGTGACCGATGCCGGTCAGTGTCACCAGTGCCGGTTGATGATAACCGATATCGGTAGGGGTAGTGATTTAAGGGGTTTGGTAAAAGGTTGGCTATAAGATGACTATGGTGTTTATAAGGCTAGTAAATGATTGGGGATGGGTAACGGGGTGATAGAGAAGGCTCAGAGGGTATGGGAGCTGTTCTTAGGGCAGTGTAGGGGTAGAGGAATGATAGTTAGATGGGGGGTGTTACCGGGTAGTGGATCTGGGAGTAGACTTGTAATTACTGTGATTCAGAAATCCAAGAAATATTATTAAAAGAACGTATAAGACTTACTTACTATTCCTGATGAAAAATGCAGGTTCAAGGACTGTGATGACGAAGGCAGGGTTCAGGTAGGATGGTCTGACAATCTGAGATGAGCTATCTCCTCTCCTGATGCTTGGATGAGTGTCACTGGGCTCTGGTTATTCAGTTGTAGTCTTGGGCTTGATGTCCTTCTCTGCAAACTCCTCTCTTTCCTTCACTTGTCTCTGTTCAGCCAAGTAAATTCTGGATCCTTCCAATGACTTCTGATTCGGATCAATGAAAATCCAACCCCTTGTTTTTGGTTGGGAGAGGTCATTTACAGGGAACCGATGGCGGTTACGTAACCGACGGCGGTCGAGTAGGAACCGGTATCATTCAGGTCAAAGTGGGCTATTTTTAGTAAAATAGCCAACTTTCCCTCCTTTTCTCCTGAGGGATTAGTTGTGGGCTTGGTCAAGTCATTATGAGGTTGGTTTTAGGTGCGGGTGAGGAGTCAATTAGTCATGGGTGTGGATGTAGACCAAGTTATAGGTCTTAATTAGGTTAGTTTAGGGTTAGGACTAGGTCATGATGAGGTGGCGAAATGAGGTGGCAGGTATGGCGATGTGGATTTATTAATTATAAGGTAATTAATAAATAATTGTGTAAGGTTTAGGTGATGAGGTTAGGTTGCGAAATGAGATGCGGGGCACAGGGGGTCGTAAGACACAAATTTGGTGTCTACATTAGCCCCTTGTTGTCGTGTAACTTGTCTTGTAAAGCTACACGGACAATAATAAGAAGTGGTTACCCCTGTTAAGGGTATAGGTAATCCCCCTCAAATCTATCATAGATTGAGGTAGCGTGAAATCAGGGATAGGGTTGATAAAGGGTAAATGGTGTTGAGATGATGGTAAGATGGTGGGGTAGGTCCCAGGAAGCAGACGCACGTTGAAATGTAGTAGTGCGACCAGGGTACATGATTTGAAGAGCAAACAAGCAATTCATAGGCAAAGGTTGATAGTTTATCCAAACAAGGGTGATATAATCCTGGTATCCAAGGCATAGGAAGTAGCTCCAGGGGATATAACGGGTAAGGTACAGGAACGTTTAGGCATGTTCGGTAGTACCAAATGGTTGGTTTGGTTGAGATAAACGTCACGGTCTAGGTCTAGGCAAAGTTGGTCGACTGATCAAGTCAAGTACCCTAATCATGCTAAAACATGAACAGGTGAGCTCGATTGAACAAAAAGCTACATGATGGGTGGGTAACATTGTAATTTGTTGGTTTTGGGTGAGGTATTTGAGTGGTGCGGCCTTGGGTCGGGCTGATTGATTAGTGAGGGCCATGGGTCGGGCCTGATTGATTGGTTGCGGCCTTGGGTCGGGCCAAATGGTTGGTTACAGCCTTCAGGCCAAATGGTTGGTTGTGGCCGGATTGGTTGGTTGCGGCCTTGGGTCGGGCCTGATTGGTTGGTTGCAGCCTTGGGTCGGGCCAAATGATTGGTTGCGGCCTGGGGTCGGGCCAAAGGGTTGGTGGCGGCCTTGGATTAGTTGGTTCGGCCTTAGGGCCAAATGATTGGTTGCGGCCTTGGGTCGGGCCAAAGGGTTGGTGGCGGCCTTGGGTCGGGCCAAATGGTTGGTTGTGGCCTTGGGCGGGCCTGATTGGTTGGTTACGGCCTTGGGTCGGGCCTGATTGGTTGGTTGCGGCCTTAGGTCGGGCCAAATGATTGGTTGGCCTGGGGTCGGGCCAAAGGGTTGGTTGCCTTGGGTCAGGCCAAATGGTTGGTGGCAGCCTTGGGTCGGGCCAAATGGTTGGTTGCGGCCTTGGGTCGGGCCTTGGGTCGGGCCAAAGAAGTCAAAAAGGGCTATTTATCAAGGGTGGGTGTAGGCGATGTGGGAAAAAAGTAGAGAGTGGTGGATAAGGGTGGGAGTTGGGGTGAAATAGGTATGAAACCGATATCGGCTATAGATGACCGGTATCGGTTAGGTGACCGATACTGGTTCATTAGGGCACAACATAACCGATATCGGTTATAGGTCAAAAAACCTATAAAAAGAAAAATACGGCCTGTCATTGTCATATTGTCAATTTAAAAACCAATTTTTAGTTGTCTGAGGTGTATTAGTGAGATTGTTTGAATTTGTCCCAGGCTGAGGTGGCACTATTTGAGTGGAGAAGTGAGTGGTTGGTAGGCCCTAGCGAGTAGGAGGCAGCATTTGATTGGTGGAGGACCCAGCAGAGGGGATTTATAGCCATGGCACAGCCAGGAGGAGCAGGAGGTGCTGGATCAGCTGGACCACCACCACCTATCCCACCACGACGACGTGTAGTCGTACCGGTAGGTTTGAAACCTCTCATTATGTGAATTTAATGTTTTTAAGCTAGATTTGGGTTTTGGGTAGGAATCCATGTTTTTAATAAAAGAATGAATAAATGGAAGTTGTTTGGAAAATGGAGGGGGTAGGTAGGTTAGTGAGGTTAAAACGGTAGGGTGGGTAGGTTTTTAGGGTTTTTTAATGGGTAAAAGGGGAGTAATAGGCAAAAAAATGGGTTTTGGGGGCCGCGTCAGGTTCAGCTCCGTGATTTTACAGTGACCGATGTCGGTCACTAGATGGGTTTTTTCGACTGGTGAGTCATGTCGCGGTCACGGAGAGATGCTGGGGAGGGGACCGGTGGCGGTCATGGGTGACTGGCATTGGTCGAGTCCTTAGTTAGGATTAGTTATTTTTTTGGGTTGTTTTTTGTTTGTTTTGGGTGTTTGGTTGTTGTTCGGTGTTTTGTTATTATTGTTTGGGTGTTGTGTTTATTATTGGGTTTTGTGTTTTGGGGGTGAAGAGGGAAGGGGTAGAGGTTGATAGGAAGGGTGATTGGTAGGGGGGGGGGGAAATGGGGCGGTTGTGTGGTTGGTGCGGTTAGGATAGACTAGGTGTTGGGTATGAATGGGGAGGTGTTAAATTGGTAGGGGCATAGGTAAATGGCGAGAGTAGATCTGGGTGATTGGTAGGGTGCAAGATAAGGAAAGGGGATATCGTAAATGTGTTAGGGTAAAATAGGTGGGTGTAGGTGTGTGTTATAGAGTCGGGGTGTGGTCGAGGTGGGTGAAAGGGGGTATAGAGGGTTAAAGTAGTTGTTGTTTGAAAGGGTAGGTCTAATGAAGTGGGTTATTTATGCAGGCACGTCAGTAGTTGACTATGCGGGATCGGATGCCCCCGTTATTGAGACGGATGCGGCCACATGTGTCCGCAGCACACTGGGCCATTATGCGCGAGGTGGGACTCGGTGGAGTCTAGTGGTATAGGGTTGTGGAGAGGGACCACAGTCTTATGGTTGCCCTCATCGAGAGATGGGATCCGGCAACCAATGTTTTCCATCTCCCGACTGGGGAGATGACTATTACCTTGGAGGATGTATATCACATCCTGAGACTGCCGATCATAGGAGAGGCAATATTCCAGGTAGATGCAGAGACGGCTATGGACAACATTCTTCATGTATTTGGGGATGCAGCTGCGTTATTGACCTACCACAGCGCGAGTATTGCTTATGGCGATATGTATCGCGCCCACAGACATGAGACACGGCTTGCCATGTTGATGATGATAGGCATCACATGCTTCGCCCTCCCAGAACTCAGAGGGAGGCCGACTTTCCACGGGCGTTGATGGGGGTGCTACACGAGATGGTGGAGGAGCATACATGTTATGCTTGGGCACCAGTATACCTAGTGCAGCTATACAGAGAGCTGTGGGGTTATCGCCAGATGAGGTGATTTGAGGATTTGTTCCACATTTCTGTTACACTACTACTGGGCATATGAGCACATCATATGTATTCGACCAGTAGGGCTGCCCCAGCAGCCAGGGCCACAGGTGATATACAGGTATGGCTTTCAGAGGTGGTTGGGGGTCGTGGGCCAGCCACGAGCGGTGCTTGCAGATGGGATGTAGCTTACTACCGTCATATGCTAGAGGGCCTGACCACATTGGATATTGTATGGAGGCCTTACAGAGGTCATCAGCCCCGAGGAGGAGCCCGATCACAGATGCGCTGGATCTAGTATACTTTCTGGATAGCTGGACGGAGGCCGGGAGAGCATGAGCGGATACCCCTAGAGAGGGTATGACGGCAGTTGGGGCTACGACAGGATGAGCCACCTCCCTTCCCTCAGTACCGGAGGGAGGATGTAGAGGCCCCACTGCCTGCACCACAGTCCTGTGGACCCAGATTGGGTAGCAGAGAGGCCAGCGGATGATACCGTGGATGACGCCGGCTGCACAGGGTCATTTTTGGTATGGTGGGATAGGGGAGAGAGCAGCGAGGATGGCACAGCCCGCACAGCCAGATTTAGTGGCTGTTATAGCAGAGAGGGACCGACTCTTGGGACAGGTGCAGTTGTTACAGGGGCAGCTTGTTGCTGCACATGCACAGATTGGGGTATTACAGGGGCAGTTAGCCCAGGCACAGGTGTAGGTACAGGCACAACCATAGGTACAGCCACAGGTATAGGTACAGGCACAGCCACAGTACAGGTACAGGCATAGCCACAGGCACCGGCACAGCCATAGGCACCACCAAAGGCACCGGCATAGCTACAGGCACAGGTACCACCACCAGCATAGCCACAGGCACATGTACCGCCACCGGCACAGGGTGTACCGGTAGGATAGGGGCCATTATTATTAGGAGTCAGGGGACCAGCCCCAGCAGCTATGGTGGCATGGGCCCATTATATGGAGGTGAGAGTGGAGGCCCGGTACTATCAGGACGTCCTTGATGGTACCGGGGCTGACTATCAGCCATATGCGGTGCACAGAGCCGAGACCTCGCGGAGCTAGAGATCCCAGGGGGGTGCAGCCACAGCCGGTGGGTCCGTTACAGGGAGGAGGCGAGAGGCAGCACAGGGACTAGCAGGGAGACAGGCCAAGGGCGGTGGAGAGAGCTGAGGTATCCTAGCAGAGGAGATAGTTTGTGTTTTTGGATATTGGATAGAGACACCGGTCTGTGAACCAGGTATGTATAGAGAGGCCTGCGTGCCCACATATGATTCTTTCATTCATTTATTCATCTTGTTGTATATACCAGCCTGCAAGCCGAGTACAGGTTGTATAGTTGATACTGGTCTGCGAGCCAAGTATATTTTTGATATGAGAGACCGGTCTGTGAGCTGAGTCGAGATTTTGACAGTTATTGCGGCCTGTGTGCCGGCTTTGTATTATTTTGAGATCACAGAGGCCCCTATGTAGGGCAAGTTGTATATTTGAAACCATTGATAGATATATATATGATGATTTTGACCCACATGGTGTATATGAAATGTTTTATGTGTTTTGTCGATGGTTTGTGAAATTTAATGTATGATGAGTTTGATCCACATGGTGTATATGAAATGTTGTATGTGTTTTGTCGATGGTTTGTTTTATTGTAGATAGATGATGTTGATGAAATAGTGATAATATATTGATGTGATTTTGATGACAAATATTGGTAAATGGTGTTGTGATGCAGGAAAAAAAGGCAGGCGCCACAAAAATTGGCAAAAACGAAGAAACGGCCTAGGTTTAAGCAAAATGGGGCACATGACCGATATCGGTTATGTAACCGATGTTGGTAGCTATATGACCGATATCGGTTATGTAACCGATATCGGTTATTCCAAAATTAGATTTCCTAAAAATAGAACTGCATGGTTGGCAACTTAAGTTCTTATTTTTAGAAGCATGCAACAAGTTAAATACGAGAATGCGACGCTGCTTGACGACTGATACAGGTAATTGCATGAGAGAATTGAGTGATAAGGAGGAAAGAGACAAAAAGTGAGTAAGGGCTGAGATTCAAAAGGTAGAAAGACAAGTTATATTTGAAGAGGGTGGTGAACATGGCTGAACGAGGAGAAGCATCCAGCAGGCAGAGACGAGAGGGAAGGTAGGTTCCACCTCAAGCTGCTGCATCCCAAGAGGTAAACTGTTTGGTTGTAATTTGATTCTTGCATGTTTTATGAATAGGATGAGGGAGAGTAAGTGGGTAAATATGAGAAAGAAAAGGTGATAGGTAAGGGTTTGGGATGGGGTAAGTGCTATGGGGTAGGTAAGTAGGGTGTTCACGTATGTTTTTAGGTATAGATAGGAGTAAACGGGAAAAATAATTATCGTAGGTGTATGTTTTTAAGTAGGGTGTATATTTTTTTACAGTGACCGGTATCGTTTAGAGATAACCGGTATCAGTTAGTAAACCGGTATCGGTTATCTATAACCGATAGCGGTTACTGTAGGAGTTTCCAGAATTTGAGAAAAAACCCGTGGAGATTTGTTTTATTGAATAATTATGTGTCGTTTTGATGTATGCAAGGCGGAAGCAGGGTTAAGGATGAATGATACTGTGCCAGCGTTGTTGTCACGAATCCGAGCGGATGTAACACCAGCTGAATGGGCATTGATAAATCATTTGGGGTTAAGTGGAATCCGCTATTATTCACGAATCACACGTAACCATGCTATGTTGCAGGCGTTGATTGAGAGATGGAATCCAGAAAAGAATACCTTCTATCTGCCAACAGGGGAGATGACAGTGACGTTGGAAGATGTGTTCCGTATTTTGAGACTCCCAATTACAGGAAGACCAGTATATCAGGCATTTCCTAGCACGGCGCGGGGAGTGATAACAGCAGTATTTGGTCCATACGCATGAGATTTGACACAGCGAGGTTTGACATTCACTTATGGTATAATGTATGCAGCACACCCTGAGGCAACAAGGTTGGCAGTAGTATTAATGATAGCGGTGGGGTATTATGCATTACCGAGGGTGGATGGCAGAAGATTTCCAAAAGCATTGATGAGTGTTATTTGGGAAATGATAGAAATGAGCGTGACTTTCGCATGGGCACCCGCATATCTGGCAGAGTTATACAGGGGTTTATGGGCCTGCAAGCGCAAACACAGGATGACACTAGATTGTTCATACTTATTACATTGTTGGGCCTATGAGCACATAGTTTGTGTGTGCCCAATAGGCCGACCCATCGAGTCGGGAGAGACAGGAGTGCAGAGGTTGGGATTCAGACGATGGGTCCAGACAGAACAAGAGGCGAGATCCCAGGCCGTGATAGATGACATCGAGTATTATAGACAGGTATGGGAGATGGTGATGATTGCGGATATTTGTTGGAGGCCTTACGGGAACTATATGGTGACAGAGAACATAGCTGAGGAGTTGAGGGGTGTAGAGTGCTTGAGGTGGATCACAGGGCACAGGCCGGGTGAGTACGAGAGGATTCCTCTAGATCACGTGCGGTGACAATTTGGGTTCGTTCAGGATATACCTATGACATATAGACCATACATGAGGATTGACGCCGAGGCAGCATTCTCACCTCCCCGGCCGACACCTCCAGAAGGGCCAGAAGAGATAGCAGCCGATCGTAGGGTAATGGATGCGGGAACGATAGAGGCCTATAGAGTATGGTGGGTAGCAGAGCTGTGAGGTGCACGTGAGCACCCTGACATAGCTGTGATTACAGCAGAGAGAGATCATCTGTAGGATTTGGTTCACCAGCTTCAAACACAAGTGAATGAGACAACGGGATTGTTAGAGGTTTCACAGTTACGAGTGGAGAGACTAGAGGCAAGATTCCTCCACGCGAGAGGACGTATTCGTATGTTACAGGAGATGTTGGCGGATCAGTGGGAGGAACCAATAGCAGTGGCACCTTTGAGGATGGAAAGGCCAAGTGAGGGGCGTCGACGATCACGATCACCACCGGATTCGGGAGGAGGCGCAAGGGTCTAAGTGAATTTCATAGGAGTATAAGAATAAATAAGGATGTCGACCTGCGAGTCGATGATAGAGAAGATGTATTTGTTTAACATCTAAAAACTAAATATGTATGTTGTTTTGAGGGATGATAATACTAAGAATGGTTGTGTTTTGAATGTTGTTTTTGTTTGTTTTGAAAAAGGATAAAGATGAATGTTGGAAAAATAGAAATACACAAAAATATTTATATTTACAACACATGATAGGGTATGGTAGGGGATGGTCGAGCTAACCTTGGGAGACCCCATGTCTCCTAAGTGCTGCCTACATAGCCCATTGCACAAAGCAAGGAGGGGCCTCAGACCGATGTAGTTCTCCCTTAGGACCAGGGAGAGGTGAATTCAGGCAATTTAGGTATGGTTAAGCAATTTGTTGGTTGGTAAAAATATTGATATTGGTAGGGTAATGTTGTTGGTGTTGGTAAGGAATTGGCGATGTTGGTATAGGTATAGGTGAAGCGAAAGTTAGCCTACCCAAGTGGTAGGGAACCGTATCCTGATTAAGGTCAACACACAATCCTAGAGTTGAGCAAAAGAGGCAAAAGTGTCCCGTAGTTGAGAAGAGCTAAACAAACCACATATTAACATAGAATGAGCTTGAACCCCTAGGTACCTTGCATAGATGAGAAGTCGATAGGTGAAAAGAGTTGTATAATCACAATATATCAGGTATACGTCACATCCCGTGAGTTTTGTTGTTTAAACAAATGGTGAGGTGAGGTGGATGGTGTAGCTGAGGCGCAGAGAACTTGTTATAAAGTGAGTATCCTGACGAAAGAGAACCAAACCTAAATAGACAAGTCCATGACTCAAAAGTGCTTTTGAATGCGGCTTTTATTTTGCTGAATATAGACTGATCGATGCGGGAAGTCTACAAGGGATATGTATTTTGTTACTCTTGAGGTCTTCACGAAGCTGATCAATGTGAGAAGCTTCTGATAAAGGCTGACTGTGTATAGCTGTCCTTCAAGGGAGCAGTCTATTTATAGTAGCAGATGCGGCGTTTGTGTATAGCTGTCCTTCGGGGGAGCAGTCTATATATAATAGCAGCAATAGTTTGGCATATAGCTGTCCTTCGAGGGAGCAGTCTATGTATAATTTAGAGGTCTAGATGTCCGTTGGGCATAAAGCATCTAGTTTTGTAGGAAGTTTGACTCAAGAAAATCCCATAAGTGTTTAATTAAGAATGTGTCATTTTGATACTTTGAAGTCATGGACTAGACTAAAAAGGGGAAGGCATCTTTAAGGGGAGGTGATAATCAAACCATGTGAGCTTGATTTGATTTTGAGATGTAGGAAACAAAGTGTATGCGGTGGTAAATGAGCTCAAGGGACGAGCGCAAGGTAGATAAGAAGTGATATAACACTAAATTCAACAGTAGAATGGTCGAAGATGCAAGGCATTAAGGGGTTCAGGCTCAGGTTTACCATTAAGCGAAGCTAAACGATAAGTGCCTGATCCATAAGTGTGAGTGATAATGTAAGGCCCAATCTAATTAGGAGCAAATTTTCCACATGTTTGCTCTTTTCTAGTTTGGTTACATGTTGATTCTCTTTGAGGACAAGATCACCAACCTTAAAGGTACGCTCATGAAGTCGCTTATCATAAGCACGCTTGATGCGTTTTTGATAGATTTGAAGGTGGTCAAGAGCTATAAGATGACGCTCGTCAAGAAGCTCTAATTGGGCTAACCGCTCTTGGCGGAAATCATCATTGGTGAGAATATCCTGAAGAGATATTCTTAGGGAGGGTATTTGTATTTCGAGAGGCAAGACAGCCTCGGTACCATATACCAAAGAAAATGGGGTGGCATTAGTGGAGGTACGAATGCTAGTCCGATAAGCCCAAAGGGCAAAAGGAATGTGATCAGGCCAATTGTTCCCAGAATTATTAACAACTTTCATGAGAATTTTGGTCAGGGTTTTGTTAGAAGATTCAGCTTGGCCATTTGCTTGTGGATAGTACGGTGACAAGAAGCTAAGTTTGATACCGAAGTTGTTACAAAGGTCTTGTAACAACTTATTTTTGAAATATTTACCATTATCTGTTATCAGGCGATGAGGAACACCAAAACGACAGATAATGTGATGGTTAACGAATTCGACGATTTTTTCTTTTTTGGTTGAAATGAGTGGAATGGCCTCCACCCATTTTGTGTAATATTCGGTTGCTGTGATTATCCATCGGTGACGTTGCGAAGAGGGTGGGATGAATCTCACCAATAAGGTCTAAACCCCATTGTGAGAAAGGCCAAAGATCTCGTGTGACCTGTAGCGGATGGCTAGGAGTATGTTGAAGGTTGGCATGTTGCTGACACATAACACAATGCTTAACATATTCGTAGTAGTCGTTATTAAGAGTAGGCCAATAATAGCCTAGACAAAGGATCCATTTGGCCACGGCAAGGCCACTAAAATGTCCACCACAAATACCATCATGGACTTGTTGGATGGTATAGGTGACCTCCGCGCCGGTTAGACATCGAAGGAGGATGCCATCAAAGCCACATTTATAAAGGAGTCCCCCCATGATGACATAACGAGAAACACTTTTAAGAAAAGTACGTTTACCGTTACTAGTAAGGTCAGGTGGGAGAACAGAGGTTGTAAGGTAGTCGTGAAATTGGTGATACCAGGTATCCTATGAATTAGCAAACACATTATTTACCATACAAACATCCAAGATTGAGTAAGATGGGGCAAAGAGTTGTTGGAGCAAGACAAATATGTCAGAGTCAGTTGGTGACGTAGGAATTTGTGAGGCCAAGCAAGCCATAGTATCCACAAATTTATTAGTTGAGCGGGGAATGGTTTGGATAGAATAATGAGTAAATAAGGTTGGCTAGGAGTATGTCGAAGGTTGGCATGTTGCTGACACATAACACAACGCTTAACATATTCGTAGCAGTCGGTATTAAGAGTAGGCCAATAATAGCCTAGGCGAAGGATCCGTTTGGCCACGGCCAGGCCACTAAAATGTCCACCACAAATACCGTCATGGACTTGTCGGATGGTATAGGTGACCTCCGCACCGGTTAGACATTGAAAGAGGATGCCATCAAAGCCACGTTTATAAAGGAGTCCCCCCATGATGACATAACGAGAAACACTTTTAAGAAAAGCACATTTTCCGGTACTCGTTAGGTCAGATGGGAGAACAGAGGTTGTAAGGTTGTTGTGAAATTGATGATACCAGGTATCCTACGAATTAGCAAACACATTATTTATCATACAAAAAACTGGGGCTAAGTAAGATGGGGCAAAGAGTTGTTGGACCAAGACGAATATGTCAAAGTCAGTTGGTGAGGCAGGAATTTGCGACGCTAAGCAAGCCATAGTATCCACAAATTTGTTAGTGGAGCGGGGAATGGTTTGGATAGAATAATGAGTAAATAAGGTCAAAAGTGAATCTACGTATTGTTTGTACTTTTGAAGTTCCTCATTTTTACATTGGTAGATGCCCATAACTTGGTTGACTACCAATTGAGAGTCACCGAAAATGTTGATAGATTTGACACCTAAGTGTAACGCAACCTAGAGACCCAAAACAAGGGCCTCGTATTCCGCTATATTATTAGTGCAGGGGAAATCGAGCTGGAATGAAAGAGGCATAGGCTCAGCGTCAAGAGGAATGAGAACAATGCCAGCTCCTCTGCCACGCTGGCATTTGGATCCATCGAAGAAGAGGGTCATTGGATACGACTCCTCCCTGAGTGAAAGAGCGGTAATGAGTTCGTCGGGGAAATTAAAATTGGTAAATTTTTCCCCAGGTAAAGGGGCCTCCGCGAGTTGGTCTGTAATAGTTTGTCCTTTGATTGACTTCTGGTGTATAAATTCAAGGTCGAGGTCAGTGAGGAGCATAAGCCATCAGGTGATGCATTGGTTTAGATGTGGTTTTACGTACATATAATGAATGGGGTCCGTGTTGGTGATGACAAAAGTTTTGTGATTCAGGAGGTAGTGTCGGAGTTTGGTGGCTACGAATGATAGGGCTAGGCACAAATTTTCTATATGTGTATACCTATTCTCATAATCCACGAGAGTATGACTTATATAATAAATGGCTTGTTCTCGATGCTCGGAGTCACGATGTGCAAGCATGGCTCCTACAGCGTGGTTGGTGGCGGAAAGGTAAAGGTAAAAAGGGCGATCGTCCTGAGGTGGGATAAGCACAGGTGGCTGTAAGAGATAGGCTTTAAGAGCCTTAAAGGCTTGGTGACATTCCTTACTCCATTGAAAGACAATATCATTTTTAAGGAGATGATGGAAAGGTTGACATCGATTTGAGAGTTGTGAGATGAAACGCCGGATAGATTGGAGTTTTCCCTGCAAACTACGCAATTGTTTGAGGTTAGTGAGTGGGGGCATTTCTAGGATAGCTTTGACTTTAGCTAGATCGACCTCGATGCCACGCAAAGAGACAATAAAACCAAGGAGTTTTCCCGAAAGAACACCAAAGACACATTTCTTTGGTTGAAAACGAACACCATATTGTAACAGGCGATCGAAAAAAATGGCTAAAACATTGAGATGTTCACTGCGATGTTTAGATTTGCCAAGAAGATCATCGACATAATCTTCAAGGATAGTGTGCATAATGTCATGAAAAATGTAAGTCATAGCCCGCTGATAGGTCGCACCAGCATTCTTAAGGCCAAACAGCATGACACGATAACAGAAGGTTCCCCAAGGAGTGATGAAGGTAGTTTTATGTTGATCGGCCGGGGCTACCAAAATTTGATTGTATCCCGAGAAGCCATCCATGAGAGAAAGCATCTCATGACTGGCAGTGAGATCAACAAGTTGATCAATACTTGGTAGGGGGAAGTCATCCTTTGGGCAAGCGAGATTAAGGTCCCGGAAATCCGTACATATCCGAAGTCCCCCCGTTGCTTTAGTGACAGGTACAATATTAGAAATCCATTGAGGATAGTCAATAGGTAAAATGAAGGAAATAGAAAGGAGTCGTTGAAGTTCTTCTTTGACCAAGAGGGCAATGCATGGATGCATTTTTCTCAGTTTCTGTTTAACTGGTTTGGAATCAGGTTTCAGGGTAATGTTATGGACCACAATGTCAGGAGCAATTCCTGGCATGTCAGCGTAGGACCAAGCGAAAGCTTGGTTGCGGGTATGGAAAAAGGTAGTAAAGGCAGCTTGTTCTGATGCGTTAAGGGATTGTCCGATCTTCACAATGTGAGGATCTTCCTCTGTGTGGATGTTGATTTCTATAGTCGACTCATTCAACATGGTTTGAGTTTCAGACGGTAAGGTGCGTTGAATATAGGAGTCGTCCGCACCAAGGTAAGTGAGGATGGAGTTGTCATCCTGGCACTCAACAACATTAATTGAAGGTGAATCCTCTTCAATCATGTCTGGATACATAAGGGGAAGAGAAGATGGGTCCTCATTATCACGTTGATAAGTGAGAGGACCCAAGAAGATAGCATTTATGAAAAAAAAAAGTTAGGAGGGATAGATTCAGGGTCTATCGACTCTGTGGGTGACGATGAAAAAATGGGTGATGGTGGTTCGGTAGGGGTGACGTCCTCATCTTCCAGGATAAACTGACATGAGGTTCTTTCGGTGTAAGTGTTTCAGGAAATCTGAGACCACTACGATCATTGTGCTTGAGTGTAGTTACGGGAATGATTGTATGTCGGCCTTGTTCATAAAGACCAAAACCAAAGCCTTTCCAAGCACAGCGAGTCAAGAAGGTGAGGGCGAAATGACGATTTGTCAAGTATTGAAAATCGGATTGGAAGGGAACCACACCAAGAGGAGGTGCAGGGGTAATGGAGGATGCGTCGACACCCCCATACGTTAGGTTGGTGCGGCAATTAGGTGGTCTGTAAGAGATTACCTCCCCCACGCGACGGTCGTAGGTAGGATGCGCATGTAACTATCCGTACTCCTGCGGGGTATGGAAAGAGCTAATGTTATATAGGCGATACTCCCCCAGCGTAAGGCATTGAAAAACATCTACTAGAGGGTCTGAGATTGGGATTTTTTCTATGGGAAAGGAAGTGGTATTTGCAACGGTGGTTTCATTGGTTGAAGGCGTAGGTGTGGTTGAGGTGGATGGTTGAGGTGCGGTTAAAGTGGATGGTTGGGTTGGATGAATGGGTGTCTTGACTGGTACAAGCACATCATTAGGGCGATATAACATATTACAGGTTTTGAAGGGGGGAGGATCAGCTTTTACGGTGTAGGACTTCCCCTCGTACTCAAATTTTATGCATCTATGTAAGGTGGAGGGAATGCATCCCATAGCCCAGATCCAAGGGCGGCCTAACAACATATTGTATTGGAACTCTCCCTTAAGGACATAGAAGAGTTTGGGTAAAGTATGTGGTCCTACACGAATGTTAAGGATCATGGTGCCTAAGGTAGAAGTAATAGCATCATTGAATGACCGCAACATGATGGGGTTGGCACACATGCAGCTAGAAGGGATATTCATTTGTTGGAAGGCTTTTGAAGAGATGATGTTTAGGCTAGCACCCCCGTCAATCATAACGCGATGTACCCGAATTTCCTGGACATAAGCTGAGATGAACAGAGCAGGGTCAGGATCTTCTGCACCAAAGTCGACAATTTCGTCTTCAGAGAAACTGACAGCAGCGGCTTCCTGTACAGAGACAGAAGTGGTTGGGGAGATAGGTTGTTTGGTGAGCGAAGCAACGTGATTTGGTGTTAGAATGGAGGTAACAGGAAAGGTTTCATTAGGTAAGACCTCTATCCCTTGAAGGATTTCAACGAGAGCTTGTCGATGAGATTCAGAAGTTTGAATGAGATCGTACAGTGTCATTTTTACAGGTGATTGGTGAAGCTGTTTGATCATGGTACAGTGGGTAACTCCATCAAAGACGAGGTAGGCAGGTCCACGAATAACCACTTTAGGTGGTGGTGCGATCGGGATGGTGGACAGAGAAAGAGAGGCCGCAGGTGTGCTTCCTTTAGCTTTCTTGTTGTTTTTATGCCCTCGAGTGGTAACACTAATCATGTTGATCTCATGAACACGAGGAGAGGAGGATGGTAGGGATAAGTCATTGTCTTCGAGAGGTGGGGTTGTAATAATGATAGATCTTGGTGAAGCGGGGACAGGTGGTATAGGAGAGGAGATTGAAGCTAAAGGTTTCTCCCTTCGTAAGTTGTCTTGTTTAACCTTTCTGTCTGAGAGAGGTGACTGATGAAGTATGGCTTTCAACGCTTTGCATCCTTCTACATCATGTCTTGGTGTGTGGTGGTAAGCGCAGATTTTAGACTCATCATAACCTATAGGTCGAGGTTTAGATGGATCATAAGGTCTAAGTGGTGGTAGGGAAATGGTCGTATTCTCCACCAATATAGCAAGGATTTTGGCGTAAGACCCTTTGAGTGGGTCAAAGTCAGAGGAAGATGAGGCTATTGACTGGGTAGTTTTTGGTAATGACGGGGTATGGTTGATTTGTATGGGTGGCGGTTTAGCCAAGGGGTTTTGATAATGGGATTTAACTAAATGTGGCTTCTTTAGTGCAGAAGCTATGTTTAGCTGGTTAGATGATGAGGCCACAGATGATGTGGTATCAGAAAACAACCACAGAGCAATAGGATTGACAGCAAAAAAATATTTTGATGATGGAATTTGTTTAGGGTTGATAGGCGGACAGGATACGCGGGTTGACGGTGTTGATATACCCTTGGATCTCTGTATGGGTGCAGAAGGCGTAGGTCCTTTTAAAGAAAACACAGGAGGTATGATATATTGATGCAAGGTGGAGGGATGAGGTCCCAATATGGAAGGTATGTGTGATGACGATGGTTTTAGTTGTGATAGAGGCATAGGTTGAGGAGATTGAGTCTGTCTCCTAAGTGGATGGATGGCTTTATTTTTAGATAAATCTAGCCACTTAGGTGGGTGTGTTAGACTAGGTATTGGTGAGGTCCCAAGCATAGGGGAATATTTGGTTAGGCTAATAGAGGTGGATGAGGTATTTGGTAGAGATGAGGGGGGTGAAGATGAGGACATAGGCATTTTAAGCTTCTGTAAACACTTCAGGTATATAGTAAAGGCGTCTGGATTGGTCTTCTGCATTTGAGTAGAATAGGGGGTACTCAAACGTTCCCATAGGACTCGTCTATCTTCTGAGGGATGATAATCCTCACGTGTGAATAGGAATTTTTGTATGGAAGAAAGGTGGGTTGTGATTCTGGTCCACTGTGGGTGTGATATAGGGGGTAGATGAGGCACTGTATCAATGGGCGTTAAGAGGTCAACCGGTCGCTGAAAAGATTTAGGTGATGAAGAACTAATAGTTAGGAGGGCATGTTTGAGAGGATCCGTCATGATTAAATAATTTGGTGATGTTGGTGCAAGAGGTTTCTCGTCTAAGGATGACAAAAGAAGTGGCGAGCCTTCCTCTTGTGCAGCAAGAGTGGTAGAAGGAGACATTTGGGAAATAGATAAGTTAGATAACATCCGCTCATAGTCTTGCAAGGATGTGGTGTAAGAAGGCTCATCTGTGAGAAGAGACCTCTGGGTAGTTAATTCCTCGATGGGTAAAGGAACGGTAAGGATTTTGTCTTGTCTTGATGGTGATGAAGAGGGTTCAGGTTCCTGCGTTAGTGAAGAGGCTTGATTCAGAATTTTTTCGATAGAGGCTTTTGGTTGGGAGTCGAAGACTACATGGATCTCATGAACACTCTCCTCGGCTAAGATATCTTGGTTTATGTTACTGTTAGAAGAGTGATTCGGGAATGGTTTGTTGAAAATTTTCAAATTTTGGTTAGCAGGAGCGTTAGGATTATCGAGGGCTATATCTCCTGCATCAACCATTTCCTGCACTATGTTTTTCAACATCTTGCAGTTTTTATGACTGTGTCCCTTCACGTGGTGGAAGTTACAGAAGTCATTTTCTTTGTACCAAGAAGGTATGGCGCAAGTGGAATCAAACCCGGAATGAGGTTTAACAGGAGGTAAGGTAATGGCTCCTGCTTTAAGCAATTTTTCCAATATCACACCATAAGTTTCTCCCAAGGGAGTGTAATTGATGGGCTCAGCTTTATACTTATAGGTGGTTTTTGGCAGGGTATTAGATGGTGGTTGGGATTTGACCATCACTACGTGCACAGCTCCTTTTTATTTTGAAGCAGTCGATGTGTGAGGATTGGTGGTGTTAGGTTTGTTGGTGGAATCTTAGGTTCGGAAATTGGGGTTTTTGTTGTGCAACCGCAATTTCTCTTCCTCTAAGGCTCGAATCTCTAGTTTTCGAGCCATAGTAAAGGCCTCGTCAAATGTGCAGAAAGTTTGAATTTGGAGGGTAGGAGAGATGTGCTTAGCGCAGGCCCGCGTAAAAAGTTCGATAAGTTCGGCCTGAGGCAAGGCATACATAAGTTGGTTGATAAGGCCCCGCCATCGTCCAACGAAATCTGCGATAGATTCGTCTTCAAATTGTCGGATGGCATAGAGGTCAGTGATAGATACTTTCTTGGCAATGTTAATGGAGAAATGATCCAAGAAAGATTGGGCTAGTTGGTTAAAAGAGAAGATTGAGTGCTGGGTTAAAGCACTGTACCACTCCAAGGCGGGTCCTGATAAGGACATGGGAAAGGTGCGGAGTAGTAAGGCATCGTCATGAGCAATTAGATAGCAGGCATGTCTAAATGAGCACAAGTGTTGTTGAGGATCCTCCTTACTATTAAAACGAGTAAATTTTGGTAATTCCCATTGAGGAGGATATGAATGAAGGGGGACAGAAGGGTGGATAGGCTCCCAACAAACTTGCTCGTATGTCAGGGTGCTACGACTTCTTGAAACAGAAGCCTCTAGATTTTGTATTTTGTCCATCATTTGTTTGATTAAATCAGTAGTTGGATGAGATGATGGTGTGGTTGTGGTAAACGGAGGCAGATTGGGCCAAGGGCCACCACTAGACAATGGTGGGGTTAAATGTTGATAAGGTATGGAGGACGAATGTGTTGAGGCGACCAAATAGGGATGTCCTATATAAGATGTTGAGGTCACTGGGATACGTGTGTGGAAATGAAAAGGTGGGAGGAGCTTGAGAAGGAAAGCTCGTGTGGATAGGTGGCAGAGAGCAAGTCATGAAAGGAGCAGTCTGCAAGAGATGAGGTAGGAGTGGTCGGCGGTAATGATATGTGGGGCCCAAGATTAACCAAAGGAAAACCAATCTGTGTCGTATGAACCCCTGAAGCCACTGGATTTGGAAACGGGGCTAAGGATGCAGAAGGCAAAGCAGAGTTATCAGGCGGAGAAGGAGCTAAATGAGCAGCTATACTAATAGGCATGCCAACAAGGAGTTGACCATTGGGCGTACGGTCAGGGTCATGAGACAAATAATATTGTACAGTGCTAGGATTAGCATCCAAAAATTTTGCAAATTCCTTATCTCCTACAGGGATTTTGGGAACCTCACTGGTGTCCGTAGGGTTCCCCATAGAATGTGAAGGGGGTGATTCAGGCAAAGGCATAGAGTAGGCATGTGAAACCATGGCGGCGGCTTGCTTCCGAGTGATAACAACCATGGGCAAGAGTACACAGTAGGGTTTCAATCTATCAGGAACAGAAACAACCCCAGAATGTTGAAATTGGTAGGTTGCTAGTTTGTCAGGGACTGTAAAAGACTGTAACCGATATCGGTCTGCTAACCGATGTCGGTTATACTGTAGCTGGCGTCGGTCACTTAACCGATGTCGGTATAATAGGACTGGTATAAGGAACTGTAAGAAGCTACTGGTTTGGGGTTAACAGTGCTTAGTATGCTTACCAAACTGTTCTGAAGTGATCACAAAAAACAGTGTATGACAGAGAAACAGAACTAAAAACAAGCAAGATACACAAGAAAATTAACAGACTAACCCTAGGCTTAGTTTTAATCAATTTGGGCTTATTCCCTTAGATGCAGAATGATGTCAGAATCCTAAACAAAAGACTTAGGGGAAATGTCAAGTTTGTTTTGGCTTATAAGGTTACCTCAATCGGGTGGAGGAATACCGCAGAAAAAGGGGGGATGTTTTGAGCTGTTGTGTTAATTGTGAAGTGATTCGGTATGTGTTGTGCAGTGAAAGTAAGATTAATTTCCTGTCAATACCATGGAAATCACCCCCACGTGTACGACCTGTTACTTAATCTATGTTCACTAGAATTGAAAACAGCACGCAAAAATGGGATGCACGTGTTTTAAACCCAAATTGAAAATGTTATTCGATGAAGCAAAGAAGATGACTTTCACTAATGCAAAGATGGGAAAGCAAGACAAATTCTTTTACCAAATATAACAAAATATCGTGTGAAATTTTTAGAAGAATAAAACAGCATGTATGCTCCCTATATGAAAGCAAGCAAGAAAGAAAGAAACCCGAAATAGGTCCCACCGGGCGTGCCAAAATGTTTTGCACAGAAATGCTTCCGTTCCCGGGATAGAGTTGCTTCTATCCTTTCATTCCTTTGAGAAACAGATAAGGGTTAGGGCTAGGAGGAATACCTGTTGAATGTTGAGAGGGTGTGTGCGTACCGTAGAGAGAGATCAGATCGATTGCAAAGAACTCCTTTTTGTCTAGGAAGGACTACCTGCAAGTAAGAATACAAGACCACCAGATTCTAATTAGATAATAAGTGAGGGAACTTCCTTGGGCCTAGGAAATATGAGACTTCCTTTCGAACGTAGTCAGTTCCCCTGCTAATATGAATTAACACAAATTCTAACAAATAAGCTATTGTCCATTTACAATTTATTTACCTTGTTAGAACAATAGAGAAAAGGTTGGTCCTGATTTTGAATCACAGTGACCGATGCCGGTCAATGTCACCAGTACCGGTTGATGATAACCGATATCGGTGGGGGTAGTGATTTAAGGGGTTTGGTGAAGGTTGGCTATAATATGGCTATATGATAGCTATGGTGTTTATAAGGCTGGTAAAATGACTGGGGATAGGTAATGAGGTGATGGAGAAGACTCAGAGAGTATGGGGGTTGTTCTTGGGGCAATGTAGGGGTAGAGGAATGTAAGTTAGATGGAGAGTGTTACCGGGTAGTGAATCTGGGAGTAGACTTGTAATTACCGTGATTCAGAAATCCAAGAAATATTATTAAAAGAACGTATAAGACTTACTTACTAGTTCCTGATGAAAAATGCATGTTCTGAAACTGTGATGACGAAGGCAGGGTTCAAGTAGGATGATCTGACAATCCAAGATGAGCTATCTCCTCTCCTGATGCTTGGATGAGTGTAACTAGGCTCTGGTTATTCAGTTGCAATCTTGGGCTTGATGTCCTTGTCTGCAAACTCCTCTCTTTCCTTCACTTGTCTCTACTCAGCCAAGTAAATTCTGGATTCCTCCAATGACTTCTCGTTCAGGTCAATGAAAAATCCAACCCCTTGTTTTTGGTTGGGAGAGGTAATTTACAGGGAACCAATGGCGGTTACGTAACCGACGGTGGATGAGTAGGAACAGGTATCAGTCAGGTCAAAGTGGGCTATTTTTAGTAAAATAGCCAACTTTCCCTCCTTTTCTCCCGAGGGATTAGTTGCGGGCTTGGTCAAGTCATTACGAGGTTGGTTTTAGGTGCGGGTGAGGAGTCATTTAGTCATGGGTGTGGATGTAGACCAAGTTATGGGTCTTAATTAGGTTAGTTTAGGGTTAGGACTAGGTCATGATGAGGTGGCGAAATGAGGTGGCAGGTATGGTGATGTGGATTTATTAATTATAAGGTAATTAATAAATAATTGTGTAAGGTTTAGGTGATGAGGTTAGGTTGTGAAATGAGATGCAGGGCACAGGGGGTCGTAAGACACAAATTTGGTGTCTACAGACGGCTCAAGTATAGTGAAGTGCGTGAAAGGGAGATTACTAGATGATGCAAGGCTACTAGTGTGATGGATCTATGGAGACAGACGTTGCAGGAAGGATTTGAGGTTCACGCGGAGGATGTGGAACTTGAGCAGTATGTGCTACCCCCATCTTGGCAAGCGTGTGAGGGAGACCCCTTCGGCTTCTGGTGAGATTTCGTCGCATAGAGAAAGGAGATTCATTAGCGCATATATGAACCCACCTAATGACTAAGCCCTAGCGCTTGGTTTTCCCAATCCAGGAATAAGTATTATTAACTCAGTTGATATAAGTAGAAGAGACAGATCCATGCCTAAGAGGTATAATTTTTCAGTTCCTTCTTCTATGGCTGCACATATTCCAGTATTCGAAGGAGTTTTTGGACAAGGGGCAAGTGTACAAGCTTTTGGGCTCACATCAAAAAATGGCACGGGACACAGTAGTGGTAGTGGGGTGCTATCACAGACCATCAGCACATAGTTCAGTGGGACCATGGGCGTGCTTGGCACAGCTCCTATAGGCCCTATTGGACCCAATGGTTCTGGTGGATCTGGTGGCTCTAGAGGTACAGGACCCAGTGGACCTAGTGGATCAGGTGGTGGAGGACACACCAGAGTAAACCAAGGCTCTGGTTCAAGACAAGGACCCTAGCCACCACCTCAAGTATTCTTTGAAATGTCTTTGCATTTTCTAGATTACAGGGGCATTGAATATGATGTGGAACATGTTAACAAGTGTGAACTACCTATGGTGCGCAAAGGGTATCACAACACCAGAATGAAAGGCTAGTCAATTTGCGACCACACTGCAAGGGTGCACACATAGCTGGTATAGAAAGTATGACCCTCATCAAATGGTGGTGGACTACAGTACTTTAAATAATGCATTCTTAGCAGAGTTCCACATTCCTTAGTTTGATCATAAAAGCATCAGTGCTTTGAAGGAGATTCAACAAGGAATGGCAAAGAGTGTGTGGGAGTATAATGCGTGTTTTAAAACTCTCTTACCTAAATTATTATATGATATTCACCCCTCAAAGCATGCACAATGATTTTTTGGAGGATTTATCACCCCCTTTTATAAGGGCCTTGTCTCATAAAAATTTTATAGATCCACATGAAGCATTGGACGCTGCCTTACGCGTTGAGGCTGTTGGTAGTATTGATACTAGCGTTAGCCCGTTCTTGGAGGCTCAAATTGCTTCTATGGCCAAACAGTTGGAAAAAATTTTCTACGAACTCATTCCATGACACTCATAGTGGTTTATGGTGCACAGATTGTGAGATAGAGGGGCACGTGTAAAGATAATTTCCCCCCAGAGGATGGTACGTATTGTGACAGTAGATTGTGAAATCTATCATGGGGGACCATGATGCAAGTAGATGTCCCCTTACTACAGCTTGCGTGATCAGGAAGAATGTATCTTGTTATTAAAAAATTTACACCTCCACAACCCTTGATATTAAGGACTGTAGGCTCATTGATTAGATCCATAAAGCCATTGCTCATGGGGTATGCCCAAACTAGCATTACCATTGGTTTCTAAAAATGGTTGATCACCGTTATGAGGAGCGTGCAGATGGAGGCATGTGTGGTATAGGTTTTTGAGGAGGATTCCATGGTGTGAGGTAACCATGGAGGAGGAAGGAGTGAGTTCCCATGTGGAACATGTTTCAACTGTGGATCTACATAACATTATAATTGTGAGTGCCCGGACTTGTTACAGTTCTCATGGTGTGGAAAGAAAACATAAGTATACAGGGCCCGGAGTTATTTGAGCATATGAATCAGCAGCACCGAGGAAAGACAAGGGCACTGTGATGGTCAGCATCAAGAAGGAAAACATACAGTGGATGCCTCGGGTAACATGGGATGAAGGTTTAGATCCTATCTTGGTAACAAAAAGGGCAGAAGCCCCGCGTGCAAGGAAGGTACCAAGACATAAGAGCCTAGTTTCAAGAGAATATGTCATTCATGGAAAATACTAGGACCCCATGCATCGAAAGGAGATATATCAAGATACCATGGATGTTATTCGAAGCTTACAAGGGGAGATCTAATGTTTAAAGGAGCAATCCCAGAAAGGAGGAACAAGGAAGGAGAGTCGAGGCTCAAAAGGATGACCTAGATGAGGTCAAGGAGGCATGTAAAATGCTAAGGTAGGAGAACATCATTCCCTTGCTAGGATCCTAGTTGAGAGAGAAGGTACCACGTGCCAGAGAAGAGCATAAGAGACATGTTTTACACGTGAACCTTCCCCCTCATAGCCTTGACTATGATAAGGAGATTACATTGAATGTAATTGTAGATGGATGGCTCCTCAGCAATATACTCATTGACACTAGTGTGGAGGTTAATGTTCAGAATTTGGATGTATGCATCAGATGGGAAGACCTGCATTACATCCATCTTCAAAATGTTTTTTATATGCCAAACAAGACTAAGGCAATTCCCATTGGTGTCTTGAAGGATGCATTTTATTACTATTCAAGGAGCCAAGTTTATTGGGTACTTCAAAGTCTTGGGGCTCGTCGAGGCGAAAAAATTTCCAACACTACTTGGGCACCCTTGGTGTTACAAAAATAATGTGGACCTTCGATTCAACAAAGGTTACATCAAATTCGAGAACAAAGAGGAATGGGTCATTATACCCCTGGTTGATGGGAAGTCGAATGCCCTATATTGAATCATTGGGAGAAGAAGCTCTGGACAAGATTTATGTGTGCTCAATCAGAGACCCTGAGATGGTACACCCCTACTAAAAGAGTTATCCAATTTGAAGATTCTCAGTCAATAAGTGATACCACCAGTCTGGCTTTTGAAAATTGGGCACATGGAACTTACGAGTTAATGGGATGGTAGTTGAGAGGTTCAGTGACCAAGGTAACAAAGGCATGCACTATTAGGCACCTTGGAGGAAAAGATCTACCCAAGTATTCAAGAGGAGCCTTCCCTAAGATCTTCCTGCAGGAGGTAGAAGCTTAGTGGAAGAATGAGAAGGAACAAAGGGAGATGTTAAGTTATGTCTTGCTTAGCACAGTAGCTCATTGGTGGGCCACACATCAAGAGAGCCTTTTAGAGTGGTGTGAGGTAAAAATTGATCTCTCTATCAGATTTTCTAGGAGTAAATGTACCCACCATCATCAAGGACTACCATGGGAAGGAGCCCACCTCTTTCCATGTCCAGGAGTGTGAATGGGTCTAGAGAGAAGGTGCAGAAGCTTTGCCACCATCCCTCTAGGTGCACAAGTTGTATTCTCCACTGCAGGGTTGTGCGCGCACATGGTACATTCATTCGGAGACACGCCACCAAATGACGAATTGGTAGGAGCTCGTGGCTGACCTTATTCAAACCTTTGAGTATCAGAGTACCAAGCCATCGATTGATAAGGCCTTGTAGGGTATCAAGTGCCTTACCATGGGGGATAGTGCTAGAATGGAAGATAGGTTGTTAGAATTATTAGGTGAACCAGGTATAGGGGCACGCTTTGAAGAAGTTGAGGAAATAGAAGAGTTACATCTAGAGCACACGTGTTTGGGAAAGGGAGAAGGGAAAGTTAGTATATGTGATTGATGGAGAGGAATCGGAAAGCTTGGATGTTATCCATTTTGTAGGGATGCATGAGGTAGTGAATAGTGTAGATGCGTGCACAAGTGCCTACCATGAGCCTTTAAAGATGAATAAAGTTAACATCAGTTTAGAATAAGAACCTAAGGAAGCTATTATTGGGGATTACTGGACAGAGAAGGAAGTATCAAAGATCATTGATCTGTTGCATGAATTTGAGGATTTATTCCCGCACATGTACCATGAGCTCAAAGGCGTTCACCATTCCTTGGGGGAGATGAAGATAAAATTGAAGGATGGTGCACGCCCAGTTAAATAAAAGACCCTACCAGAATGAATCCCAATTTACACATGAAATTTAAGGAGATAGACAAAATGATAGCTTCTGGGATCATTGAGGCAATGGAAGAATCAGAGTGGATAAGTTTGATGGTAATTAGCATAAAAAAGGATAGGTAGATTAGGATTTGTATGGACTATAGGGAATTGAATGCAGTTTGTGTCATTGATCCATTTCCAACCCCCTTCACTGAAGAAATTTTGGAAGGAGTTGTTGGGCACGAAATCTACTCCTTTACGGATGGATTTTAAGGGTACCACCAAGTCTGGATTGTAAAGGAAGACTAGAAGAAGACAACTTTCACCACAGAATGGGGAAGTTTTGCATATAGGGTCATGCCCTTTGGGTTTAAGAATGTGCCTTCTGTTTTCTTGCGCATAGTGGTGCAAGCATTCTAGAATTCATCCATAAATTTCTTCAGGTCTATTTAGATGATTGGATAGTATATGGTGTGGTTAAGGACCATTATGACAACTTGAGATTAATGTTTGAGAGGTGTAGGTAGTTGAGGATATCCCTCAACATTAAGAAGTGTGTGTTTGCTACACCCTTTAGGACCTTGTTAGGGCATATCATATGTAAGGAGGACTTTCTGGTAGATCCCACCAAGGTTGCAGTTATTGTGGGCTTAAGGGAGCCTACTAGCCAGAGCACAGTGCCCAGGATTTCTTGGGCATATGGGGTATTACAGATAATTCATTAAGGGATATGCCAAGATCGCCATGCCTATAGAGGAGCAGCTTAGACACAAAAGTTCCTTCCATTAGGGAGAGGTGCAACAGGGGGCATTTGATACATTAAAAGATAGGTTATTACTGTTCCTATTTTACATTTTCCCTCTTGGGACAAGCCCTTCCATGTCCATGTAGATGCCTCAGGGACTGCCATTGGAGTAGTACTTGCACAACCAGGTGAAGGGGTTGTTGATCATCCTCTCAGTTTTGTAAGTAGGAAGCTGACACCAGCAGAGCAAGAATTATACCACAATCGAGCGCGAGGCATTGTCAATGATCTATGCGATCTTCAATTTTAGACAGTATCTGCTGGTAACACCCTTTGTATTCTACACCGACCAGATGATATTAAAGTATTTAGTAAACAAGCCCATTCTTCAAGGGCGCATATGTCAATGGGTGTTGTTGTTTCAAGAGTTTGAATTCACCATTGTAGTGAAGCCCGGAAAAATCAACTATGGGCTTGATCATCTATCAAGGATTAATTCAGGAGAGGAGGTGCAAAGTATTGAGGAAGCAATGTCAGATGCCCAACTATTTAGATTACAGCGTGCACCCTCATATTTTGAGGAGATTGCAGTATTCTTATTAGAAGGTGTGGCACTGGATGGAATGAAGGCATTGGAAAAGAAGCAGTTGGCCATACGCGCCGCGCCCTACATGTTGATTAGTGGAGACTTATACAAGTTGGGATGAGATGAAGTTTTAAACAGGTGTGTATTAGAGCATGAGTGCCTGGCCATCGTGGAGGAAGCACATGGAGGAAGTGTGGGTGGGCATTACGCAGGTGATACCACCGCGTGCAAGATATTAATGGTAGGATTATGGTGGGAAACCTTGTGCAGGGATTGTAGAGATTATTGTAAAGTGTGTGACCACTATCGGCACATTGGCAAAACTAGGAAGGAGATATGAAATGCCTTTGTGCCCTATCCCTAGCACAGAGCATTTTGAAATATGGGTGATAGATTTTGTAGGAACTATTACACCAGTAATGCGTAGGATTGGTTCACGTTATGTCATCACTTGCACAGATTATCTCACAAGGTGGGTAGAGGCAGCCCCAACTAAAGATTACATGGAAGCAACAAGGGCAAGGTTCTTATGGGAGAACATTATCATGAGGTATGGATGTCCATTGAGTTTAAACCAGTGATAGGGGTACACATTTTCTGAAAGAGACCATGAGGATCTTGTTATCAGAGTTCATGGTGGCTCATCACAAGACTACGCCCTATCACCCACAAGCAAATGGAACCGCAGAAGCATTCAACAAAATACTGAGTCATACCTTGTCCAAAATCTATGATGTTGGAAGACAAGATTGGGATGACAAAGTATCGGAATTGTAATGTGCTTACAGAACAATGTATAAAAGACTAAATAAAGCCACACCTTTTCAATTAGTATTTGGCATAGAATTCGTTTTACTAGTTGAATTTATGTTACCTTCTCTTGAATAGCACATGCAGGAGGATTAGCTGATGAATAAGCGATGGAAGAAAGGATTGATGAGCTAATGAAATTGGATGAGAGATGATCACTTGCCCAATGGAGCCATATAATGGAAAAGGAAAAGGAAAAGGCTTGGCATGATTGCCACATTAGAAACAAGAAGTTTGAGGTTGGGCAAATGGTGTTACTATATGATTCCAAGTTTTTGCGCCATCCTGGAAAGTTGAAATTCCATCGGTTGGGTTCCTACACAATTTCATACATCCTTGATTTGGTCACGTTCCAGTTACAAGCACTGGATGGGATGAAGTTACCCGGAAACTTCAATGGCAGTAGGCTAAAGCCCCTACTATAAATAAGTCTTCTTGGTGTTTGTAAATAAGGTAGTTTTGCCAGTTAGTTTAAAAGTTTCCTTTATGCATTTTCCCTTTCTTGTGTTTCCCTTTTGTGTTGTTGTTTTGGTTTTGTGCCTTGGCGCCGGGTAACCTTATTTCTATTTTTGGAGAATTTGTGAGTGCACAAAGGATTGCGCATCGTTTAAGTATGGGGTGAAGAAAATTGAAGAAGTGTGTGATTAAAAGTACCAAGGAAGTTGTGTTGAAGAGCCTTGTTGTGTAGCCTGGTTGAAAGAGGTAGATGAAGAGAAAAGATAGAATGGTTGGTGCCAGGATAAAGCTACCAGTAGATCCCATGTACAAAGGAAAAGGAATCACAGTTAAAGCAATACGAGGTAGGAGGAAAGCAAGAATCTCGATAGAAGAAGTGCCTTCGGTGCAAGTTAAGCGTGCACAAGAGTCTCCTGTCAGGTTGGTTGGGTTACGTGCCAGAATGTTGGAGGAGTTTTCACGCAAGAAGGGCATGTGAGTGAAGGCGCTGAAGACAGACTTTGTTTGAAAAAGTAGCATTAAATGAACAAAGTACGGGGGTAAGTAAAGTAGCATTTAATGTTCAAAAAAAGGAAAAACTATAAATAAAGGGTCGGGGCACTCTCATTTTTACTTTGCGAAAATGAAGAGTTAGAGATATAAGCGAGTGTTATAAACTAGGGTTTTCATATTCGATCGAGTGGAAGATCTATGTGATTAAAATGCAAAGAGCCAGTTTGGGATTGCAGACCAGAATGAATTACACGGGCATGGAAGGAGTTGAAAAGGCGTTGTCTTGTGAAGAGTTTATCCAAGTTAGGGTTCGACAAACTAGGGCACGGGTTTAGAAGATTTATATCACGGCTCTAAGATTGAAGGTTAGGAGAAGAAAGAAAAAGTAACAAAGAGAGGGTAGGAGTGATAAAAATATCTTGACCATGGCACCCAAGAAAGGAAAGGGCAAAGCCAAGGCTAAATAACCAGAACCCAAAGTAGACACAAATGAAGAATGGTATGCAGAGATGCAATACCCAAATGGGGTGATGATGGGAAAGGAATGGGAATCCCACTTGAGAAGCATACCTGTTAGTGACTATAATCACTACACAAACACCATAGAGAAAGAAATGGCATTGGAATTGGCACATCCCACCAAGAAGTGAACACCTGAAGATTTTACCATATATGATGATGACGTTAAGGTTAACTTGGCGAAGGCAGGGGCTGTTGTAACTCTACGAATTTCCTTATTTTGGGAAGCTAGATCGCTTGTACCAAGTGGTTGATGTCACGGGTGCATGAAGACTATTTCCACTTTGCTAGGCATGCAAGATGCGTGCGACTCCCCCAGTTGATTTCACAATTTACAGGCCTTATATGTGAGGGAGATAGCCTAGAAGATGACCTTAGTGACAAGGAGGCTATTCAAGAGACCGTCACTGAGTATGCATACAAGAAAGTGTCGTGATACTATGATATTTTAGACATCCAGGACCCCGTTATAAAGATGGCCATGCGCATCTGGTGACTAAGCTGAATGGCCAAGAAAGATGGACATAGGTTAACAAACCTTGGCTACATCTTTGTAGGAAGATTGCAGAGGGAACTATATACAACTTATCTATGTACATTGCATAGGAGACTATTAAGTGCATGAAAGAAGGGGACATGATCCTCTTTGGCAATGTCTTGTTCACCATAGTGTTTCGTAGAAATTAGAGTGCCAGACATGCACTCAGACAAGTTCCTGTGGGAGTACCTGAGCCGAGGACCCTTCATCGAAGAAGAGATTCGAGAAGTATACTTGTGATACAATGACAACTCCCCACAAAGTGTACGGCTGGAAAAGTGGGTATACACACTTGAGGAATGCATTCAGGGTAGAGTGGAGAATCCTTGAACAACTCCCAATAGCCACTAAGGGAGAAGCTAAGTTCATGCGGGTGGTACCGGCACTACTGCTTGGGCAGATTCAAGCTTATTGATGAATCATGGAGCCCTTGGTGCAAGCTTCCTTTCATGTTTACTGTCCTAATACTTCCAAGTCAAGAGTAAACATATGTAAAGAATCAAAGAAGCAAAGGCTGGAACTAAGAAGGTTGGACCGGGAACATAGGGAGATGAGGAAGAAGTTGAATTACCTCGGTGGTAAGTTTGCGTACGTGGAGAAGTACACGTTGTCACACGAGATTCAAATGACTAGGCCGATGATGCTTCCCATCACTGGAAGGATCCATGGCACACGTGTGTACATGCACATAAGGGAAAAAGTTTGAAAAGGGTGCGTATTTGGAGGACAAAATATACATTCCTAGAAGACCCTTTGGGGAAGAATAAGCCAGCACGTCTAAGAAGAGAGGCAGAGGAGAGGAAGGAGCACCAAGTTTGTTGACTTCTCAGATAGTGAGCATGCCATCTACAAGCACCAAGCCAAGCAACTACATACGGAGAAATAAGTCTCCAGTGAAGGAGAAGACACCAAAAGTAGAGGCATCTTGAGAAACCCACCACCATGGAAGAATCTCCAAAGGAAGAAGAGAAGGGAAAAATCTCCTGATCAGAAGCTACCTCTCAGGAAGAAGCAGAGGGTGGATGAAGAATATGACTCGGAGGAGACCGACCAACTTGGAGAAATACTTGGGAGTAGGAGAAGATGATAGTGAAGGAGATGATAATGAGGAAGAAGAGCCTGAGAAAGACAAGGAACCACATGTGTTTAATGTCTATGACTCGGAGGAAGAAAGTGAAGAGTAGAAGTAAGAGTTTGTATTTACATGCGACACCAAGGGTGCACAAGATGAGGAAGGCACCGAATACATGAAGGTAGATGAGAATGATGCCAAGGAGAAGCAGGGAGCCATAAGTTTTACAAAGGAGAAGATTAATGAGGTGGTAGAGTGAGAAGTGAAAGAATATGCTTAAAGCCCTTGTAGACCAAGAGTTTAGAGCATAGCACAGACATAGTGCTTAAGGAAGGGAAGAAGGAGAGCCTTGAAAAGGTACATAATATCCTAGGAGGCCCCCGATTTGACATTTAGATTCCCCAAAGGTGCACACTCTGGGCAGTAGAACTCTGGATATAGAACAGAGACAGGTAATGGGCTTATGTGGATGATACGAAGAAGGTGTTACGTGCACAGTTCCAAAGCACTATACCCACGAAAAGGCTCCTAGCCATGGGGTATTTTGAAAAGGATGGCACGTACCTCCAGAACCAAGAAGATGCTTTCTTGGGTGTTTGAGTCCCACATTGACAAGCGCAGACTTTGAAGTCTGCTAGAAAGTGCTCATCACATTTCCAGAATCTACGGGATACAAATCCTTATTGAATGCTCAGGAGCTCTCAGACGATTAAGTATGACAATGCTCTACATAAGGTTACGGTCAAAACAAAGGCAAGGCTATTCACGTGAAATGATAGTATAAGGGCATCTAGAGGGGAAGTTATGCCAAGAAGAAGAGAAGTTAGTTGAGATGGCCATAGAACTTAAAGCAAGAGGATTTGATTAGCACGCAGCTGAGGTGTGAGCTCAAGGATGAGAAGATTAAAGGTGCAAGAAGTCTACAAGAAGGTAGAATCGATCAAGAGTGCCATCATATTGAAGCACCCAGACCTAGCACCAATCCCTCAGAGGTGCATGCATCAAATTTGGAATGCTTATAAGAATTAACACATGTTTCCTCACCATGGAGAGATGCAACCCTTGGCCCTGGAGTCTATGGATGAAGTAGCAGTGCACTTGAAGGAAGAAGACAAGCTGAAGGTGGTAGCACTCATTACCGAGGTATAGCCAAGGTGCTCATAGAGATGTAAAGGATTGCTTGCCCAATCTGTTGAGGACACATATGACACAAGCCATGGATAGGGATAAGGTAGAAAGTACCTTTGTCACTACCCACTGAAGCAGAGCTAAAAGAGTTCCAGGAGAAGAATAAAGGAAACAGGGAAGAGAGGGATAAATTCTTGGCAAAAAGTAGAAAAGAAGATCCAAGGAGATTGAGGCACTAAGGGGCTCAATCAAAACATGAAACTGAAGGGAGTTATACCCTCAGATCACCAGAAGGATGGACACAACTTGAATACCTAGGCAAGGAGATGAAAAATATTATTGAAAATTTGTGCACCCAAGGGATTGGCCTAAGCTTTTGATGAGGTAAACATCTTGGTCTTTGACCTCTGTCAGAAGGTGCACAAGGGCGAGGTTGATAGTGTGGAATAAGTTGAAGGTAGATATGTACAGAAGGAAGTTTCCAAACCTATTGAATTGATGCCCCCCCCCCATTCTTCATTCTTTCCCCAATTATTTCATTCCTTTTTCATTCTGTAAATTTTTAAACTACATCTTGGTTCCATAAGGCAGCATGCATCTTGGTTAAGTAGAGTGTTTCTGAGGACGGAGAACAGGCATAGTGTGGGGGTGATGTTGGGCCCCTAGAATATTGACCAAGTATGAAGGCACGTGGGCACATGGGATCCTAGTTATAGAATGGAACATAAGGAAAAAGTGTTCAGGAGGAAGAGTTAAGGAAGCACATGGTTCATGTAATGCGTTAAAGGAGGTTCGGGGCATAGAAAATTTAAGCACCCAAGGTAGAAAATGTGAAAAATGTGATCGGTTACACAGAGATAAGATGCCAACCTAACAACAGGTTGGCCCAGGAAGGAGCATATCTTTGATGGAATCTTCTAGAAGATCATCATGAGATGGAGTGGAGAGCTCAGGCTTAAAGGAACATGCTCACATGGAGGACCACATTCGACACTTGGAAAAGGATCTGAGGGTAGTGGAAGGTGAGTTGGCAGCCTGGGAAAGTGATAAATACAAGTGCCTACGATGGAAAAGAGATATACCCTAACAGGGAGAGATATATCATCTAGATATACATAGGGAATAATGCAGGTTAGAGAGTGATGCGAAGCTCTGTAGAATTACTGCGAGTGGATATTCTGGTTCATGAAAGAATGTACTAAGCATGGAGTTGTTATTTTTATTTTTTGTTAGCTTAGCTACATATGTCTAATGATGCACATGACCGCGGTCTACTCTTTGTGACACTCTATAATAAACCAATGAATATACTGAGGTTACCTATCATAAATAGATATGAATATCAATGGGTTTAATGTATATTTCATTCACATGAGTTCTCTTTACTTTCATGCAATGAATGAATTGTTGTATCTTTCTCTCTGTTATATTATATGTTCTAGAATCTATTAAAACACTCAGTCTGAAGTTACTGCAAGGATCTAGAGGCCATTCTGAGCCCTGTGGTGCTTGTATGTCTCAACTTATTTCCTAAATACTCTTACACTAATCATAGATAATGCTTCCCACTAAACTCACACAAAAGACAGACTCGGTACCCGCATGTGCCTCAGAGTGAGCGCTCAGCTTCTGTTGGGTGATAGGTCAAAGCGTGCATGGGGTTCTTCCTTTTGTGATAGGAGTAAAAATGACTATAGCATTACTGAGTTATTTTCCCTTGAGTTAATCATACAGTCGTGCACTAGATTATCCCCAATGATCAAAGATATGTAGAATGGTGGATGTTTCATGTTTCTTCTCAATTGACTCTCTTTTTGTTGCATTGCATTAGTGAGGACTCTTTCATGTTCCTTCGATGAATCATTTGGGATGGACAAGTTAGCCATGGCTACTTGTAATATATCCCTTTGACCTTGAATTTCCAATGATTCCCACATAGAGAAACTCATATTTGTAGTCTTCATTTGATCAATGATATTGTATGGAGCAAGATTTTCCTTTTGTTGTCCTTTGTTCACTAAAAATTTCTACTGCGCATGAGCTGATACAACAGGTACATTAGGCTGATTCAATGAATTTGGGACTGTGTTTGAGCTGCCAACTACATGAAGTGTGAGATAAGGTTGAGAAGGAATTGTATTTGATTATTTCCCCTCCTCTAAATCTCTCTTCTTAGATCTTGTTTTTGTTGCTACACCTTCAGGAAGAGACTGATTTATCCCACATAAATCTTCTACTTGTCAATTCACCGGTGAAGTGTCACTTGGAGGTGCTTCTTAAGAAACTGTTTGCTACTGATTTTCTTATTCAGTTGTTTCTTGAGAAGCATAAGCACTTTACACCATTAAATCCTGGTTTAGGATGTCATTAGGACATGTTTTTTGGTTATGTGGGTGAACAAAGGAAAACACCACTCATAATCTTGTACAAGATTATTTTGGACTGGAACTAGAGCTTTAGATAAAGAGGCTACATTGGGATTATAAGGTTGGAATGGCCTAACAGGAGGAAATTAGATTTGGTTCTGGTTTGCAGCTTGAGTAGGAAGTTTATTAGGTTGATATGGGGTTTTTTTTAGTTAGTAATGAGGTTTATAGGGTCTAATCATTTGGGCATTCTACCTCGTGATTATCACCAATTCATTCCCTAAATTTTGTAATTGTTTTATGACCTTCTGAAGCTCAACTAAGGTGCTTGAAGAGGTATAACCCTAACTAGAATTTTGATTTCTGGGAGTAGGGATAGGGGCTAATTCAGGTGTTTGATTGGAATGAGAGTTTCATATCTCTAGGTAAATTGTCATCAGTGGTCCAGGGGAAATTTTTCTATCTTGACTTAAATAGTTTTCATCCTTAATGGTTAATGTATAGGCTCCTGACAATATTATACCTCCCATAGATTGAACCATGATAGCAATATCAGAAGTGAGCACTTTTAAGAAGCAAATAAATGCACCTCCATTAGTAGGTCTTACAAGAACAAGAATTCTATGCCATGTTCTCTAGAACTTGAAGTTGAAATCTTCCATGAGTTCATTCGGATCCCTCTTTATGGTCATTAATTATCTAAAAAATATAATTTGTCTGCCCTCTCTCCAAACTGACCGCAAATAGCTATGCATAGCTGATTCCAATTTTGAATCGGTCATGCTATCAGATCCCTAAACCATTATAAATCGTTCCCTTTGAATGAGGAAGCTAGAAGTTTCATAGATACATTCATATCAATAATTTCATGGATAACACAAACATTTTCAATGTCTTGTATGTGGTCAATTGGAGTAGTTTGATTCTCCCTAGTAAATAATGGAATACTCTTTAATTTTGCCACTAGAATATGATTTTATGCACTAAGATCAAGTGGACTGCTTCCAATGAAATTGAAAAATACTAGATTTTGTTGTTGTGATGCCATTATGATGGGCTTGAGAACTCTAGTAGATTGTAAGAAGGGCCTACCAAGAGGTGGTGTTGAAAGGGTTCTGTTTGGTGAGGATGGTGATCTCTGGACTATTCTTACCCTTCTTTCTCTTCCTGATAATAACTACAGGTACTCAAAGAGTCCTCTTTCTGCTTCTCTAGACCTTGTTTGAATTATTCTCATGGACTGAGACACTTCCTAATAAAACCAGTAGATTTTCTACTTGGAATTTCTGGATGTGTTGTTTTCTAGCCTCCAAAGGCTATAATTTTACCAAGATACACATCCAAACTTGATAAAACTGATAGTATTGACTTATGAGGTCCCACCAGGCATGGCAAAAATGTTATCACTAAAAAAACAACACCCTATGATATGTCATGAATTATGGGTGATAAATCCATGTTTTTTCGGTAACATGGGATTGTCTCAAGGTGTGGGACCCCTTGCAAATGAGACAAACCTCTAGAAAATATTGCTTCTTCTACCTATTCATAGCACTTAAACTACTCTTAAAAAGTAAATGCAAATATCCAACACTAACCTACGATTCCAATGGATGAGGGAGAGAGAAAGATGCATGAAATTAAAACCTATGATAAGGGAGCCGATAAAACTAAGAATAAGGGTTAGAGATATTCCAAGTGAGTGAAAATAGAGAAAATGAGGTAGGAAAGGGAAGACAGAAGTGCCACAATCCAGAACACATGCAACCCTCCATTTTTTTTGGGGAACATCAAATTCGGATCCTATAAGAAGAAAAAAATACGCACAAAATACCTGCAGATGCAATAGAAGGTAAGGAGTGTGATATAACTTGAGTTAGGTAAGGAAAAGCCACAAAACAAAAATTTTATTGCTAAAAAAGATGCACAATCCATTATTAAGTTGACACAAGGCAAGAGTCTTTTACAAAATTCCCAAATTTGAGGCTAGCAACTCACAAAATCTCTAGAAAAATTTTGATAGAGTTCCTTTACATTCCAGAATGTGTCCCCCTTCAAAAATGAGGTGAATTTACATTATATAGACAAAAAACCTTGGATTTGCCTCACCAACTTGATAGCCTCAATTAATTCTCTGAAAAGAGGTATGGGCAACCATGGATGCCATATCTCATTAAATTGGTTGTTGAGCTACTCTATACCATGTTCAATAATGTATGACACTTCGTTGGTGTTCTTGTATTCAACCAGTTGCATGATTTTTTTCCTCAGATGGTAGCATTATATCTCCAATTGATCGGTTGCATATCCTTCATGGTATCATTTAGGAGCATGTGTCTCTTATCAGTCGGTTTCATCTCTTTCCTTGCTTTCTTATTGTCAACCAGTTGCATAATCCATGCAACTAGCCAGTAGAAACCATATCGTCACCTTCTCCATCACCATGATCTGCTCCATCTTTGCAACCAGACGATAGTATACTTTTGTTGTTGACCGGTAACATGAGTTTGTTACCCTCCAGTAGCATCACTATGTTGGCTACCCGATGCCCCTCATGTCATTGCTTGACTGGTCTTCATTATGCTACTGACCTGTAACACTCTCTTATGTTATTGTCTAGTAGCATCCGTACATGCTACTGGTCGGTAACATTTCTGCCACTTTTTTTCACTCCTGCAACTGGCACCAACGTCTTCCTATCCCGCTTTTGCTACTAGTCGATAGCATATAAAATGATACCAGCCAGTATCATCCGTACATGCTACCGGTCAGTAGCATATAAAATGTTACCAGCTTGTAGCATCTATACATGCTACCAGCCGGAGGGTAGCATTTAAAATACTACTAACCAGTATCATCCATTGATGCTATCGGTGGGAAAACCCCACAAATTTCACATCTTGGTCCACTAAACTTCCCTAGCTCTCCCTCAACCCAGCTCACCAAGCTCTTTAAAAGCATCTCGCCCAAAAAAACCAACTTGGCCACAACTCGGTCGAGCTATCCACGAGCTACCCACTTTCTGTAACACACCGTTTTCTATTAACTATCAACACCCAAACCTACTAGGTTTTCCAATTTATAGGGAGTACAAAATTGGAAAATAGTTATCATGCGACATTCTCTTCTAATCACTTACACATCAGTGCCTCTATTGGATCTACCTCTATCAATAATACCAAGGTTGATCCCTCATGGCTCATTAGCGCATTTTATTCCATTTTTTTATTCTATTGCCTATCTTCTTTCGTAAATTTCATAACCAGTGAACAAATCCTATGGTTCTTACTATCCCATTGCTTCATATCTATAATTACACCTACAACATGTGCATATCACCATTTCCCGATGACACATGTTTTTGCTACGGTTCACACTTGACTGTTGAGGGCCTCCTATATACATGCATCTCACATAAACTACACAATAGATGTTACCTATTACACATCTTCATACATCATGTAATTTTCTATATATATATATATATATATATATATATATATATATATATATATATATATATATATATATATATATATATATATATATATTCTTCAATCTATTCTCCATCATCCATAGTTTGTGCTTTATACACCTATATATAGTACACGTTCTACACACTATATCTTGCATTAGACACTATATTATTCTACTTACACACCTTTCCACATTACACATTTCACACATCACACACCAATGACATAATTTCACTTAGTACACACATCACACATTTTACTCATCCACTTATATGTGTTGCACTCACTACTCGATGATGCACTTTGGTCCCTCGGTCCATATTCGACTATTGAGGGTTTACCAATCAAATGGACCTCATCACACCCACACATTTGATCAACCAATATTTTTATCATACTATATGACGTGTTTATCCACCACCTTCTTCACATATGTCTTGATATACTCTATTAGGCTAAATCATCAACCATTTATAGCATCTTATCCATACATTTCATGATATACATTTTTTTGCTACATCATCACATTTTCTTCCATCTTATTCATACATCATCATGTTTTATATCATTTCATCCATAACTTTCTTGATATACGCTTTAGGCTAAATTGTCAAACATTCTACCACCCCATCACTTTTTATTCGTCGCATTCAATCCTACACATCACACGACAACTTACAATCACCATATTTCTTCTGCACACATTTCAAATCATTTCCCGATGACGCACTCTTGTGCTACAGTTCACACTTGACTGTTGAAGGCCTCCTATATACATGAACCTTACACACATTGCAAATTAGACATTACTTATTACACATCTTCATAAATAATGTGCTTTTTTCTATATTCAATCTTCCATCTATTCTCCATCATCCACACTTTGTGCTTTATACACCTATATATAGTACACGTTCTACAAACTACATCATGTGTTACACATTATACTATTATTCTTACACACCATATATTCCACATTACACATTTCACAGGTCACACACCAATGAAATAGTTTCACTCACTACACACATCATACATTTTAAGCATTCACTTATACGCACTGCACTCACTACTGGATGATGCACTTTAGTCCCTTGGTCTATATTCAATTGTTGAGCGCTTACCAATAAAATGGACCTCATCAAACCCACACATTTGATAAACAAATATTTTTATCATACTATGCGACATGTTTAGCCACCACCTTCTTCACACATGTTATGATATACGCTTTTAGGATAAATCATCACCCCTTTCTAGCATCTTATCCATACATTTTGTGATTACATTTCTTGCTACATCATCACGTTTTCTACCATCTTATTCATACATCATCATGTTTTCTATCCTTTCATCCATACCTTTCATGATATACGCTTTAGGCTAAATTATCACACATTCTACCACCCCATCACTTTTACTTTGTCGCATTCAATCCTAAACATCACACGACAACTTACAATCGCCATATTTATTCTGCACACATTTCATACCATTTCTCGGTGACACATTCTCATTTATGGTTCATTCTTGAATATTGAGGGGGCATAAATAAATTAACCTCATTACATAAATACACATACACTTGGGGGCATGCTTCTCCTATCATTCACATTACATTCCATTCTACCTCATCCATAACATATTGCATATCTTGATTGCATTTATTCTTGCTTACTTTTGTTTTTACATGTTTAGCTTATTATGCATGCTAGATAGATATATTATGTTTCATTATATTTATCATACACACATACGCATTCAATTTCTTTTTTAGTTTTGATCAATGATTATATAGGTCCATTACACGCAACATGGATGTTCAATGTAGTACCTAGTACCAGTCCCACAATAGCTCCTAGGGGAATCCACTTTCATACATTATAGGTGTTATTGTTTAATTTTATTTCATAGAACACTAGTCTCTATGAAATAATTTTTATCTTTCTAACATTTAACGTGTGATTCATGTGTAACATTTGTTATGCAGGGCTACTTATTTCCATGGTTATTTGTTCCATTTTTTTCCATTACTTAACATTATATGCTCTTGATTATAAGTTTTTCCCTTTCTCTTGTGTGCACAATTATTTGTTTGTGGCCATTATGGTCTTAAGTATCTTGTAACATCTGACTGATGTGCCATGGTTGCAACCCAATTTTCATGGTCTACATTGTTTTCTTGTGTGTTTACACATTGTCTATGTAGTGTACATTTTGTCTTATAAATGAGTGCTTTTATTTGATTTTACTAACACTTATCTTTCCTAGCCACTTGTTTGCATGTGCCTTAATTTCTACCAAGCATATTCCCTTCCCCCTGTAGGGCACAGTTCAATATAGCAATTGATCCTCCTTTGGGCCACATACTCCTTTAGCGATGTCTCATGCACTCCAAATGAGGGGGGAATCATATGGGTGAATCAGAAATCCTATACATAGATTCACAAAACACGGTACTGGAATAGAACAATTTTTAGTTTGGGAAGGGCTCAGAATCGGACTTGGGTCCTTAATATAGTGGCCTTTCCTTGAATCCTAAAACTAGGGGACAATACAATGGTATTTCCTAGAATTCTAGTAACTAGGGGATAATTACATATATCTTCGACATGTCACAGAGGATTTTGATAGGGTAGAGATTCCTTTAGCAATGGGAATTTACACAAAACCTTTTATAGGGCAGAGAGTTCTTAACACATGCACACCATCTGTAGTGGTGTTTTACACAGTGGGAAGTATTTAAAGTTTTTCGGATGACACCAGATAGTTCTCCCTATAATTGTTCCATTACGCTGGCATAAGGTGGCCCAAAAACATTACACGATGACATCATTTATAGGATCCTTTCTATGCTCTTTTGTCATCATGGATCAGCTGCACATGTTATTTTTTCACATTTTTCATTGTACATACTCCTTTACATGATTTTTACATATATACATGCGTATTTGACTACTTTTTGGCTTGTCTTTTTTAGGTTTGTCCATTTGGGGAGTGGTATTCGTCATCATTCACATCACACACATCAACATCGACATTAACAACAGGTACATCATGAAACCTACATATGCATTTTCCACCCTATGTTCATTTTCATCACTTTTTTCACTTTCTCCTTCATAGTATCCATGCTTCACATTTTTATCATTCCACTCTTTTTCTAGTCCCTCGGAACATCTCTTACATCAATCTACATGGATATTAGGTACATATATCTATCTACTTTATGTTACTGAGCTTTCCACTCACCAACTTAAAGTGAGGGGAAATGTAGACACAAAATCACACACTTTGGGTAATTATCTGGTCCTTATTGCATATTGTTATTCATATGATTCCTAAGTAATAATGATACTAATTGACCTATGTCTTTGGCCACATTTATTTCCTTTCTATCAATTTTATTGGTCTTACACCTCTACTTGATCAGTCTTTTCAATCTTCAAATTTTTTCATCATGGACACCAGCACCTAGACCAAGATGCCAACGCCATGTGCCCCCATCCAATCTAGGCACCCCTGACCCCTTTGTACTTTACTCACACTTTTTGGGTTCTGTTATCCAAAATAAGCCCCTTGCTTATTTTGGCTAACTTACCTTCTTTATTTTCTTCCTTTTTCTTCAATATCAAATTTTACATATTTTAGGAAATCAAAGGTTTTTGGAACTAACTTCATCAGATAGAGAATTTTCTCACCTTTCCAGAAAGGTAAAATTTTCCTCCTAACTCCTTGTAATTTTCGAGTTATGGCTTGGCGGAGTTTTTTGGGGAATTTTTCCCTAGACAGGTCCACGGCCAATGAAAAGATGCCATGTGGTAGGGTGGAGTGGCAAGCACAAAGGGGATTTTGGAGTTTTAGGTGCTTTGGTCAAAGGGCGCAAAGGAAAATTTTGTCCCGAACTCCTGCGGATCATTTTGAAGCCGCCACGTGTCCTGTCAGCGGTGGGAGTCGGGCCGGTCAGAGGATTTGGCAAAATTTTCCAAAGTTGCAAAGGGCACAAAGGTGTGCATTGAACCCGTAGCCCTATCGACCAATCAAATGGCACCACGTGTCCACGTCCATGGTGGAGGTCGAGCCAGTGGAGAATTTTGGGAAAATTTTCCCAATTGTGCAAAAGGGATACAGTGATCTTGAGGCCCGCAGATCAGCCAAAGGGAGACGCGTGTCAGTAGAGTGGCGGGGCATAGAGAATTTTGAGAATTTTTCCCAAATTCAAAAGAGAGGAAAATTTTCAAGTTTCAGCCCACCAACACAAATTTTGCCCTAAAATTGCCATTTTTTCCCTAAATCTTGAGAGGGGCATAAATTTTAATCCCGAGCTTGGATTTTCATGTTCTTTATATCATTAGAAATCTGTTGAAATTTTCCACACAATGGACTATTCAAAAAAAAATTGGCAGAGTTTTATGGGAGAAAAATGAGAAAACACCTCTGGCACGCAAAAAATATAGAATTGACATTCAACCACCAAAATTAATGAAGTATGGGTCATTTTTTGGATCTGCAGGGCAATGTACTTTGGTGTATGGGTTTGTCCATAAAGCCCATCACTTTACAATAAATATTGAAGGGATTTGATTAGTGGTTGAGATCATAAATAAATTTTCCTATGTTTCTGCTTTTCCTTCGTTCTGCTCTGCCATTAAAAGCTAATTTTGGCTCATTTGTAAAGGGTTAGACATTTGTGTTCTTGCAGGCTCCCCTCTTCCCCTTGGCACAGGAATTCGAGGAGTTTCGGACCTTCCATGGAGATTGTAATACATTTTTTGCCTTTATGTCATTGTAATGCATTGTATTAAACATAAAAATGGAAATGCATGTTTTGTGAATGATCCTTCAATCCTCTCATGTGTTTATCATTGTCTTCTGATCTTCCATTATATCCTGGTAATATGTGCATGCTTTGGTGTTACATCTCTATGATCTGTGTTTATTTGCAAGACACAATTTCATCACTCCTTTGGTGTATCACTTTTTTATCTTAGTTTTGTTTTCTTTTTTCATGCTTCTTTCAATCCTATCTTCTTGAAAATTTTAGAGTAAGATATTTGAATCAAACCCTCTGCAAAATTCATGCATACACCTAAACAGAGGGGGTAAGAACTAACTTTCTCTGGAGAGTTTTCTCATCTTGCAAGGTCCCACACCTTGGAGAAAACTCAATGTTGTGCAATCACACTAAATGACCCAATTTTGAACTGCATATCTTAAAGTCATTTAGAGGGTGTTGTAGATTTGCACTAACAGTTTTGGCATGCCCAGTGGGACCTTAGAGGTCTTCATCTTCATTATAACAAAGTTGATGTGTAATTTTTGTAAGTTTCTTTCTTAAAAGAGCCTTGATTTGCACATATAGCGACTCCAAAAGGATAGAATCAACTAGTTTCAGTTGTCCAAGCTTGAAGATTCATGAGAAGGATCTAAACAAGGTCAAGGACCAGAGAGGAGGGATTTTTTAACTATCTGCAATCATCCCTATAAAGAGGAAGAAGGATTCAAAGGTCTCCATCTCCACCCAACAGAATTTTATCAACTCCTCCACCTGGTAGACCTTTCATCCAATCAACAAAGGTTCTCAAGCCAATCAGAATGGCACAACCCAATTGTTATGTCAACTTTACTAGTAACAGCCCACTTGCTCTCAATGCACAAAACCCAGTTCCAATTGCAGCATTGAAGAACATCCCATACTTTACTGGGGAAAATCAGACCACACCTAGTGATCATGTCAAAGACATTTCTAATGTCTGTACAATCTATGAGATTGTTGAGATGTAAATTGTTGTCAGATTGTTGGCATCTTCATTGAAAGGAAAAGCCCTACAATGGTTCAGGAACCTTGAGGCAGGATCTATCCAAAATTGGAACCATTTGTGCATAGCTCTCCATAACCAGTTTGGAGAAAAGGGGGACAACTTGTCTCTATTGGAGCAACTGACAACTATCAAGAGAGCTCCTAATAAGCAACTAACAGACTTCAATTTCAGATTTCAAAGAATATGGGATAGAATCCCATTAGCAGTGAGGCCAACAGCTCAAGGTGCTTTGTTATACTTTCTCAAGGCTTTAAATTCTAACATTTTTATGTTGATACAATCCATGGGAGGTGAAACTATACCTGTAGCTTACAACATCACCATTATGGCTAAGAATTGTTTGATCCAAGTTGGTAAACTTGCACCTAGGCCTCCTATGCCCTTATATCCAGACTTGGAAATCCCAAGTACTATTCAAGAACCTACTTTAGCTCCTATTCCCACTCCTAGAAATTAAAGTTCAAATGAAACTTCTACTTCATCCTCTAGTGCCTCAAATGAGCTCTAAGAAGTTATGAAACAATTAAAAAATTTAGGCAATGAGCTGGTTACACTCAAGAGGCAACAAGATCAAAGTTTTAGGGCTTCTTATTAGCCTCAAACTCATCCTAATAGACAACCATATCAGCCTAATAGGCCACCCAAATCAGCTGCAAATCCAAATCAAGTAAGGCCTCCTACCAATAGACAATTTCAGTCTTATAACCCCAATGCTACATCCACCTCTAAACCCTTAGTGCCAGTGCAAAATAATATAGCTCAAGAGTATGATTGGTGTTTCCCATGTAATGAACCTCACAACCAGTCTATGTGCTTCAATGGTGCTTTGAACCAAGATTTTATGGTGGCAAAAACTGGTGTAGAGAGTGAGGAAATTCAAGAAAAAAACCAACAACAAGGAACATCTCAACAAAATATAACTCCAAATGGGACTATGCTTGTGAATTAGCAGGCTGAACATTTTTGTGGTATGAATCAAACACCTTCTCAGAGTGTAGTAGCTAACACATGGTCAAAGAAGAGGAATATTGATGAAGGGAAGTCATTAGATACCAGTGATTCATAACCTTCCATCACTCCACAAGGTGTTGGTAAGAAAAATACAGTTCCAAATGTGTAAGGATAGCCCAAGCCACCTTCTAGACCAGCTTAAATACTAGCTGTTGTATCCCATGTACAAGAAAAGAGTGTGTAGACTAAAGGGAAGCAAAGAGATGTTTCATCCCCATTTAACATCATTGAAAAAATGAAGAAGACCAATGTGAACATATCTATGTGGGAGTCATTATCCATCCTAGGACAAAGGGATCTATTACAAGCTGCCATGAAGAATTGGTCAACCTCAAATCAGCTAGCTCATATGTAAGAGAAGGTACTCATCAATGCTACTCAGCCTGGAGGGAATCATGGAGGACAACAAGGTAAATTTTTGAAACCCCCTCCATTCTATGTTTTATTGATTATTAGGGATAAACTAGTACATAATTGTATGATTGATTCTTGGGCAAGTTGTTTCGTGATGCCCAAGTAAATAGCTGATCAGTTGGGCCTTCAATATGAATTAATATCCAAGGGGGTGGTGCAATTAGATGGGATAGTAGTAGCCAAATTTGGGGTAATTAAAGATGTGAGCCTTACTTTGCATGCATGCCCCAATGTCATTGTTTTGCAAGATGTGTCAGTGATATATTTACCACTATGCTTTGCCATATGTTTGTCAAGGGATTTCATAGCTAGAATTAGAGGCTACCTATCTGTTGATTGGTCACACATGTTGTTTAGGACAAGGTATGGAGCCAAGGCCACAATCAGGTCTGACCTATTGCAAACTTTCACATTGAGCCTCATACTCCAAGCCAAATCAATGCCAACTATTCAACATTTGATTAAGATGATTATCCAAGCACACATGAAGCTGACACCAAATTTGGGAGCATTCCAGATTTGAATCTTGATGAATGGGAAAGCAAGGTACATGCTTTTGATCCCTACAAGGAAATAGAGGAATCTGAACTAGGATTCTATTACATGCATGAATAAAATCAGCCTCTCCCTAGCATCACCAAGCCCGACCATAAAGATGACAATGAGGTATGGCAGTTGTTCTTTGATGGATCAAGAAGTAGACAAGGTGCAAGAGGAGGAGCTATGCTCATTTCACCTCAAGGCATTAAGTATTATTTAGATTTTAGATTTTAGTTTGCATGTTCTAATAACACTGTTGGATATGAAGGTTTGATACATGGATTGCATTGGTCAAGGAAGAGAGGCATCAAAAACTTACAAGTCTTTGGTGATAGTGAGCTGATTGTTAATCAAGTAAAGGACAACATGCTACCAAGAATGACCTGCTCAAGAGTTATAAGAATAGGGTGTGGGATCTCATTGAGGATTTTGAGGGATTTGGCATGAAGTCCATCCCTAAGAAAGAGAACCAGGCTATTGATAGGCTTACAACAGTTGGATAAACTTTTGATGTTGTGGAAAGTATCAAAAGAGATAAAATGCAGCCAAACATCCATGTGATTATGAGGCCATCAGTTCCAGACAATAATGTGAGTTGGTAGGTGTTTGAGAGTGACCAAAAAATCATCAATTTCTTACAAGAGAAAGCTGAGTTCTCAGCCAAAAATCAGGAAAAGTTAGAACAGCAGTATGGTGATCAAGTGGTACAACTGAGAACCAACAAACTATTAAAAGGACTTGTGATTTTAGAATCCATCTTCAATCCTAATGATCATTTTAGGAAGGAGAAAGCAAATATCTAGGTCAAGGGAGAGTATTTAGAACCCATTTCAGTTAGAGAAGGCAATTCACTTCAAATTGGTAAAGCGGCAACTAAGCAAGAAAGGTATGAATTCATGCAACTTTCTAAGAGTTCTCAGATGTATTTTCTTGGAGATATGAAGACTTAAGAGGTTTCAATCCCAAGCTAGCTCAACACTCAATTGAACTAGATCCAAGTGCTAAGCCCATCAAGCAAAAACAAAGACCAGTCAATCTACACATTGAGCCTCTCATGAAGAAGGAATTGAATAAGTTAATAAAGGCAAGTATCATATTCCCCATTAAGCATTCAAGGTGGGTTGCAAACTTGGTTCTAGTTAGAAAGAAGAGTGGAGAAATCAGGTTGTGTGTAGACTTTAGAGATTTTAACAGAGCATCCCTCAAGGATCACTACCCACTTCCTTCTATGGAGTATATTTTGCAAGTTGTTGCTGGATCTAGGAGGTTTTCATTGCTAGATGATTATTCAGGGTATAATCATATCATGGTAAAGGAATATAATCAGTTCAAAACATCCTTCACCACCAAATGGGGAACCTATGCATATAGAAAAATTCCATTTGGGTTGTCTAACGCCGGAGCTAATTTCCAAAGGGAAATGGATATGGCGTTCAAGGGATTGATAAAAAAAATAGTGCTGATATACCTAGATGATATTACTGTATTTTCTAAAAGTGTAGCAGACCATCTCTTTCATTTGAGACAAGTTTTCCAAAGATGTAGAAGATTTGGGGTATCCTTAAATCCCAAAAAATACATTTTCCTAGCTCATGAAGGTAAGCTCCTAGGCCACATTGTTTCCAAAGAGGGATTAACAATTGATCCAGAGAGGGTTAAAGCAATAAGAGAACTGCCATTACCAAGACATAAGAAGGCTCTTCAAAGTTTCTTGGGAAGAATAAATTTTGTTCGAAGGTTTGTTCCAAACTTTGCAGCCCTTGTCAATCCAATAACTATTATGTTGAAGAAAAGTGTGGCATTCAAATGGACAACTGAAGGTAAGGAAAGTTTTGAGGAAATTAAAGAAGCTATCTCACAGGCTCCAACTCTCATTAACCCAAATTTCTCCAAAGACTTCATCCTTTATGCATTTGGCAGTGATGACACAATTTTTACAATTTTCGTACAGTAGAACGAAGGAAATGCAAAGCAGCCAATTGCCTTCTTTAGCAAAAGCTTGGAGGACTATGAAGTTAGGTATTCCTTCATTGAGAAGCATGTTCTTGTAGTGATTAGGAGCTTTAAGAAATTTAAGCATCTAGTTTCAAACAACAAGGTTCAACTGTTGGTTTCTCATGTGGGAGTTAAGGACTTCCTCCTCAATAAAGATCTAAATGAAAAACATGTAGGGTGGATTACTCATGTCATGGAGTATGACATTGAGATAAAAGTCACCAAGTTGGTCTAAGGAAAGGTATTGTGTGAGCAATTGGCCTTGAGCCAATCAATTGAAGCAAGAAAAGAGAATAATGTTGTTTTTGTGTTGTAGAACATCCAAGAACAAAGAGATATTCAAGAAGAAAATGGTGGCATTTTCACTCCTTGCTGGACCCAAGACATAATGCACTTCTTACAAACAGGCTTATGCCCTCCAGAGATGAAAAAATCCAAAAGAAGAAACTTCATATTGCAATTTATTCTATATGCACTTGTTGATAGTTTCTTGTTCAAAAAGGATATCAATGGAGTGTTGCTGAGATGCATTGGGACAAATCAGACTGAGAAAATGTTAGAAGAGTTCCATGGTGGATCAACTGGGGGTCATTTTTCTCCAAGAGTGATAGCTCTCAAGATCATGAAGGCTGGTTATTATTGGCCCAAAATTTTTAGTGATTGTTATGCATGGACCAAGAAGTTCAAGAATTGTGCATTCTTCACAAGCAAAGAGAGGTTAGCAGCACTTCCATTGCACCCAATCTCAAAAGACTAGCCATTCATGCAAAGGGGTTTGGAATTCATTGGAATCATTAATCCAAACTCAAGCCAAGGGCACAAATGGATTCTAACAGCAACAGACTACTTCACCAAATGGACTTAGGTGGTGGCACTCAAAGAGGTAAATGAATCTAGCATTCTAGACTTCTAAGAGGGGATAGCAACTAGATTTGGTACACCTTCCACTATAATATCAGATAATGCATTGGTATTCATAGGATCAAAGGTAATTGAATGGGATGTTAGAAATGGGATCTATTTGAGCACTTCATCAAATTATTACCCTCAAGGTAATGGCCAAACGGAGTCCACAAACAAGAATCTATTAAGGATCATCAAGAGGACTCTTGATGAAAATCAAAGGACTTGGCACACTAAGCTCAAATCAGCTCTATGGGCTGATAGGATAAATCCCAAGAGGTCCACAGGTAACTCTCCATTTAGACTTGTTTATGGGAGAGAGGAAATCTTGCCTATGTCACTTGAGTTTCCAACGTTGGAACTCATGAAGCAATTGGAATTGTTAGAGTTTGAGCCCATGGAGGTTAGATATGTAGAATTGATGGAACTCCAAGAAATCAGAGAGCATACAGCCCAAACAATGGAGAAGGACCAAGCTTTGATCAAGAGAAGCCTTGATAGGAAAGCTAAGCCTATAACTTTCCAAGTTGGAGATTTAGTGTTGAAATGGGATGCAGACCGGGAAAAGCTAGGAAGGCATTCAAAATTCGATGCCATTTGGAGTGGTCCCTACATAGTCACAAAATGTGAAAACATCAATGCCTTCCAATTGTATACATTGGATGGTGAGGAACTACAAATTCCAATTAATGGAATCCATCTAAAGCATTGCTACTAGAAGAGAAACTTCTCACTTTGTACATATTAGCTTAGATTTTTCATTCCTCCAAGTGATTATGCACATTGTTTTTGTAGCTTAGATTTACAATTCCCTAAGTGCCTTGGCACAAGTTTTTTTGCCCCAAGGATGTATCTTTTGCAGGCCATGTTCCAGGTCAAGTAATTTTCTCCTCTCACAATCTTCATCTTAGAGATTTTCTAATGAATTGAGGGTAACAAGTAGTTAAGTTCATGACTCCATTGCCTAATGGATTGCTTCAGGTAGCTAGTCACTTCATCCAGCAGGCAGATGACCCCTTTAAGTCGCCAAAATTGCTATCCAAAATAAGCCCCCTGCTTATTTTGGCTAACTTGCCTTCTTTCTTTCCTTCCTTGTGCTTCAATATCAAATTTTACACATTTCAGGCACTCAAAGGTTTCTAGAACTAGCTTCATGAGATAGAGAATTTTCTCACCTTTTCAGAAAGGTAAATTTTCCTCCTAACTCCTTGTAATTTTTGAGTTATGGCTCGGTGGAGTTTTTTGGGGAATTTTTCCCTAGAAAGGTCTACAGCCAATGAAAATATGCCACGTGGCAGGGTGGAGCGGTAGGTGTCGGGGGGATTTTGGAGTTTTAGGTGCTTCGGTCAAAGGGCACAAAGGAAAATTTTGGCCTGAAGGCCCGCGGATCATTTCTAAGCTGCCACGTGTCCTGTCAGCGGCGGGAGTTGAGCCGGCAGAGGACTTGGGAAAAAAATTCAAAGTTGAAAAAGGTGCAAATGCGTGCATTGAACAAATGGCCTTTTTGACCAATCAAATGGTGCCACATGTCCACGTTGGTGGCGGAGGTCGGGCCAATAGAGAATTTTGGGAAAAATTCCCCAATTGCACAAAAGGGCAAACAGTGATCCTGAGGCCTGCAGATAATCCAGAGGGTGACACATGGCAGTGGAGCAGCGAGGCGTAGAGGATTTTGGGAATTTTTTCCAAATTCAAAAAAGAGGAAAATTTTCAAGTTTCGGCCCGCCAATCCGAATTTTGCCCTAAAATTGCCAGTTTTGCCCTAAATCTTCAGAGGGGCATAACGTTCGATCCCAAGCTCGGATTTTCACGTTCTTTATATCATTGGAAAGCTGTTGAAATTATCCACACAATGTACTATTAAATTTTTTTTTTTGGTGGATTTTTGTGGGAGAAAAATGAGAAAACATCTCTGGCACACAAAAAATACAGAATTAACATTCAACCACCAAAATTAATGAAGTATGGGTCATTTTTTGGATTTGCAGAGCAATGTACTTTGGCGTATGGGTTTTTCCATGAAGCCCATCAATTTGCAGGAAATATTGAAGGGATTTGATTGGTGGTTGAGCTCATAAATTAATTTTCCTACGTTTTTGCTTTTCCTTCATTCTACTCCGCCATTAAAAGCCAGTTTTGGCTCATTTGTAAAGGGTTGGACGTTTGTGTTCTTGCAGGCTCCCCTCTTCCCCTTGGCACGTGAATTTGAGGATTTTCAGACCTTCCATGGAGATTGTAATATGTTTTTTTCCTTTCTTCCATTGTAATGCATCGTATTAAACATAAAAATGGAAATGCATGTTTTGTGAATGATCCTTCAATCCTCTTATGTGTTTATCATTGTCTTCTGATCTTCTATTATATCCTAACAATTTTTACATGCTTTGGTGTTACATATCTATGATTTGTGTTTATTTGCAAGACAAAAGTTCATCACTCCTTTGGTGTATCACTGTTTTAGCTTTGTTTTGTTTTCTTTTTCCATGCTTCTTTCAACCCTGTCTCCTTGGAAATTTTAGAGTAAGATCTTTGAATCAGAACCTCTGCAAAATTCATGCATACACCTAAACAAAGGGGGTAAGAACCAACTTTCTCTAGAGAGTTTTCTCATCTTGCAAGGTCCCACACCTTGGAGAAAAATCAATGTTGTGCAATCACACTAAATGACCCAATTTTGAACTGCAGATCTAAAAGTCATTTAGAGGGTGTTGTAGATTTGCACTAACAGGTCCTTTCTAGTTGTTTGAGCATCTTATATTTTTGGTAGTCTTCCTTTTTGGGGTTTATTACAAAATTCAAGCAAGGGAATTATATAAATATAAATTTATGTGATCATAATAAAGTACCAAACACTAAGCATTAGGTATAACCACCTAAGGTTGCATCCATAAAATCATCTAGGATCTCCATTGCATCCATATAGCTCCATCACAAGGGACGCAAGGGCTGGTTTTCTACATCATACTTCATAGGAGGGAAGTTCATTTTATTCCATGCACACATTTATTACATTCTACATCTAGTTACTTGCTCACTATCCACGTGTGACTAGCACAAGAGCAACCTAGGGCACAATTACGCACACACACACAAAACTACATTGGGTCTGAGATGTAGTGCAATGCTTAATTTTAAGTACACCATTGTGACAACCGAGGACAATCCCACCCCTCATTCTGCATCTTTCATTTTTTTGGGTTTTATGTCTATTTGAGGGTTTTGCATGTCTATACTTCTTTACAGGTTTATTGCAACCTTGAAGATCATTGTGCGAATCCATAGCCAAAAGGAGAGCATCAACAAACATCTTGCAACCCTAAGAATTCAAGTTTACGAGAATTTCCATAGGCCCAAGTGCCTAGAATCAGTACTTGGGCACCCACAGGTGTCCTTGTCCCTCTCTAAGCACTGCTTTCTAACGTATTCCTCTAGTTAGGCAATTTTTTGAGCTCTAGTGTGATGGCCAGTGCTTCGCAATTCTTTATCTTCCATCTCTATGTACTTTCCGAAACTGAGAAAATCAACTAAGGCATCTTACCCTTCTTTGCAAATTAGGGTTTCATTATTTATTTCTTATTTTACTTATGTATATTTATGTATTTCATTATTGCATTCATTTAATGCTACTATATCATCATATTAGGCATAATATTCCATATTTAGCTTAATCAACTCCCTACATCTAAATAATCTGAGAGATCTAACAAATAACCCCTTTATGAACCTAACATCGGAAACATTATTTTCTTCGGTCCCATGTTCCTTTTAAGACAACTTGTTTATAGAGGGCTCGATTGCCCCTCCTCTATTCTTGAAAATTAACCACACACTAAATTATTTTCCTCAGAATTTTCATGCCTAGAAAAACCTCATTTTACTTAAACTTACCTTCATTACTGCGTGTGGAATTGCTTTGGTCTTGGTAGGTATGAACAAGGTCTACATAATTTACCCTTTGAAGACTTAAGAAAGTCTCACGAAAAACATGGCCTCAGTTTTAAAGCATCATTTTCAAATCCATCACCATCAACATCAGAACCTCAACCACACCCATTACCGTTGTCAAATCTACCCTATGATAATGACGATACCATATCTTCCCCTTGAGAATGTTTATTAATCAATGCTATCACATTAGGACCACTGACTTACCAAGCTAATGGTAAGACTCAATCTCTTCCATTAACACTACCTCACATGATAGAGGAGGAATCCTCCACTATCGATGTTCTCCATTGTCATGATGACGATGTTATCTTAACCTATATGGGTGATGATGACCACAATTTTAAAAAAAAAATCACCCCTGAGACATCTACACTTCTTAATGAATCTACCATCAACATTAATATTGACACTTCACAATAACCACATATTTTCAAAATCGATGAATCTTTAGACCTGCATGAACTCCAGTAATTCACCATGTTCTTATCCAAGCACACTCAAGCTTTCACATGGTCTTACAGTGAAGGGGTTACGCTCTAGGAGTTGCTACTTACTCGTGTAAAAGGCACATACAACTCAGCGTAAATATTGCAATAGCACATCTATAGTCATTAGGGCAACACTCACATCAGGTATAAAACTTCTTACTAGATCAAGACAACAACCTCTCTCATTTATACTTATACTTTATGTCTTGTAAAATTAGATTGTCTTTAAGAAAATCGGGTCCGATGCTGAATAAAATTTCCTCTATAAGCTTTCTTCTTGATGAATTTATCAATCTTAAATTTAAGTGAGACATAAAAATGTTATTTCAACAACTTATTTAATCCCAACCTCGAGAGACACATTGATGTATCATGTGTTGACAAATTAATATAGGGAAATGGATCCATGAACATTTTCTTTGCATATACACAAGATACTCAATGTCATGTTCGATGTCAATGTCATGGTTAGGTACTTTTACAATGAAAAACTCTTTAATATTCGCAAGAGATATATGAGGCATATATATTTTGAGATTATGTGAGCCTTTGAAAACTTGTAGAACAGAAATGTGCCCTTACTTTTTTATAGCCTTGACTCAAGGCCCAATCATAATATTTATAAAATACTCGTGGGGTTTTTTTAAAAATTAACCGACTCCTTAAAAAATTACTAACAAACAATACTTAAAAATATCAGTATATTATTTAAAAATTTAAAGATAATCCAAATTCAATATTATTTATTTAGATTACCAAATTATAATCATTTCTATGAATATCATTAGCATACTAGATTTTATTAAATTTATGAATTTTTAATATAGATTATTGATTCTATTAAAGCAATAAATATTTAGTTCCATTTTTAATGTACATCGATATAAATAATCTGTATTATGAAGAAGTATGTACAAATATTTAATTAACGTTGATAGGAATTACTTATAGTGGGATGTCCCCTGGCACTGTACACATCAACGATTATTAGCGCAGTTGTACGCTTGCAAGACCATGAAATCATTTATTTACAACTGTTAATCCTCCATGTCAAACTTCCTATGAATTTTCTTACTCGAAAATTGTTTGTAAGCTTCACATGGGTGTTAGGTGCCAATAACGGGCCTAGGAAAACTCCATGTTTGAATAAATAGTAAAAAAAGGAAGTCGCATGTCTAAGAAACGTAAATAATACTTCGGATTTTTTCTATGCGTTTTATTGGTTTTTTAATGTTATGTGGCATGCCTGTGATTTTTCATTGGGATGACAGGTTTAGCATAGCTAGATTTGAAGGAAAAAATCATAGATACAAAGAATGTTTTGAGAAACTGGAATGAATCAGACATGTACAGACCTCCTCGTTGTCTATAATCATGGCGCACATTAGTTTTTTTAATTTTTTGATTAGTCCTCCTTTTTCTTCTATTTTTTATACTTATTGCCTATTCATTAGGTTGTTCATCTCATTCAATTGAACCAAATCGGCGGGTCAAAGGATTGATTCCTCAAGGGAGATGAAATGGTGAAGGAATTGGATTATTACGAAGTTCTCGGAGTCAATTACACGGCCACGGATGGAGAGATACAAAAAAGCTTATTGTATGAAGGTAAGGGAATGTTGTACGCATTTTTCATCTTTCAGAAATTGGAATGAATCAGAGACAAGTCCATGTGAATGGAGTGGGGTAACTTGCAACCACTTCAACAAGAGAGTTACTACTTTGTATGTGCGAATACCCTATTTTATGCAAATGTCATTTATTATTTTGTAGACGTGCTAAAACACTCACTTTGGGTATTATTTGGTCTGAGTCTCATACTACTATTCATATATTTTTTGATTGAAGAAAGTATTAATCGACCCACGTCTTTTGGCCATTTTACTTTGCTTTCTATTGTCACTTCCGACCTCTCGCACATACATGCCCAGTCTATTTTTGTTGTTTTGCATCATTTTAACCTTGATTGGGGCACCGGGTCAGTACTGAGGCACCCACAGGTTCCCTAGTCCCGTTCGGGGCACCCTGATCATTTTTCCACTTTATCTCCATATTTTGGGCTTTTTCTAGCCGTTTGAGCATTCTATATTTTTTGTGGTCGGCCTCTTCGGGGTTAATTACGAAATTATAAGAAGAGAACCATGTAAATATAAAGTTATGAGACCATAATGAGGGACCAGGCACTAGGCACTACTACCATCACCTAAGGTTGCATTCCATCTAAGGCATCTAGAGTTCATTTGCATCCATCTAGCTCCATCACAAGGGACAATGCTAGTTCATCTACATCACACATCATAGGAGAGAAGTTTATTCTATTCCATCCACCATTTTATTTCATTTCTAGACATAGCTATTACTCGTTACTTTCACAAAGTGCGACTGACACAAGAGCACCTAGGGCATGATTGCACACACACACACACACACATAGAACTACATCAAGTCTAAGATGTAGTAAAATGTTCAATTAGTAAGTCCACCATTGTGACTATTGAGGGCAGTCCAACCCCTTCATATGCTCTTTCTTTTTTATGGGTTTGATGCTTATTTTTTGGGTTTTGAAGGTCTCATATTCATTTCTAATTTCCAGTGACATATTGCACAGTCCAACGAAACTAGTGTGGCAAGAAGAAAACACAGGAAATCATTTAGCGACACCTTAGAGGAGGTTTACAGAGGTTTTTCACAAACCATGGCGTCCATATCTCATACTAGTGTGCCCACAGGTGCCCCAGTCCAATCAGATTGTTTCCTCCTCCTGTTTCTCTAGTCATCTCTACGACACAGTCCAACACCTTTGTCAAATCAACTAAGCTCGATCCAACTCTTCTTGCACTTTAGGGTTTCATATTTTCATAGCTTATATTTCTTGAGTCACTTTCCTAATTTAGCTTAGACATTTATTTCTATTGTTGTACTTCTTATATTGACTTCTAAAATTCATATTTTAGTTAATCATTTTAATGAACCCGATTTTGATCATCACTCCTATAGGATCCTCACTTTTTTGTCATCCTAGATTCTATTCATCATGAATATATTAATCACTTATTATTTGGTTGCACATCTTGATGTAAGGTATATAGTCCAACATCTTCTAGCTACTACCCATATTCGTGCTGATATGCATCATGACTCAGTGTATCAAACTTTTGTAAATGCATTTTCTCAACACTTGTCATTCAAATCTAATCTTCGTGCAAATTTAAACACTTTTTATAATGACCCACCCTTTCATATTATGATTTGCATTCTCAATATGGGTATTAAGCGCACTTTAATTGATAATGGATATGAACTTAATCTATGTCCTATGTCATTCCTTGAAAATTTAGGTCTTTCTTCTCGCGATGTTAGTCCATCATCCCTCTCACTATATGCATATGATGGTTCAGCCTGTCCATCTATAGGTCACATTGTTCTTCCTATTACTTTAGGACCAAAAACCCTCAAAACTATTTTCTTTTTCATTGATTCTCCAGTCTCATATAGTTGTTTACTTGGTAGACATTGGCTTCATGTCATGCAATATGTTGCTTCTACCATACATCATTGTGTCAAATTCATACATTAATGTATTGAATATACTATACTTTACGACTATGATGCATTCCTATATTGTGACCTCGACCCTAATACCAATCTTCTTATTCCACATACTGATACTACAAATGATCCTCAACCTATGGACAAACCACCTCACTTGCCACCACTCAAAGGTCTCATTTATGTGATAAATGTAGTCTCTTCTACACCAACCACTACTACTACTATTATGATTCCTTATCAGGGGCATGTCCATTCTATGGACGTCGCTTTATCACCTACACCTGCACAGATATCGCCTCCGCTAGCACGCCCACCATTTACTTGCACAATTTTCATGAATGATTCATATTGGGAACATATTCCATTTGATCCTACTTGTGATGACACCATTTGCTCATGCAATTTTCTAGCTTGACTTGGTTTCGCTTTTGAGGACCTCTATCCTCCTATTCATGCTCCTCATCTATACCATGGATTTATCACTATTACTATTGTTTATGGCTTACGTGTCTTCCATCTTACATTATATCTATCGCACATTCCTCGTTCTTCTCCGCCCACATTAGAGAAATCATGGCTTGATTACATTGGGGGCACTCTAGACCCTAACCATACAAACATATCTTTTCCCATGCCCTTTAGTCGTTTCTTTATTTACAATAGTTCTTTTCTTGGCTATTCGTAAAATATCACTCATTGGTATGTGCATGGTTTTCCACTTCCTCCATTCACTAATGAGGAGTATGCCATGGATATGTACAATTTGCACCTCAATGGCTCATTACAAGATCAACCAAACACTATTTCTCACCAAGTCTTTAATGCTTATCCATATGACTTTGGCCCTGAAACTGACGATCTCTTAGATGATATTACATGATTGATTCTTCATCTTCCACGCTTGGGGGGCATATCATTCAAACATCCCCCCATCCTAGCATCATCATACATCACACCATTGCATACTTCTACCATGTGCATATCACATCCTCGTCACATTGTGTGCTTATCACCTCATACTAACATAGTCATTTACTGGTGACACACTCTTGTGTTTCGGTTCACACTTGACTGTTGAGGGCATACTACACATGAACATCACACACTGGGTAAGTGCACCAAGTTGGGGGGCCAAAAGGGGGTCTTAAGTGGACGCATTTTTCTAAAAAATAAAAAACTTCAACTTGTACGAGTTTTTCAAAATAGTTACACTCAAAATTGGAAGATGTTGTAGAATTATGAATCGTAGCATTTTGAGTCTACTTATTAAGCTACTAAATTTTATTGAAAATGGATAAGTTTAAGTGGGTCAAACAACTAAAATACCAACAAGTGCTCCTATTTTTGTTATAAAAACATAATAGAGTGACTTTTGTGCCCCCACCATTTTTTTAGCACCATTGAGTATTTTTGAAAACCCTTTTGTAGAAAGATAGCTAGGAGTATCTAGTTTGTATTAGAAATTTTTTTTAGATTTTTTGAACGAGTATTTTTTTATTTATGATTTTTCTGAGTACATAAATTTATGTTTTGAAAAATAACAGAGCTCCGACTGTGCCCGCCCCCCCCCCTAACTACCTCAAAAAATATTGAAAATTAGATTTTTTTTTAATATGTATATAATTATTCCTAATTTGTGCTAGTATAATTTTGTTTCAATTTTGATGACCCAAACAAAAGATACACGATGAAAGATAGACATATTTAAACTTCAAAAAATAGCTATAAAAAGGCATAGTTAGAAAATAAATAATATGGAAACCTTATATTAGTCAGAAAATTTGAAAAATTATATTTTTAGAAAGAAGAAACTTTGCTCTACATCGTGGTATAAATTTTTTAAAATGGATCGATTGTTTTATTTTGATTTATCATAGAGGAAGTGGAATTTTTACATTTTCCAGTAAAAACATGTTGTTTGTTGTGTTTGTGCAGGTCCATGCCTCAGGCTTGGGGATCCAAACCGAATCCCAAGCCTTGAGGCATGGCTTGGAAAAAGAGAAAACACAAAAATGTGTTATAACGCATACGTGTTCTGTATAGTATGAACATTGTATATGCTTTTGACATGCTTCTATTTACAAAAATAAATGTTTAAGTATAAAGTTTTTCGTTTATTTATATTTATATTTTATTATTTATTATAATTTATTTAAATTTATTTATGTAAATATAAGAAATTAGGGTCACTCTACACCTTATGGAACTAGTCTCACAGCTCCATTAGTCACAGTTTAGGAGATAGTTTTTTATAGTATAATCTGGTCAGTACATAGGTAATTTTTCAAGTTTTCAACATTCAGCCTAAATCTTTTAGCATTTAAATTCTACAATCAAAACCATAAACCCTAAACCTTAAACCCTAAACTCGAGGCCCTAAACCTAAACCCTAAAACATGATCCCTAAACCCTAAAACCTAAACCATAAACCCTAAACCCTAAATCCTAAACCCTAAACCCTGAATCCTTAAATATTTAGCCCTTACCCATGAGCCCTAAACCCTAAACCCTAAACCATTAACCATGAGCCTTAAATGTTAAACCCTAAACCCTAAACCCTGAAAACTAAATCCTAAACCCTAAACCCTAAACAGTAAATCCTAAACCCTAAACATTGAATCCTAAACCCTAAAGCCTGAATCCTAAACACTAAACCATAAACCCTAAATCCTAAACCTAAACCCTTAACCCTGAACTATGTGACCTAAATCCTAAACCCTATAAACCATGATAAACCTAAACCCTAAACACTAATAAACCCTAAACCCTAAACCCTAAACCTAAACCCTTAACCCTAAACCCTGAGACCCTAAGCCCTAAGCCCTAAGCACTAAATCTAAATCCAGCCCTAATCTCTAACCCCTAAACCTTAAACTAGTAACTCTGAACCCCAAACCTTAAGCCATAAACCATGAACCATGAACCCTAAACCCTAATCCCTAAACCACAAACCCTAAACCTTAAGCCTTGAACCCTACACCCTAATCTTTGAGCCATAAACCCTAAACCTTAAACCCTGATCCCTAGACCCTAAATCTAGAGCCCTGAGCTCTAAACCCTAAACCTTAAACCCGTAACTTTGAACCCTGAACCCTGAGTCGTAAACCCTAAACCATGCACCCTAACCCCTAAACCCTAAACCCTAACCCTTGAGCCCTAAACAATAAACCCTAAACCTTAAGCCCTAAATGTTAAATCCTAAAGGTCCCTAAACCCTAAACTAAAAAAATCATAAACCCTAAACCATAACCCCCTAAACCCTAAACTCTAAACCCTAAGCACTAAATCCTAAACCCTAATCCCTAAACCCTAAACCCTAAACCCTAAACCTTAAACACTAAACCCTAAACCCTAAACTCTGCGACCTAAACCCTAAACCCTAACCTCAACTCTTAACCCTGAGACCTAAAACCTAAATTATAAACCCTAAACCCTAAAACAAAAATAATAAACCTTAAACTCTAAACACTAAAACCTAAACCCTTAACCCTTAACCCTAACCCTAAACCCTAAACCTTGATCCTCAAGCCCTAAGCCCTAAGCCGTAAACCCTAAACACTAAATCCATAACCCTAAGCTCTAACCCCTAAACCTCATATATTTCCAGTAGGTCTCATGAGTGAGTTCTTTTTTTGATAATCTTAGGACCATATTTCCTAGTCTTGTGACTAGAACCATCATTAAGTCTGTTTTTACAACTACCTTGTTTATGAGAGGTGGGAATTTCCCTCCTTCAAAATATCAACAGATGAAAGACATCAAATTTTGATGAATCTCTTTGAATTTTGTTCCTACGAATTCGATGAACCCTTTTTCAGTTGAATACTCTCTGTCAATACTAATAAGAATGGGTAAGACACAAAACATTACAATGAGTGAAATAGTTCGCATGCAATGGGCATTTCCCTCCTTTAAAATATCAGTAGATGAAAGGCATCAAATTGTGATGACTCCCTTGAATGTTCTACCTACGAAGTAGATGAACCCTTTTTAGTTGAATACTCTTTGTCAATACTTATAAGAATGGGTAATACATAGAACATTATTGTGACTGAATAAACCTTAAACCTTGAGCCTTAAACCCTAAACCCTGAACCCTTTGCCCTAAACCCTGAACCTTGACCTTTAAACCTTAAACCCTAACTCCTAAACCCTAAACCAAAAACCCTAAATCCTCAACCCTAAACCTTAAACCCTGAGCCCTAAATCCTAAAGCATATACCATAAATCATAAGCCCTAAACCCCTAAACCCTAAACCTTGAGCCCTAAACCTTAAACCCTAATTCCATGAACCCTAGGCCCTAAGCCATAAGCCCTAAGCCCAAAACCCTAAACCTTGAACCCTTAAACATAAACCCCTCAACCCTAAACCCTAAAAACTAAACCCTGAGCCCTAAACCCTAAACCCTCAACTCTCAACCCTAAACCCTAAACCCTCAACCCTGATCACTATGTAAATAAATTCCAGGTTTGGAGCATGGATTAACTTTGATTTCTTATTTTATATTTTTTTCCATAGCTATGTAAACTCCATTATATAGGAGTTGCACACTAACAACCTACATAACAATCTCTACTCTTATATCCCTAAACCTCTCAACAGTTTATTTGGGTTGCATATGAAACCAACCATCTCCCGAATGGTTTCAACTAATTAACAATACTAATAATAAAACAATTCCATATTGTTTTATTATCTAACTTACTAACTTACTTAATAACTAGTTACCATATAGTAAATACTATTTACTATATGTAACTTTACATTTACATTAAAATTATATTATCCATGATAATAATATATCCACAATAATAATATCCTAATGTTCACACTAGAACATAGAATATCTCTAACACACCCCTTAGTGTGAACATGGGGTAAGAGCTCCTAGAAACATCTAACTTGTCATAGTATTCGTTGCTACTGGATCTTGCTATCTGGATCTTGCTGCTAATGATCATCCTTGTCGTATGAACATATTCATCGACTGATCACCTTCCACCGAAGTACCTTCCCGAAGTATGGCAGTCAGAGGACCGTACGACAGTCAGAGGATCGTACGTAGATGCTTTGCCCCTATAAGCTGAGTCAAACAGTTTGCTTCTTCCACACCAAATAGATAACTCAGGAACTGTTGTTAGTCTATGTGAACACATTAAAATCAAAACATGAAAATAGTTTCACCCCCTTGTTTATAAACACACCACACAACTGAAATAGAACATCACCACATCTGTCTGCGACCCCGTCGTTGGTGAATGATGAGAGGACGTTGATTGTCCTCCTTCCTCCATTGCCTCCTGAAGAACTCCAACAAGAGAAGAGTCTACCATAGGTAATCCTCGTCACTAGGACAAGAAAGTTCTTCATCAGTTGAGTAGGCTTCCCAATCAGTTTCTACTTCAGCTAGAAGGGCTTTCTAATCTATCTTGTCATCAAGAAGATCCTGAGCTCTCTTTTTACAGTTCAGTATTACATGCCCAATCTCATTACAATAAAAGCATTTTATTTTTCCATGTGAAGGAACCTTGCTTTGGTTTATGTTTTTCCTTCTTAGATGAGGATCTAGGTTTGTTTCTTACATATAGTACTTCATCATGTTCTTCATGACTGCTTTGTTCTAACAATGTAGAAATCACTCCTTCTAGACTAATAGTAACTTTACTCAAAGTAAATACAATATTTGAGTAACTCTTAGGCATGTTATTAAGAAGAATAACTTTAGCATCATCATCTTTTACATGTTCTTTAATTCCAGCAAGTTGATTTAACTCAAGGAACAAAAATTACTGATATGATCTGCCATTTTAGAACTCTCTTCCATCTTCAATTCGTATAGATGTTGCTTCAGTGAGGTCTTTGTTGTTTTTACTTCAAATCACCAAAATCTTGTTGAGGGAAACTCCCAAATATCCTTTGCAGATTTGGATAAATCCACATGGTGTAAATAAGGATTTTGACAATCCTAATCCAATGGTCCACATGGCTCTCTGATCCTTCACATTCCACTTTGCCAATTCATTTCCTCTAGTGGGTGGAGTTGAATTCGGTTTCACCACATCCCATAGATCCTTCTCTATGTAGATGCAACTGCATCTGTAGCTGCCAGGTGTGAAAATCTTGGCCTTCAAATTTATCTATCTAGTTTATATTAGTCCTTTCCATATTCTTAAATTACTATCAAACCAAAATACTGAAAATTCTTATAATAAATATTTCTTTTCAATAATAGTACAACAAATACACTATCAATGATATAAGTATTTATACTGTACTATTTTTTTTTCACAAAACTATTCACGTGAATTAAAACATTATTTCGGCATTCTTTATAATTGAATCGGATAGAAATGAAAACTACAAAGTAATGTGCATATTTTCAATAAATTTCCAACAGAAAAAATATCACCTCCATCTGACATTTTATTCCAAAATTATGTCCATTTTACTCAAAACTACTTGGAAGCTTTTTCTGACGGATTTCTTAAACTGATATAAAGTAATGCTTAAGATAAATTTGCACACAAAATAATACATTAATCTTACATTACTAGAGACACCATGAATTTGAAGATCCTCCTTAAAAAATTATTTGCCCATATGATATCTTATTTGAAACCTTCTTCTAGAAATCCTGCATCACCTAAAACTCTAGTACCAAATGTAAATAAATTCATAAGTTTGGAGCATGGATTAGCTTTGATTTCTTCTTCTATATTTTTGCCCATAGCTATGAAGTATTACTCCATTATATAGGAGAGTTGCATCACTAACAACTTACATAAAATATCTCTATCTTATATGCAACCTCTCAACACATTTCTTTAGTTGCATATGAAATCAATTCTCCCAAATGGTTTCAACTAATTAACAATACTAATAATAAAACAATTCCATATTGTTTTATTATGCATAACTACTAACTTACTTAATTACTAGTTACCATATAGTAAATACTATTTACTATATGTAACTTTATTATTTACATTACAATTATATTATCCATTATAATAATATATCCACAATAATAATATCCCAATGTTCACACTAGAACATCAAATATCTCTAACAGACTAAACCCTAGGACCTTGAACCTGTCAGCCATAAACTGGTAAACCCTCGATTTAGGGTTTTGACCCCTAAACCTTGAACCTTGAGCCCTAAACCCTAAACCCTACAGAATTTTTAACCATGGGAACCCTAAACCAATGGAACTCTAAACCCTAAACTTGCTAAACCCTAAACCATGATGTCTAATCCTATGAGCCCTAAACCCTAAACCATAAGAATCTGAACTATGAGCTTCTTAATACACTAAACCTTAAACACTAAAGATCTGGGAAAAACATATTGACATCCTCAAACCATGAGCCCTAAATACATTACAATATGAATCAATAAACCCTAAACCCAAGTAAGAAAGATCCTAAAAAGGATCATTCAACTACTGTAAATCAGTGTGTAAGGAATACTATACTAAGATGATCAATCGACTCATTTAATTTTGATGAGAGACTAACTTCCTTTAAGAGGCCTAAAAAGACATTTTATAGCTATTCTGTACATCAATTGTACACCCTTAAGAACAAGCTAACAATGAGCTAAGTCATGTCACCGAGCTATCAAGGACCATTATTTGTGAAGTATTAAGGCATCGTTTGTCTGCATAAGAGACATATGAGCAAAAACATGTATAAGAATCATGAATTTGATTCCATGAAAGGATGCTTTTAGAGCTAGGAAAGGTGAGGGGATGATCTTTATATGGAGCACCATGTTTCTAAGAATGAGCAATCATATGAGTTCACTTGATGTAATTCACTTGGTACTATTTGTAACAATTCATTCAACACCTAGTAGTGTTATCATACCTTAAGGAGGAGGCACATTACAATCACCTCATTTTGGCTCATAGGACAAGAATCCCATTCTAGGGAACAATCCTCTATCTACAAAGTGAGGATATCTTTTTAGTAAAAAGTAGACTAGTATCATAGAGTTGATTCATGGTCACTAAAGTGAATTATGGACCAAATTTAAAAATTAGTACCAATTCAAGCAGTGGTATGGCCAAAATCCATTTTAGAAGGTCAAAAAACCTAAAAAATAACTATATGCTTTCCCAAAACAAAGACCGACTACAATATATATGCCCTGAAAGTTTTAGGTCCTTTACCTGAAATCCTAAAAATGAGTAAGTATTGACCAAATTAGATTTTGAAAAACTATCTTCTAGATTATAACTGTTGGAGCTACGGGGACCACTTCCATCAGGTACACTAGTGACCCTAATTTTTTATATTTACTAAAATAAATTTAAAGTATAAGACACCCAAAGAAACATTATACTTAAACATTTATTTTTGTAAGTATAAGACACCCAAAAACATATGCATGGTCCATACTCTTCAAAACCTGGATGCGTAAAACGCGTACGTGTTTTGCCTTCTTTAAAAACACGTGTTTTGCCTTCCTTATAACATGTACGCATTATAGGTTTGGTAATTACCAAGTCAAAAAATAAAACAAGAGCATGCGTTTTAGCAAAACATATACGCGTTTCGCTCTATTTTCAGGTTTTTGTCCACTTTTTGGCCCCCCAACTTCGTGCACTTACCCCACTGCAAAATAGGTACTACACACGTACATTTATTCACACATCACATGTCATACATATTACATTCTAAATTTAGTTTGTATCATTCACATCTCAACATCTATGCATCTACACATCACACATATTCTATATACCATACTAGTACTCATCATACATGTGTCACACATGTGATGGTCTACAAGTCTTGCATCAAATAATCCTCATCTCACATAATGACATAGCTCACATCTTAGAATTTTTAGTCTACAAACATATTTTGCATTACATCTTATACAGTGCATAGGACTACACATTCTTCACAAGATATAGTGAAACATACATTATCAATGGGGACAGACTACATTTTCTTCTACGCATCTTGCACTGCACTACCCTATGACGCAATTGTGAGTTCCTTGGTCGATTTCTCACAGTGTTGAGGGTCTACTAAGTAAAATGGACCTTATCATACTTACACGGTCATCATTCGACATTAATCTCATGCAACATTAGTAGTTTCAGTGACATATATTATAGGCTATATGTTGACCTTGTGAGTTCATCTTATGGAGTGGTATATGCTTTTGCCTATATCAACCAATACCTCTACTTCATCCTATAGTGATATATGCTTTAGGATACATCATTACTATTTCGATCATTTTTTTGTGGTCTTATGTTGTCGACTATAAATGTCATACACTATAACGATCTCTAGGTCACATATGGCATCACACATATACACACTCATCAAAGTGCGTGAGACACAATACACATTATTCAACCATTTCCCGATGACGCACTCACGGGGGGTTCACTTAGTAAATATATGGTATATCACGTTTGTTCAAAGGGTATTAAAGAATAACCTTAACTCTAGTTTTTACCTCTAATTATTCAATTTATAATTCCCCCTCCCATTAAATTATTAGAATGAAAATACCCCCTATTTTTTCCATGTACCTTACTTACCCATTTTTCCATTACAATTTTATTTACCCCTTTTTATTTCTACCCTAATATATTCAAATAGAAAATTTTTTTATTTCTTAAAATATATCATATTTCTCACTCAATATTTTTTTAATATGCATTTGCTCTCAAAAGATGGTTTGAAGCCATTCACGATACCTATTATCAATTACCTTATAAATGTTAAGCTTTAATCATTTATTAATAGTTCTTCAAATAATTAAGATAGTGAAATAATATCACTTGTGTTGAAAATCATACTCAATCCTAGTTTTCTACCATCTTATTATTTCTTGGTTAAGAATCTCTTAATTGAAATTTCTTTATTCAAATTTAAGAGATTATAATTTAACTTTATGAACACACTCCTTAAATTGCAATTTTAAGGTATTTAATTTTAAAAACTAGGATTCAAATATTTTAGTTTTATATTAAAATCAAACCCCACCTTTCCTTTGGCCCACCTCTCTAACCTACCCCCAATACCTGATTCAAAATATTAATAAATTAAACCCTTTCACCCCCTCATGTCTACCGGTATATTGAATTTGATTTTATTAATTTTAATTACCTCAATATGAACTCACGTGCTAGGATATTGCCTAGCTAATGAACCCCTCATGCATGGACACACTCTATGTTTGTGGTTCGTTTCTGTCCAACTGCTGAAAGGAGTCTGGTTGAGCATACCAAATGGTATTCCTAATCTGCATACAACTCCATGCGAAACTCGGGGGGAATATGCCTCCTAAAAAAAATCTTACATTCCAGGTGTCCACCCATGGATAACCAAATGTCATATCTCTGTTTTTTTTACTCTTGCAAAGCATTAACAGGTGATATGGCCACTTGATTACACAGGATACTTAGATATATCGTATGGTCGAAGGTATCTTTACCATGCACACATGTCAACGTACACTTGAATTTTCTAGTTGCCACCATATCTACAGGTCTCCTGTACAGACACCTGGTGGATGCTTTCCTTCTACCACTCCTACAAAGAACACCTTTTGATGCATAAATATTCGTATAACTTCAAAGTATATAACTGTATACCACTTTTTGCTCCACTTAGCAAAAATCATTAGTCTCACAATAAAAACTTGATTTTGAAATACTAGTTATCTTTATAGCATGATCAAACATGGGTATTTTATGTGCAACTTAATATACCAAGGCATTATTTGCATCCATGGCTTTACGTTTGATTTGTTTATTATTGCTTGCCATTGGTATATCTTAAATGCGGGCCTTGCCCATTGTATGGTATTCACACTTGTTTGAAAATATTTTTGGCCACCAATTAGAACACACTTGAGTGTCCCTTGCTTAATATCATGAGTGGTGTCCTATGTATGCAACCTGCTTAATAAAAAGATATTTGTTTATTTATCTGCATGTCTTAACTTGCATTCAAACTTAGGCAATGTTTGAGTAGCCAACTTTAAATATTTCAGTGTATTTGCATTCTGGATGTCGTACTAATACATGTTGGGTATTCCACTTGTTTGTAGTGCACACTGGTATCTACCAAGCGCATTCCCTTCCCAAAGTAGGGCACAATATATGTGGTATGGTCCTATTTTGGGGCCACATTCTACTAACAGGGATTCTCACATGAGCCCCTAGTAAGTGGGGGGGGGCCCATTATTTGGGGTCTGACTAATGTCCCTAATAAAATGCTTCCAAATATGTTGAATTTCTGCCCTTATGCATATGTGGGTCTACTCGATCTAGTGGATCTCAGAACAGTATATGAACCCTGTACACAGTGGCTTGTACAGGAAAAAATGTCCTTAGCATTATTAGGGATAAGTTATGCGTTTTGAGGGTACATGTACTTGCATCTCTAGAACTACTTCACACTAGGGGCGTTGGATATGCATCAAGCCCCTAAATGCGGTATAAAGATATCAAAAAACTCCAATAATCATAGAAATCCAGTCATCCATAAAAATTGGTATGATATAATGTGTAGCCCTTCTCTTTCAATTACTTCTCTAGCTTGAATGGCTTGATTATTTCGCACTAGTTGAAAACTATGCAATACATGATATCCTCTCTAAATACTAGTGTTTATCATCATAGATTAGGGTGCAAAATCTAGAAAAGATGTGCATTCATATTCCATTAAATAAATATTTGCACTACATATTTGAATGTACAATAAATGCATTGGAAATTTGACATTTAAACAAGGCACATTTGACTAAATGATCAAGAACAATGACTACAACAACAATGACGATACACTAAGCTATCTACAAGTTTTGTGGTGGACGAATCAAAGTTCACCAGTAATCAACAATATGCAATTACAAAATACAAATCAAATCATACTCAATCATAATACATTCTCATTGAAACTCATAGGTACAAACTCTCATCAAATATATAGGAATATCTTTTCCTATGTTTTAGGATTGACCATGCCCACAAATCATCTCTCATAGATGATTTACGTCCAGAGGTTAAAAAACTCTAACCACATATTTATTAGTAGTTGTTTCCTATATAACAACTAAATGGACATCAGGTACTAACTTACTCTTTTTACATAATAATAGTTACCAATGTAATTATTATTTATACACACACATAAAGTGGAACACTATCAATGTAGACACAAAATAACACACTTTGGGTAATTATCTAGTCCTGGTTACATACTATTATTCATATGATTCCTAAGTGAGAGAAAGTAATAATTAATCCCATGTATTTTGGCCATATTACTTTATTTTCTATCTGTTACTTCCGACCACTCGGTCTTACACTTTTTCTAGCTTGGTCTGTATTTTCATTTTACCTTGGCATTTCTCAGCCTTGGACACCGACACTCAGGCCAAGATGCTAGTGCCAGACGCTCCTGTCTTATCTAGGTGCCCTCGATCCATCTTTGTACTTTGTCTCACATCTTTTTGGGTTACTTTATAGTCGTTTGAGCATCTCTATATTTTTGGTAGTTATCCTCTTTCGGGGTTAATTATGAAATTCAGAGCAAGGGAATCATATACATATAAAGTTATGTGATCATAATAAATGACCAAACACTATGAACATTAGAACTACTACCACCACTTAAGGTTGCATTCCATCTAAGGCTATTCTAGAGAACATTCAAGTATCCATTCTAGCATTCATTACAAGGGTACAGGGATTGCATTCATTCTGCATCACACTTCATAATAGGGGAAGTTCTATTCTATTCCATCCACCATTTTATTACATTTCTACACGTAGTTATTGCTCGCTACTTTCACAAAGTGCGACTGGCACAAGAGAACCTAAGGCATGATTACACACACACACATAGAACTACATCGAGTCTGAGATGTAGTGCAACGCTCATTTAGTAAGTCCACCATTGTGGCCACTGAGGACAGTCCGACCCCTTCATATGCATCTTTCATTTTTAGGGGTTTGATGTTTGTCTTGGGGTTTTGCAAGTATCATCTTCATTTCTGATTTCCAGCGACATATTGTGCAATCCAGTGAAGCTAGTGCGATAGGAAGCAAACACATGAAATCATCGAGAGACACCTCAGAGGAGGTTTGCATAACATTTTTATAGACTGGGGTGCCCATATATTAGATTAGGGCGCCCACAGGCACCCCTGTACCTATCAAGGTGCTCCAGTCCACTCAAATTGCCCAGATATGCACTTTTCTGGACCTTGGCAGAATCATTTCCTCCTCCCGTTTCTCCACCCATCTCTACGACACAGTCCAACACCTTTGTTGAATCAACCAAGCTCTATCCAACCCTTCTTGCACTTTAGGGTTTCATATTTTCATAGCTTTGACTGCTTGAGTCACTTTCCTAATTTAGTTTAGACATTTATTTCTATTGTTGTACTTCTTAGATTAACTTCTAAAATTCATATTTTAGTTAATCATATTTATAGTTCTAAAATCCTTAAAAAAGGGTTGTCTTTATCGTAACAAATTCACATGAATCGACTAGAAATAAGATCTTATTTTTTTGAAAGAATTTTCCATTTTTATTTTCTATTAATAGGGCTTGTCATCTATTGGGTTACCAAATACCTGTTATATCTTCTCCTTGGTGGAACCATATCTCCCAACATTGGGAAATTGAGGAAGTTGCACAAATTGTATGTTTGGTACCTACCTTTGGTTTGGGACTTTCTAAGCTCTTTTGCACACTCATGACTTCCTTATTTATTATATTTTAATCATTAGTGATGAATGTTATTTTGGACTTGCAGAGCTCTTCATGAAAATAGGTTGCATGGATTCATCCCTTCGGTAGTTGCAAAGAATTGTGAGCAATGTGAGTGAACTCCCTGTTTTCCATTTCTCTTTTTGAATATTTGTATCCACAAATACTCATAGGCCAAAAACCTGATGGAAAGAGGGCTAAATTTGTGCTCCCTTTTTGGGAAATTAGAAGGTAAATTTTGAGTTTCCAATTATCACAATCATGGTGTTTTGATTATCGTGAACTACACACTTGTTAGTGTTGAATGCTTAAATCATTGTCACATGCTTACCATATGGAATGGAATTACTTGAATATAAATGTAGATATATCAGAATATATAATATATTATTGAGCCACTTCGAGGGGGGCAACCTCTTAATTCTTACAATAAGACACTAATTCACACTCTTCACACCTATGGGGAGGAATTACTCACCCATATATATAGGTATGATTGTGAAAGGTCATACTCCTTCATTATTATTAGTTTATACCTAATGACTAACTAACTAATAAATATAAGTATGAATGTTATATAAGTCATAGGTTAGCCCACACTTAGACATATAAATAGTATATGTTAGGGGCATAACACCATACCTCCATTCTTATCCCAAGAGTTAAAATTGGCTTAGATTTGTAATAAAAGTCATTGTTTTTTGTTACATTCTTGACAATATTTGAAATTATGTGCATTTTGTCAGCCATTAATCTTTTAGGTGCACAAATTCCTTTTACCCTATACCTTGAACTGTCATATGTTTCAAAATAAGTCTTAAGAAAATGTTATATGTCATATTAAACCAATATACCACAAATTTTAATGAACCTCTATAATAATATTTACAATGAGCTGTGAACATCTATATTATATAATAAAACAAATGCAAGTAAGCTAAGAAGGGAATTGGAGTGGACCCCTTGCAGCTTTGTACAAGGAACCTACAACACCTTATAACATGCTAACTTGTTGTGGATTCTTGTATTTCAGAAATCTATCCACAAACTTGTTTGCAGGGGAGATACCTAAAACTAGAGTGATGGGAGGTTTTACAAATATCTCGTAAGTTCTTTCATTGTGCAAGTGTAGAAATTGTCTTGTAGAATTTGAAGCATTTGTTGCTCTAGGTTTTCTTCCATGCTTTTCCCTCCCGTGGGCCCTTGTCTTGTATCACCAAAAGTAACCAGCTATTGTCCAACCTGATCGACTCACCTTTTCTAGCATACTCTCAACGTTTATGGGAATACGGGCTTTGAAATTGGGTATTGACATCTATCAAACCATTAAGCAAACATGTGAATTGTTTGAAAAATATTAGGAATAATTGTCACCTCTTTTGTTAGAGCTTTGAACAAGAAAGCATTCCAAATGCCATAAGGTCATTAATGGTGCCTTCCCTGCCTTCTGAGCGATTGACAATTTTTTTAGAACGGTTTTTTTAGATGTGCCACTAGATGTGAGATTTGGTAAGACTTTGTAGGTGAGATAGATGCTCTTGTATCGGGTATTCAATGCATAGATTTTCTCTGACTGTTATTGATCATAATTTTTAATCCTATTGTGTGTATGCAAATTAAAGGATTATATGTGTCATAAAAAAGTTAATTTTAGTAATTAAAAATGCATTGTTAACTTCATGTTTTGTACGAGTTTGTTTCTTTTAGTCTCTATTAATATTGCAACTATGGTGCATAAAAAATTATCAAAATAATTACTTCTATTATTGGTGGTTGTTTTCATGACACTAAAACACTCATTGGTTATGCAAACATCTGACATCATATCTGGCTATAGGCATTTCTATTGCTAGTAAATAAATTTTTAATTAATTATGTACTTTATTGATGTTATTATGCTATAGAATAGTGGACACTCAAGGTCAATGGAGCACCATACCATCCATGTTGGAGAAAATTAAATACCATTCCCTCTCTTCTCTCTAGACTCTTCCTATACAAGAGAGAAGCAAAAGGAGCTTTGATGGCATCTCCATTAAAGCAAAAAAGATATATTGGTCCCCTCCCAACACGGAGAGAACATCACCAGCTCAAGGATTGTAACTTACTACTTTGTGATTTACTCGTACCAGTTCTTAAAAACAAATGTTTCGAAAGTGGAAATTACACGTGACCGCCTGCCATACAACTTGTCTCATGGAGGGGCCCGGACTCCAATTATTAATGCACGTCCAGATTCTTCGGAGGACAATAAATTGGACTAGTAGCCCCTTCCATACGACCCCGTCCTAATGCTTTCCCAGAGTCAAGATTCTTCCTTTCGTAACTAGAAAACTAAGGAGTCAAGATTCTTCCTTTCGTAGCTAGAAAACTTCCGAAGGCCTGACCAGGCTAATTTTGCTGGTTAAAGCCTAGTCTGCTGTCCATGTCACGTCAGTACTGCAGTCTGTTTTTTTTGTAGTTTAAAAATAGATATTTAAATATTTAACTGAACTATCACTGGTCGGACTAAAGTAAATATGTACGTTTTTGTATTTAATATCTGTACGTTTTGACAAAGCTTTGGACTGCCCTGGGCTGCACCCAACTCTGCGTCAAAGCGCAGTACAGCTGGCTACAGAGGACTCAAAGCCTGCTTCAAGCGCGCTTTTCACTTTCATGTGGGCAGGACTTCAGTGAGTTTCTTAGGAGGACGAAGTGAGTTTTTTTTGGCAAGACTCGAGCAATGGCTCGGCGGATGACCACAATCCTGAGTATTGATGGAGGAGGAGTTAGGGGACTTATTCCCGCACAAGCCCTCCAATTCTTAGAGGCCAAACTTCAGGTGCCCCACAAAGACATTCCAGATCACTCTCTTCACTGTTCTCAACAGAAATTGAGAAATTCAATTCTGAAATTATTTTTTAGATTTCGATCTTGTATATAATTTATTTTTGTCTATCACTAATCTCTCACGAGCATGAATGCTCCACTTAACATTCATTGCATTGTCTGTGACAGGAATTAGATGGTGCAGAAGCCAGATTAGCGGACTACTTCGATATTATAGCAGGAACAAGTACTGGAGGACTTCTCACTGCCATGTTAGCCTCTCCAAATGCTCACAAGCGTCCCCTGTTTTCTGCCAAAGAAGTTACTGACTTCTACTTACAGAGGCTTCCATTAATCTTTCCACAACCAACGTTAGTATTAATCTTGTAATTTTTTTGATTTAAGGATAAACTTCCCTCGGATTTGCGCCTAACCTCATCCTGGAATGATCATTGATGCAAAAATGTTTGTTTTTTGTAGTAATTGGAATTTTTGGGAACAAGCCAGGAATCTGTTGTATGGTTGCAAATACTCAGGACAATATCTCCATCAAATCTTTAATGAAATGATCCCAAATATACATCTAAGTGAGACAATCACCAATGTGCTTCATACCCTCTTATGATATTAAGCTGCAGCAGCCAACCATTTTCTCAACTTTTGAGGTTAAGTATTGTTGAGACACAGAAATATTTATGGAAAAATAGAGCACTGTTATATTCCATTCAGTTAACTGGTTTGCATATTCCGATAGAAGAATAATTATATATATATGCAGGCCAAAAACAATGGTCTCATGAATCCATATCTGAAGGATGTATGCATTGGCACATCTGCGGCTCCTACTTATCTCCCACCGTACTACTTTAAAACAGAGAATAAATCCTCTGGAAGCTCCAGATGTTTCCACTTGATCGATGGAGGAATTGCTGCCAACAATCCTGTAACAAGACACAATTCAATAACTTTGATTTGAGTCTAATGCCATAGAATTTTAACTCACATTTCCAATTTTAAAAATTAGAAAAACTTAACATTGTTCTTAGTGTGTTTCAGACTTATTTTTCCACAGATCCAGCTTGTAGAATTGCAGGCTGCCTAGTTATAAACCTTCGCAGTATTACCAATCATCAAAAGCACTAATAATTTTATTTTGTTTTGGATGAAGACCTTACTGGCAATGAATCATGTCACACACAAATGGTTCGAGGAGATTCCAGATTCCATAAACACCAGATCTCAGGTAACGTAATGATACTATTATTATTATGTTGTTGTTAAAGGTCTGGATTTAATCCAATCTGTTTTAACCAAATGAAGATTTTTTTTTTTAACATTTTAGGAAAAATAAGAAAAGAGAGGAGTTTTGTGTTGGTAGGAGCTTGGGCAATTATTAGTGCTTTCACTTGGAACCGGACAAGAAGCTTCAGGAGAGGCATACTATGATGCAAAAGTGGCTGCTCAATGGGGTGGGTTGGGTTGGATTCAGAACAAAGGTAGAAGTCCACTTGTAGATGTGTTCATGAATGCAAGTGCAGACATGGTGGACATATACATAGCTACCATGTTCACATCGCCTTCCTTCACACAAAATTACCTCCGAATCCAGGTTCATTATATCTTCCCCCTACTTTTAAAATTTATTTTTCAATAAAATATTATAAATTTAATTTAAAAATTAATAAAATTAATTTTAATTTTAATTTGATAGTTAAACGAATATAAAATGAATTTGGAACTCCTCATTTTTAAAAATAATTATTTAAATTTAAATAAATGAAATGTAATATTAATTTTAAATTTAATTTTATGATTTTTTTAATATTATTTTTATGAAATAAAAAAACTTATAACTTATGGGAACCCAAGTAAAAATTGAAATTGTTCAATTTAAAAAAAAACAAAAACTAAAATCTACCAAAACAATTTTAGGGACATAATCATAACTATACAAAATATAAAGAAAACCATAACATCAAAGAAACAAAACATGACTTTAAAAACAAAACCAAACAAAAAACATCTCTAGTGAACCAAACCTTACTTAATTCACACCCTAACAACCCTCAAAATAATATTTTAATAAAAAAAATCACTTTCCAAAGATTTGTGGGTCTAAACTCTAACTTTTAAGCATTGTTTTTTTATTAAATTAGGCTTACCACATAATTTACATAATACAAAAATATTCTAGTTCAATACTAATAAAATGTAGAATTAAAATAATGATGAATTATGACAAACATAGATTTTCTAATATGTTATGTTACTTAGAATTTGATAAAATATAATTATAGTTATGGAAAGGAATGAACTCACCAAAATACATGGAAAAAGGGGAAGATAGTATGTTCAAATAATATGTAGAGAAATAAAAGATAATCGTTATGATGCTAAAAAAATCTCAAGATTTGCAATTGTGTGGTAAATGGATTTGTAGTAGTCTAGACAATACTGTTGACAAATATGTCTGGATAAGAAAGATGTGCATTCGAAGGCATCTTGAAAGTCCATGAACCTATCTTATGTAAATATTTTCCTATTCACCCTTTTTGTGTAGGCTCGCCTATTTTTTTAAATCTATTTTTCAAGTCTTGAATATTGTGAGAGGCATGCTATAATCAGATATTATCTCTCCTTTTCTTCAAACCTAGATTTTGTGCCTTGACCTAAAGAGAGGTTAGCTTGGTTGGATCATACTGGCCTTGACACACCACCATGGTGAGTGAGTGTTGCACTACATACCATGTTACTCCATTTAGAGGGATTAGATCTTATGTAGTTCTCTCAAACCTAGGATGAGGTACAAGCCAAATTGAATATGCAATAAAGAACGAGCCCTTGATTTAGCCCTAACACTTGGAGACATGCACTTTGGACCTTGTACTTCAGAGTAAAGCTCAAGATATGATCTAGTAAAACACTTGGATGAGTTTAGATGTATATCTTTCTACTTTGATAATGTGCTACAAGGAGTATTAAGTGTGTCATTGATTCTTATATGCCCCTACTAGGCTAGGATGATTTGTATCTATAAAAGACATTTCATTAGTTTTCTTGCTCAACCTACCCTGGAATATATCTTATGATGACTAGCCAAGCTACACGCTTGATGTTACGACCATTGGAGGATGGGGGATATGTTTCAGATTGAACGTTCTAGTGACCCATAACCTGGTCTAGGAATGACATAAATTTCACAACTGAGATGTGCAAGGGAATGGAAAGATATCCAAGAACACATTTCAAGAAGTCTAATAAGATGAACTATAGAAGATCTATCGACTATTGGATTAGAGGGTGTGGGGAAATTTAATAATGTCTGAAAATGGTAAAATATCTATAAATGGAATATATACCAAAATAAGTACAAAAAGTGACATTGTCAAGTGCTTCGACCAAATTTAGGGTGTTATAGATTGCCCTTATTTGATCGACTTTTGAGAAATGCTTGGTTGAAAAGAAAAAGGAAATGTAAACCTTTGTGAATGTTAATCATATAATGTGTATACATCTAATTTTTCACTTTTCATCTTTCATGCCTGTTACTAACAATTTCCTTTGTGAAGATAAGGATCATTGATGTATCTATTTCCTGAGCGGGTGCCTTAAGTGGCCTGCCAGGAATGCGGAATGGTTATTCACGTAACCATTATGGGTTAGAGATAGCACACAGAGAGAGTGTCATTATTTGGTCCCATCCTTAGTTTTCCTTGCACTAGCTATCATTGTCCTCCTAAGTCTTCTATATATCATATTCATGATCTCTTTCTTGCATTTCACCATTTTGCACATTGTCCATCCTCTTTCATGACCCGCGACACCTTTCATGACAAATTACTTCATTTTTGTATCCTTGGCTGACACAATCGCCCGTGGGCAATTGTGTCGGTGTTATATTTTCCCATGGCCGATGCCATCTCCCGTGGGCGATGGCATCTTATATATACTCTCACCTCACTTGACATTAAAAAAGAATAGGAAGCTAAGACATCCAAGCTGTCATTTGGTCTTCTCTTGTGTCATCTTTGCATATGCTCTCTCTACTTTTGGTTCATCTCGTATTATGCTTGGATTGCATGGAAAGTCTTCTTGCTGGATCATTGCTTGCACTATTGGGTCATCATTTAGTTAGTAGATAGGATAGGAATGGTCTTCCCCTACTCCACCTAATAGCGATTCTCTCTCTGTGTGTTGCTTCTTAGGGGAGATATAAGCCCCAGCAACCACCCTATATGTATAAGTGAGTGATTTAACCCTTCTTTGTCATCTTGCATAGATTAGTTCACTTCCTCTTCTTCTTTGTGCTATGTTATCTTAGTATTGTACATGTTTGATGCTAGTTAGCATAGTACACTTATCAAATATCAACTCCTAGTTACTTTCATTTCGGTTATTGCATGTTTTTGTCATTTGTTGTTGATCAATACCTCCCCACACCCAACTACTGATATATCAATAGGGTTCCTTTCTCTATCTTGATCGTGGGCCTTGGAAATCCTAAGTTGACCTAGTGTAAGGGTGGCTTCCCTCTAGTTATGTGACCATAATTCTCATAGTAGCACCTTTTAAGTCTATTCATTTGTATCGACCAGTTGAAGTGTGTCTTCTACTTGGTTCCTCGAATACCCTAGTTGAACAAATGAGTTAGAGTGCATGATTGATTCAGACATAGATTTTTCCCTTCATACATATATGATAACCCAACGTGAATCTTACAAACCTCGTGATGAGCATGACTCATTAAAAGGATACCTCTTTCAATATTGGATTCATTTAAGAATCTAAAAATCCTAAAAAACCCTAAAACTTGTTTTGTACAGACACCATTGCCCAGGGGATATTTTTTCTATTTTTGTCACATTTATTTCTAGACACCTTCGGCCCTTATACAAACCCTATCTCATGTTCGATCTTTTCTGTTTCTATCCTGTCACTTCCCAGACACCATCGAGTCTTGCTCAAGATTTCAAGCAAGGATGATTTTTTATTTTCTTATCTAAATCTATCTCCTCACACCATCAGCCCATATGTAAACATTCTACAGGGTCAATTTTATTTTTGTCTTAAGCACATATTTCCATAGCCTTGTTTTCAACTTCCAAGTTATAAATATGTCACATTTGAGGATATTTTTAATACAACTAAACCCCTTGAAATCCTCTATGGGAAATTCCTTTGTTCCTACATCTCCTCTTCATGTTCCTAAATGTTCTAGCTATCATCTTAAAATCACTAATTTTCATAGTCAATCAACCTCACCTGTGAAAATTTATTGTCACAACCTTGTCCCTCTGATTATTCAGAGAAGGGTCACTCAACAAAATGTAATGTGGTTGATGTCAAAAATATAGACACGAGATCTATCATCAAGAATCTCAACAACAATGAGTATTTCACCCTTGAAAAAGATGGAGGCTTTCAAAATATATCTACAACCAGGGAATACCATACTATGATCAGACTCCTCCCTATAGGATTGATTTGAATGAACCTCCCAAAAATCCTACTCATGAAAATCACAAACAAGCACCCACCAAACAATTTCATTCTTCTTCCATGGATCCTGACCTGGTAATAGTTAAGCTCTTAGATCATATGGCCTTGTCCCAATCTACCACCATAACTAGCATGATTGAAATGCAAAATTGAATGTTGCAAATATCATCTCAAAGTGTGGCACCTAACATTCCTTCTTACAACCCCCCTCCATTAGTGAATGTACATGGGAATCATATTCCTCCTCCACCAATTTGGACGAAGATGTTACAAAATGTCCAAAATGAACCTTTAGCTCCTTACATTGCTTCCATGGATTTGGCAGATATTGTCCCTACTATCCCCTACGATGGCTCCATGGATCTAGCACCCTACCTCAAAACCTTTGGAGATCTTTGCAAGGAATGGATTAAAAAAAACACATGTGCAACTACTAAACTCCTAGAAAAGACTTTTGTAGGCGAGACATTAGAATGGTATAACAAAATTCCCCCCGAGCTTGATAGCTGACTTAGAAGTCTTAGTCAAGGCTCTCATCTATAATTTTCAACAACAAGACCTTCCCAAAAACACCTTACAAAAGTTTATAAAGCTTAAGCAAGGGGCTCATGAATCTACCCAAGGCTTTATTAAGAAATAGAAAACACTTTCCATACAAGCTAACCATAATCTTTGTAATCATGGCTTATGTCATATATTTCTTAAGGCCCTTACACCTACACTTCAATATAAAGTCAAGTCCTTCTCTCCCAACATGTTTGCAAAAATATGAAAAAATTAGGTCGCAGGCCTATTTTAATGCAAATTGGGCCTGAGAGTTGCGGATGGAACCAAGGCAGATCATACCAAGGTTCATCATACCAAGTTTGGGGCTGATTTGCTAAGGAGGCAATTCCAATCAGCAAAGTCAGATATTTCTTTGTCCTAGATGGTCCATAGGGTCACGTCGGGACAGTCGCTACCCAAAAACACAATTTTCTGAAATGGCTGAAATTGTGAAGGAAGCGGCGAAGTTAGGTCAAAATGTCCCAGGGCCACACATGGCTGACACTGGGACGCGTGGGACATACATAGACAAAATCGATGTAGGGAAAATTCAGGTAAATTTGGCCTGGGTGGTCCATGGGATGTCGGGACATGAGTTCACCCAAAAATCTGAAATCGCTGACAACAGTGCAAATCGGGTAAGGTGGAAGTGAACAGCCCTCACGACTACTCAACGTCGGGACAAGCGAGACACCAAAAGCCAAAGTAGTCGAACAGGAAGGAGGCTTGTGGGTGGATTGGAGATTTTTTTTTGGGACAATCGGGACATAAGGACCTAATTTCATCGAAATAGCTGCATACAAATGAAAACTCAATGTCTGACCCTCCTGAACTTCAAATGGCCATAACTTTTGACCCTGAGCTCCGATTTTCATGAAATTTAACTTTCTGGAATGAGCACGACATCCTCTATGCCAAATTTCTTATTTTTGATGAGGGTAGGTATATTAAATTAAAGGAAACATCCCTAGCTCTGATGAATTAAATACCCAGTCCTGTTAAATGACAGAAATGCTTGGTAGACCCAAAATAGCTTCCAGCACTCAGAAGGCCATAACTTTTGCATTTCTCAATGAAAACACACAAAATTGGTACCGTTGGAATAATTTTTTTGAGACCAATAGAAATAAATCAAGAAATACAATTTTTTTTGAATAATTGATGGATATTTTGCAAAAAAACGTGACCAGGTTTAGAGCAGTGTTTTATTTGGTAGCTGGGATGCATTAATGAAGCATGGGCTGACATATTTCACTACTGCAAGTTATAGGATAGTATGGGGAACCTTTTACAATCAATATAAAATCATTTCACTCCATTTAATACCTTTTTCAAGTGGTTGAATGACATATTTCAGGATTTTCTTTTCCCCCTCTTTCTCTCTCTCCTCTCAAAATTCTATAAATTGGAGTGTTGAGCTCATTGTAAAGGGATATAGTTTTGTATAGCAAAACTTTGTCAAAATTGTTTTTTGAATCCAATGTGTTGCAGGTCCTTCGAGTGGAGTCCTTGCATAGTGATCCAGGCCCTTATTTTGTAATAGATTGGATTGTCCATATCAATGAAGCAATAGATACAAGTTTGTGGATACTTCTTCCCCTGATGTGTTTGTTTGCGTTCTTCTTTCCCTTTCAAACTCATTACAAATATATTGTGTCCACCTTATACTCTACAGGGATTTAACATCATTTTGTATGTATGAAATGTTGTTGTGAATGCATTTGCTAACTATGGAGAATTATTTTTTAATTATTGGTAAATTAGTTTTTTGAAAGGGACTATACCCTTGTACAAAAAAGCTCAACAGCGAGAAAGGGCAAGAGAAGAACAGAGAAAGGATCAAAATCCAGATACAGAGAGGAGATCAAATGGAGCCAAACTCCAAAACGCAAAAATGAAATAGAGCAAAAAGTAGCCAAGCTGCAGCGACAAAACAACAACTAAACAGTGAAAAAACAGCAAACTAACAGCAACAGTCGCTTAACAGCAGCGATCAAACTGCAAACTAACATCTTTGGACCAGGCTTATTAAAGACCCAGAAAGCATGTGAAGGGTAGCTGTTCCTTTGATTTCGCATAGGGCGAAGTGACTGGTTTGCAGCGGTGTACCTGTTTGCCAGCACATAATGCATGCAATAAATCCAACTAACCAGTACGGCTAGGATTTCTATCATGCTCCAAGATCTTTCCAAGCTTATCTAAGATGGCATCATGATAATTCCAAATGGTGAGATTTGTATGGGTGTTTGCAACTCCCTCGTTCGCCAACTATGGAGAATTGTTATCACCCCTTCTAGTATGCATTTTGCTTCTACTTTTCACACATTGGAAGAATATTCTCACACTCTCTTTTCTGGTGTATCACCGCTTTAGTGTAGGATTTATTTTCAAATACTCTCTCTCCTTGGTCCCTTGAAAAGTTAGACTAGGATTAGATATTTTTTGCTGCATTAGAGTAGATTTTGGTAGGTAGTTTAGGAGCAAGAATCAGCTTTCTCTAGAGTTCTATCTCAAGTAGCAAGTCCCACAACTTGGAGATAGTACCCATGTTATCCAATCACACTGTGAACTCAAACACACACACTTTTTTAAACCATAGGGTGTTGTGATATGGTGATAACACTTAGCATATTTCTACCTCATCAAGAACCTCAGCTATTCTATGCAAAATCTCAAGCCTACTCACTTGATTTGTCATTGCTTATAAAAAACCAAGAAAAAACCCATAGGATGTATTTGGTTACCAATCATAATTGGACCCAAAATGGCTTGTACCAAGCTCATGGTTCTAGATCATCCTCTCTCTTACAACCTCTTATTGGGCCGACCATGGACATATTGCATGAGCGTAATCGTTTCATTCAAGTACCAATGTATATAGTTCATCCATAACAACCATCACTTTAGACATGATGTTGATCCTAATCCTTGGGATATCCTAGTACCATTTCCTAATGAGTCTTTCCTAATTCCAATTTCTCTTGAGATCCAAAACATTCCATACCCGTAATTATTTGATCTTTAGGTCCGATATCCAAATTATGTTAGAAGACTCGGATGATGATGAGCCTAATGATATTTAAAACATGGTTAATAAAAAGAGGTTACCCAATGAAATTGTTCCTCAATTACCTCTAGTCCTTTTACCTCACGATCGATTTCCACCTCAAACTGAAATGAAGGAGCCAACAAGCGATGCCTTGACCTCCAATCACTTAGAATGAAATGAACTAGGAATCATGTAACTCTTCTATGATCACCCTCCCCTTTCACCTAGCTATTTTAGAAGGATTTGTGTTTAAGCTAAGTAGGAGGCACATGACCTTAAAGGAAACAGGATAGCATTTGAAGAAGATTACATCATTTCATAAGTTGAGTCTAGAAACTTGGAAGTATTACACTACCAACATGCTTTTTCCCAGATTCAATCCTCTTGACTCAGATCAAACATCATAGACACATCTTACGAACCATGTATCTATGACAATAGTGACAATGAGGATGAGGAAGAAACACTTCCTTACGTTCCTCCCACTAATCTACCACTCCTCGATACTCATTGGGTCATCAAGCATATCTCTGAATATGCTTCACGTCACGCTCCCATAACAACTCCGTCGATCACCACCAAATTATAAGCCAACATATGCAATCAACACTATCCCTAGTGCTCCTAACATGGCCATTGTTGATCCTACACCTAAAGAGGTCACCTTAGATTCCAAGATATTAGATATATGATAGACCAAATCTTGACAACATAGAGACGGTAAGTGGTACATAGGTCTAGAAATTAACGTGGAACATCGTGGACCTATCCCTATCCTCGAAAATGATGAGGCTATTCTATAACTCCTATATGTATGAGAATATAAGCTCCCTCAACATCATCATAAGGTAGGAAACTTCTCTAAGAAACCTATGTGCCTTGACAATTATGTCAGTGTTATCGATCCTAGCCAAGATTAAAATAACCAAATTACCAGAGGCTCCATATCATTTACAAATAGGAAATGCTATCTTGGTTAAATCAACCATTAGTGTACAACTTGATGACAATCCCATGCATGTAGTCATTATTGGTGATTGTTTTCCTCACCTACATGAGCATCACATAGTAATATTATGAAAATATAACTTCTTCACAATTCTTCACGCTCTTCAATTATTTATTCCATGTCATCAATCTAAATCATAAGAGAAGAGTTAATGTTTCTTCTATCAGGTATTGTGCATCTCATCCCTCTTGTGGTTTCTCCCATATAAGACATTTTCACCTACGGTCTTGTCTAGAAGCTTCCTGATGGAAAATCCTCTTTTCAAATTTCTCTCCTTGATCTAAATTTTTCATCCAGATATTTTGATCACTCATATAAGTCTTAGGTTATGATCCATCACGTCATACTAGTCGCATGGGGCTAAGATTTAGGGGAAAATGTTCCTTCCCAACAAGCATAATTTAAAAAAAAAGGAAAATTGAATCATAAATAAAATATATATACATATGTGTGTGTACTAAATATAGTCACACCTTTCATCCTTCCTAGAATTTAGTGATGAGCCCATGCTTCTTACTCGTACCACGAGGATGGGAAAGGAGTAAGGTTCCTTTACTCGCCTACATTTTTCCTTTGGAAATGAGACCTTACCTATTACTGTCATGGGGTAAGACGTAGGGGGTTGTTTCAAAAAACAAGAGAAAGAAAGCCTTAATAAAATATGAATAAAAAGTGCTTAATCATAAAAAATTCCAAAGAAATAATTTAGATTCCCATGTTAGGAGATACAATCATTCTTTCAAATAGATATTTCCAATTAGTAGGCCACCTCAAGGTCTACGGCTATTCAATACTGATAATGTGAAAATCATCTTGGAGTCAGTCAGGTACTCTTAATTGGAGATGGGTCATATTTTATCAAATGGACCATTGTAAAAACCTAGTGTATTTGCATCCATCATCTTCAATTATGCATCACTATCTCATGTATCTCACATCCTTCTTGGATATCCGTGTTGATCCCTTGCATATTACTGGCTACGTGGAGTCAATGGTGGAGTAAGACATCCTATTACTATATCATCTACAATACATTCTTCTAATGGAATGAAATGTTTAATATTGTTTTAAAATGAGTTCCCCAAGTGCAACATTTAAACATGGATGTTATAATATCTCATTTTGTCTATCATATCCCATTACCTCTCATGACTTATATTGTCCTAAGTTCTAAATAGTTAGTACGTTTACCATGTATTATATTACCCATCTTCGCTCTATCCATATCTAAATATTGATGACACTCTTAGTTCTTACGTGAGTTCAGAATGAGTCCGTGATCACTTTCTCTTCTCATGATCACTATCATATCTACGTCCCTCACATAGATACCTATTCAAATATAACAAAAAGTAAATATTTTGAAACTATCAAAAATAAATATATAATCAACTTCAATAATCTAAAAAAGTATAAAAAAACCATCCAAAAAACCTAAACATTTGCAAAAACAAATAATCCCAAAACTCAACACATTGACTCTTATCCTAGTGTTTATTCCAAATATTCTACAAACATCAAAACATCCTAATCCAAATCCCTTATGTGTATCCCCTCTTGGGAAAATATTGGATCTCATTTTCTCCCTCACATGTATCCTTGCTTAGAGGAAATGACCTAATCAATCCTGAATCATCTTACCACTTGCATGCATCCTTTCTTAGGGGGGCAAAACAAATTAATCAATCATCACCATGGAACACATTAGGGACAAATTTAAATATCTTTATGTAAATTATTTACTTTTCTTAGTTAGTTTTTAACCAATTACAAGTTTATTGTTTGTCATCTTGGTTCATTTGTAGCCATGGTGAATATATTTACTATATATATTGGGTTTGTTTTTTACATGTTTTTGTATCTCATTTTTCCCATCTCTCATGTAGAAGAATCCTATTTCTCTTATCAATTGGTTTTCCAACACCTTCTCACATTACCCATCCACTCTCGGGGGCACTCCCTCGACACGTTCTAGATCTGCTTTGGAATTTAAATGCTTTATTGGGAAAAATTAGGAAGTCTAAAACACTTCTTTATCATCCATTCACTAATGTACAAGCATCTACTATATTTAAAATGTTATTAATTCATAATAAAAATTTAAAGAGAGGAAAATGTACACACACTAAAAGTACCCATTACATATTATAACCTCCGAAAATTCTTATATCTTCCCATAATCATTGTGCAACCATCCTTTGACCATTTTCAACACCATTTGACACATTCCGTTATTTTTCTCTATTTAATGATATTTAATGACATTTTATGGTATTTCACTATATCATCATAACCAACATTTTCATCCTTCCTGGTCATTAGAATGGACCCCTTTATCACTTGTATCATCTGCACAATGTCCAAAAATAATATTAAATCCATTATTCACCCATATCCTGCTTCTAGAGTTAATTAATTAATTTTATTAAACCCGTTATTCACCATACACTCCTTTGGCTAATTTAATTAGCTATTTAAATAAATTAAAAAAAATAGATATCCTCACTATCCACTCATCTCCACTTCACTGTTCACTTCAATTGAGTTGACTAAGCAATGCCACTTGAGCACACACTTTGGTGAGGTGGATCAAGTCAAATTCTAGAATCCTAAAAATATGGAAGAAAATATGCAAGTAAACTTTAGAATAATTTAAAGCCAACCAATTTGAAATAAATCCTCTTTATTTATCATTCAAAAGGCCAACTACACAAGAATAAATCAACCATGCTAAATAATGAAAATGAAATTAATAGCGTTCAACCTAGTCAATTCCACCTTGCTCAATCCATGGCTTCTCCTTCATCTATAAAATAGGAAACTCCATTCTTCTCAAATAATCATCGGAAGATTGAGAAATTTTCGCACTTAGTCTCCCAAATTTTCATTGGAAATATGTCTTACATACTGTTATGTTGTCCATTTGATCACCCATTCATTCAATCACTAATCAATCAATCATCCAGTCACTCAATTTGTATTTCTCCTAGCTTAGAATACTTCCATTCAAAGATTTTTGGAGTAGCCACAAACCAAGAGGTTTAACTTGATCTAGGATCTAACAAGAGTGTCACTTGACCTCACTCTCCAGTTTGATTCAATCGAAGGTGACAAGGAGCTACTTGGGAAGTTTTGCATCCATTTGATCACTCAATCATCCAACCACTAACCATTCAATCATTCAGTCGCTCAATCTTCATTTCTAGTAGCTAATAATACTTCCATTCAGAGAATTTGGGAGAAGCCATAAATCAAGAGGTTCAACTTCATTTAGGGTCCAACAAGAGTGTTATCTTACCCCACTCTTCAGTATGATCCAATCCGAGGTGACAAGGAGATACTTGGGACGTTTTGCATTCATTTCTTTGTGTGTTTATTTCTCTATCAATTATTTTCACTTGTTCACATTTTGGCACACATTATAACCTCTAAAAATTCTGATATATATAGATAGTCAAATTAATGTAAGATAATTGGATACACGGACATTGATTGTGTAAGTAAAATTGATGATAGGAAGAGAATTTCAGGATATGTTTTTTATTTTAGTTTAGGAGCAATGTCGTGGGCTATCAAAAAACATCCCATTGTAACTCTTTTACTAATATGAAAATATAGTAGTTGCATCAACAACATATCAAGCATTATGGATGTGAAGAATGTTTTCATAATTGAAGGAAGAGGAAGAAGGAGAAACAAAGTTTTTGTGACAACATTCAACAATAACTTTTATGAAGAGTCGTTTTTTCATAAAATTAGAATATACATTGATACGAGATGCATCTAATCAATAATGTAGATATATGCTTGGAATTTCTCAAGTCCAAGACCAATATGATATTTTTTTCACAAATTCATTGGGTAAGGATAATTTTGATCAACATCTAAAATAAATTTTAGGTGTCATTTATATGATAATTAAAGTTTAATGGGAAGTGTTGAATTTATAATCTTTATTTATGAATTTAATATTTTTATGTAATTACTTGTGAAACTCTTGGCATTAATGTCTCTTTTAAAAAATCATTTTTTAATAAACTAGCTAGCTTATGGATGAAGCAATACAACTCTTGAAATATGATTGTGTATTGGGTCTATTTTTAGGATAGATAAGAACATTCTAGGGAAATTTATAGATAATATATAAATATAAGTATTTGGTTCACCAGTGGTAATGTACAATGGAAAGGTGAATAAAGAAGAGGAGAATTTTTTTAAATTTTTTTAGATGTAGTAACATTTATTACAATAAAGTTTATTTTGTGCTTATTTTTTAAATGTGTATGTGTATGATGTTCTTACCAATCTACATATGAACATTATAGTAAAGTTAGTATTAGAACAATGCTTCAATATATACATAAAAATTGAATAAAGGAACTTTAATATCTATTATATTTATTTTAATTAAAATTATTGATAAGTTATAAAATTAAAAGATTATTTCCATATATTTATATTTTTTGATTTAAAGGGAAACATTTAATTCTTCGGAATAAGTTTAGCATCCTTTAAACTAGAACCTGTTCAAGTTATTATGTTAGATCTTATTGATAAAATTATGTCTTATTAATAGTATTTCTTTCTAATAGTTAATATAATTTTTTTTTAAATATCTCTCTCGAAGATCCATCATAAAATATAATAATAAACATATTTGACTAGGTGATCCAACCTCATGGAGGACTTGTGATTTATGGTTAAATGTTCTGACTGTTTTAAGTAATCTCTGTATCATCCTCTTATTAATCAATAATTTTCTATGTAGGAAGCAAATTTAAGCAGAGATGCATCAAGTGCAGACAATTCTAGGAGAGAAAACCTTGAGAACCTTGTGAAGATAGGGAAGAAGCTATTGGACAAACCAATGAGCAGAGTGAATATAGTAACTGGAAAGTTTGTAGAACTCCTGAATGAAGGCACCAACAAAGATGCATTGACCAGGTATTACTAATATTAAATCAGATTGTTTTGTTAAATTAAAAACTATCTATACTGACAATGATTTCTTCTTACTAATCGTATTGATAGATTTGCCAAATTATTAAGAGAAGAAAGGAGGTTGCGATATGCATCATCATCATATCCTCACAAGCACAAATGAGACTCTTTTTCTTGGCGAGGATAAATAATATAACTCATGAACTTAAAAATTGGTTGGTTATTGTTTTTCTAAAGAATACAAATATGCTATTATTTTTCATGGGATTTGTGCGACGGTCATAAGATAATGTCTATTAGATGTCATTTTTATTTATGTGTTTTTAAAATAATAATTAAGGTTTTTTTTTTTTTTTTTAAAGGAATCAATAAAATGATTTTAAAAACTAGTTAAACTAATAATTTTATGATACTCTATTTGAGATTTATAAGATAATGTTTATGACATGATGACATTTTTGATGTATTTTTAATAATAACTAAATAAGTGTTAGGGTTGCACATATAAAACATTTAGGATCATTTTTTTATATAGGAAGAAAAATAAAGAAAAGATACTCATTATGTAATCAATCAACCATTATCTTAATAAGATGTGGAACATGTATTTAAAGGCTATTAAATGCTCTTTTTGGGATTATGAAGCCATAAAAGAGAATAGGGGAAGGAAGAGAAAGAAAACATACTTATCTCATAATCAATCATGCATAATTTTATTAAAATACAAAAATTTGAAAATGATTGAAGGCCCGTTTGTTTCTAAGATTATTTCGAAAGCTTTCAAGTAAGTTAAGACCTTTCTCAAATGGGTTGGTGATGGATCTAGGTTAGGGCTATCTTTTCATGATCAAAACATCTGGTGCTCACCAATTATTATTGGAAATGACATATTTATTTCTAAAACACTAGGTATCAAATATAGCATATTGTTTCAAAAAGGGATATCAATAATTTGAGGCCTCGTATAATGCGAAGATTGGATTCAATGAAAAGAGATAAAGAGGAAATTTAATCTTACCAATTTGATTTTTTTCTATACTCAAAATGCAAGAATGTATACTAGATGCCATGCTTCACAAATTAGGATTGTAACCCCTATAGTGGGTGACATGATTGAAAATATAATTATAACACAACCTTTAAATATTACATTCCTGATTTTCTTTATAATATTTTTGAAACCCAAGAAACTCCTCAATGTGGACTCACACTAGCCATGGAAAAAATTATAACATGCTACAAAAAATACACAAGAATAAATAATGGAAATAATATATTATCCCACAATCAGTCATAATATACAAATAGAGGTTGTTGATATATAGCAAAAATAAGAGTTTGGTTCCAAATTTACTTTTGACTAAGTAAAGAAAGAGTTTTGAATGAACTCTATTTTTGACTAAGTAATTGAAACATGTCTAAAGTGATGGACACATAATGTACACATATGGGAAGTGGTGGTAAGTGATTAATGATGCCACTTATCCTCTTCTAAGCCTATGAGTTGTGCATAAAGAAAACCTAATATAGTTAATCTAACCTATGCAAGTAGAATATTGCACCAACACCCCCTAAGTGAAACTTAGGAATACCTATAAAAAATTAGAAGGCTATGAATCCTTGAAAATGGATTGCAAAAAATAGTATTGATGAGATACCCATGTACAATAATTACAACCCAGAAAAAATTAGATGCCAAACAAAGGTATCTCAAAAAACTAGGCTAAGTACTAGGAATACTATACTGAATGGGATATAATCCATCACTAAAAAACACAAGATGGCATGAAAAAAAACAATGAATAATATGTAAGAAGTGCAAGTTAAAATTAATGATGAACAAATTAAATTTGTATGAACGGTCTGGATCCACTACTGGATCAATAAAGAATAAAAACTAACTATGTATGCATCGTAATCTCTCTAAGGATACAACCAATTTAGAAAATGAGGTGATGAAAATATAAAAGAGTACAATAAAAATTACATAAACTACCGAAAGCAGATGACATGATGTGCCAAGGGTAAGAAAGGAATATAACACCCCAAGAAATAATATGACTCCACACCTCTCCATAATGATAAGTGGGTGGAGTGGAAAAAATAATATATCCATGTGAGTGATTTAAACCCACTACTCAAACACCAAATAATGATAGAGGATGGGTATGCAAGAAAATGATCATTAATTGGAGACTGTCTAATTGCTAAGGTGTCAAACGATAAAAAAAGGCATCTCACAAATAGCATGACATTAATAGTGATGGGAATTTATAATGTCCAAGAAAAAGGTGTGAAAAACAAGGCACACAAGAAAGAAGTTAAACTAGGATGTGAAAATAAAACCCCCATGGTAATTTATAATTTAGTGCATGTATACATTCCCAAAAACCAAATGAGGTCTCATTAAGAAATTATATACACTAGAATATATTTATACAATGAGTTATATAAGTTTCAAATAAAGGATAAATAACAAAATGAGATTTTCTCCAAACACAGGGATAAATTACAAATAAAGTTTCTCTAAAATAAAGAGATTATTGTTAGTCATAAGGGGTAGTGTGAAGATGATGTAACTGAATGGTCTATGATCCAATATTGTAGATCCCATGTAAATAATCTCGATGATACCACCATGATTGATATAAAATCCATCCCATGTGAATATGGATGGTAGATGAAGATGTCTTCATGTGATTTGGTTCCTTGTGCACAAAGTGTACATGTGAGGAATCATCTTTAGAAGTTTCATGAATCTCATGTCTAACTGAAGAGGCCTCAGGAATCTCATGCCTAAGAATATATGTAGAAGGAATCATGTGTCACTCAAAATCCTCATGAAGAGTGGAGTAAATAAAAACATGTGAGTTTGCATAAACTAGACCTAATGAAGAATAATCTTCTCTATAGCCAATTCCATGGCTAGAAATTTAATGAATATGTTTGATAGGGAAATTGATTCCTATTGTCCAAAATAGTAGCCATGTTATTTGGATAAATTCATAAAAGTTAAGGACTTAACTGGATTTTTTTCTAAAAGCCACGGAACAAAGTAACCTAGTGTTTTGTGGTAATCAAGAACTTAGTGTTTTGTGGGTTTACCTAACCCATGTAAGAAAGGAACATCACCATAGGGATATATTCCATAGAAAAAAGGAAAAATACCATGAGGCATTATGAGGGAAGAGAAGTGAAGTGTGGTGTGTTGGATAAGTTTTTTTAAAAACTCCACACAAGTTGGTGAACTTCATGTAAAAAATAAATCAGCATGTCAAAGAAACCTATAAAATGAAAGAGTGGTAGTTTTTGGAATAAGGTAAATTATAAAGTCTTGGAACAAAGAGTCCATGATATAAAGAGAATCCGCATAAGGAGTCTGTGATATAAGGAAAATGTCACACAAGCTCACATGTTCCGTGAAATGAAGAAAATACGCAAATCAAAGGAACCCGCAAAATGAACGAACAATCATCTATAAAATAATGAAAATATAAATTTGTAGAACAAAGAGTCCATGATATAAGGAAAAATGCCACAGAACACAAAAGACTATGTAGAATGCAGCATAATCCATGGGAGGAGGAAAGATCAGGCCGTGGGTAGTAAGAGGAACTGTGAAGTTAGAATGTTTTCCATGGATCAAGGCGGAAGTTAGTAACAAAGTTACTGATTTTCTAAGGTTCACCAAGTTAAATAGAAAGATACATAATACATGATCGAGGTGGTAGGACATTAAAAGTCCATGAAATATAAAAAAATTGCGCCTAATCCAAATAAGGCGCCTGACACTCCAAAAACCATAATTTAATCTTGAACGACATTGTCCTCCTGTATTGGCAATCTGATGGTGTGCAATTGAGGAAAATGAGGCACACATACATAGCCTATGAAATCAATGGCAATTGATCCTTGGTACAAGCATGGTAGTTGAATTCATTGATCATTGGATGTGATCATTTACCTCTTATTCCTATCTCAAATTATATATATGCAAGTGTGAAAGCACATGCAAAGGGTTCACTTTTCTATTAAGTATGATAGCTCTTCCCTTTTGAGCTAGAAGCTTTTTTCCCACAAACCTATGTAAAACACCTGTGAATATTTCACACACCTCTGATTTCTTATAGTATGAATGGATAAGTTATTCATATTTTGTGCAAGGATGATTTCTTTCCTTTGAATACATTAGAGTTTAATATAAAGATTTCAATCCTCTTTCTCACCTTCAATATTATTCTATTTATTTATTTCAAAGTTTTGTGTGGATTCCTTGGATCTTTGTATGTATTGTTATATATATGTGTCAGCAGAGCCAGAATCAAACCCTGTTCTAGTTTGGTGCATCACCTCTCATTTTTTTAGCATTTCTATCTCAACCCTTTTCCCTTGGAATAATTAGTATAGGACTATATAGTAGTAGTTTAGTGTTGGTTAGTTAGTCACAATTACATAGGATAGAAGGATCCAACCTTATCTAGATATTGACCTCAAAAGGTGCCATTTTCCCACACTCTGGAGGTCTTTATATGTTTCACTGAGGTGTTGAATTTGGTAGATTCAATAAGGGTGCAATATTAGGTGATAACACTTTTTGGCACACCCTATTGGAGAATTTTATGATATTCACACCATCTTCACTAAGATTGGTGTGTGTCTTGGTGATATCTAGCCTTTGGAGGCTTCATTTCAACTCATATGGTGTCTCTGTTGATCCAAAAACCCATTTATTTCATTCACATAATATTTACATTCGTAATTTTCCTTACTTTCATGAAATTTTGCAATCATGACTTCATCTCCTCATTGAGATCCTCATTTTCAAGAGAAATATAATTCCCGTCCACCTCCTTTTTTCTAAAACCTCCCTCAAAATAATACACATGAACCTTATTATAGTAAGTGTATGTGTGCTCCATGCCAAATTGATCCACATGCATATCATGTTGATCATGGCGTTTTTAGGAAAAAGTATATTCTCATAATGATGGGATAGCTTCATCTTTAATGATGATTTTTAGTTGTGAGTTCAAAACATGGAGAAGAGCATGTAAATATCCAAAGAGTTGTGTGAGATCATGACAACTAATCTCATTGGAATTGGCTTAGAATATCCTCTACCAAGATCGTTCAATCCTCAACAAAAAATAGAGGTGATGGCTTAGAATTTGAATAATATGCTAGATTTGATTGATGAGATGGAGTCTAATGAATTTGGTTTTAAATATCCCTATCAATGGGGAAATCCTTCACTAAAATCATACAACCCCCTTCCTCATCTATTTAAATCTACACAATATCAACATATATTTCATGTTTCTATATTTCTCTTAGACCCTCTTGAGAATTATTATCCTCTCAAAGGAGATAATATACCTCCTCTACGATTAAAAAATATCTAAAATCATCCAAGAGCTCAATCATTTCCTCATTTCACAAATCTAAAAACATGTTTGTATGAGCCTCTTAATTTTTTTCTTAACCAATCTAAAAAGGAAGATGAATTAGATAAGCACAAGAAGGAGAAGGTTAAAGTTGAATAGCATGGGATAGAAGAAGATAAATCAGATTTTGAAGCTTTGGATATAGATGAGATCATTGAGATATTTTTTCTCTTTTTTTAAAGGTGAATATAATGATCAATCCTTTCACTCACGTATGGAATTATACTTGGAAGTAACCTTCGATTTGGTAACCTTGTTTGAGGAATAAATTATTGAGTAAAAAAATCTAGAGGATGAAATCATATATTAATATCAAGAAGGGGTAAAGGGGGATGATTTCAGTCTCATTAATTTTATGTTTGAGGCTAAGGAAGAGGAGGATGAGGATCTAAGTGTGGAGGAAGATTTGTTTGTGAAATAAAAAGTAGAAGAGAGGTTAAATCATCTTGAAAAAATTCTCCATCATGAGGAAAATATGTTTAGTAGTTCCATTCATGGGATTGAATTGGGAAAATAAGGGAAAATTAGTAGCAAAATCAGTGCCCTAGTTTTGAAAGATGGTTTTCCAATAAGATACCTAGCTAGATCAAAGTTTCAATCACATTTTCCACTATTCATGTTCAATTTAGAGAATAAGTAAGATCTTCAAAGTGCCAAGGATCAGCTCCAATACTTCCTAAACCCCAATGAAGATCTGTCAGAGGTATTTTTTGCTCTTTTCATTTATTAATGTGAAGGGAAATCAATTTCAAGAAAGTTTTCCACTCTCATTAAAGACCATGTTCACTAAAAAATTAATCTCATGGCCACATTTTATTAAAAAGGGAGTTATTTCTCCCAACCAATTAGTGGTTTTGTATGAACTCATTTGATATTGGTTAAAGTAGGAGTAGTTTAAGATTATTTTTTTCAAAACAAGTGCTTCACACACTCTGCATGTCTCCATTTGGATCATGTATGATTTATCTTTTGTACATAGTTTTTGTTTGTTTTTTTTCCTTCCCTTTTTTTGTTGGAGGGTATCTCCTTTTGTTGTGTGGTGATAATTGATCTAGTGCCTTTTCCTCAATCCTTGTGGTGATAATTTGAAGAAGTGATTTGTTACAAACATTTTGGTTCTATTTGCATTCTTCGGGGTGGAGGCCGCAAAGCAAAGTGAGAGACCACATTAGAATACAATGTTTCATGGAATGAAGTCACAAGTAAATTGAGAGATCATGGATACAGGAGAAATTTAATCTCACAATATTTTTCGAATTTGTAAGTTGAATCCCTTCCTAATAGTTGTGTAAAGCTATTGATTGACCCATATAGTAGGAATATGTCTCCCAAAATATTCTAGCCTGTTGTCCAAAAAACACCCAAGCTATTTGGAAAACTTCATTTAAATTAAGGACTTGAGAATATCTTGCTTAAAAATTCATGGAACAAAGGAACTTAATATTCTGTAAAAAATAGGAACTAAGTGTTTGGAGGGTTTACCTAACCCACATAATAAAGGAAAATCATCATGGTGATTTATGGCATGGAAAAAAGGAAAAATACCATGTGGCATTATAAGGGAAGAGAAGTGAAGTGTGTAGTGTTGGAGAAGTTTACAAACAAAATTTGTGCAAGCTAGTGAATTGTGACAAAATAAATCCACATGTCAATGGAACCCATGGAATGAGATAGTGGTTTTATATAGAACAATGTATATTGGATAGCCAAGGAACAAAGAGTTTGTAATAAAAAGAAAAGACATGGAATAAGGATTTTTTTATATAAGGAAAATTCCACACAAGTTCATGGGTTCTGTGAAACAAAGAAAATATGCTTATCAAATGAACCCATAAAACAAAGGAATAGTCATCCACAATATAATGCAAATATAAATCCATAAAACAAATATTTTTTGATACAAGGAAAACACCATGACACATAAAAGACTACTTGGGATGTAACATAATCTGTGGGAGGAGGAAAGATCATGCCATGGGTGGTAAGATGAATTGTGGATTTATAATATTGTTCACGGATCAAGGTAGAAGTTATTAACAAAGCCAAAAATATTGTAATGTTCCAAGTTAAACAAAGATCTACAGAAGACATGATTGAGGTGGTGAGACATCAAAATTCTATAAAATGTAACAAAGCCACACCTAATCCAAACTAGGTGTAGACACTAAAACTAGGCCAAACTCCCCTTGGCCCCCATCGAATAACCAAATCAAACATATTCACCCCAAATTAATATTAATTTCATTAATTAAATTAAATTAATACCCATCCTCACAATAATTCATCATTTAATTACCTTAATTGACCTAATTTCCACCTCACCTAGACACCTCATCCAACCACCTAACCGTAGACATATTCTTGGCATGTTTCCATAACTAACTAAGACCTAATCTCACTTGCCTTAATGAGCTAAGATTTGGTCTAACCCTAAAAGCACATGTCTAAGATTTCTCTAACCACATTCCCACTCATTAGAAGGGAAGGTGTTTCACTCGGAAATGTTTCGTTCCTTTTAAAAATAGATAAGGTTAGGGGCTAGGAGGAATACCTGTAGAATGTCGAGATGGTGTGCGCGTACCGTAGAGAAAGATCAGGCTGACTGCGGAGAACTCCTTTTTGTCTTGGAAGGACTACCTACAAATAAGAACACAAGACCACAAGATTTTGATTAAACAATAAATGAGGAAACTGCCTTGGGCCCAGGAAATATAAAACTTCCTTTCGAAGGTGGTCAGTTTCCCTGCTAATATGAATTAACAAAAAAAAAGACTGTAAAGTATCAATTAAGTTGTTTCGTTGAACTGGGTAGGTGAAAGGCTGGTTTTCTGGTTTTAATCAGAGGAACCGATGCCGGTTACTGATAACCGATGCTGGTTACTGATAACCGATACCGGTGGGTTCTAGGATCTTCTGGGCTGGTTGTGGTGTTTGTAAGGCTGGTTTATGGATGATATTAGGAAATGAGATGATGAGAGGTAAAAGAATAACAGCTAGATGCAATGGCACGTTGTGTAGTGGATTCAGAAACGGATTTAGGAGGACTGAGATTCAAGAAGCATAAGAAATGTTATAACAGAGGACATGCAAGATGTGACTTACTGGTTTTGACGAAGATACAAGCTAATCTCCTTTGCTGTAAACACGTCTGGTATTCCCACTCACCTCTACTCGGTCCAGTGAAGATCTGGACTCGGTTTCTCGCTCCCAATGCTCTCTGTTGATTAGAAATCCTTCGACTGATCCTCCAAAATGAAATTTCGATCCGTTGTTTTGGTTTGGGGAGCCCATTTACAGGGAACTGATGGTGGTTGCGTAACCGACGGCGGTCGAGTAGGAACCGGCATCGGTAAGGAAAAAGTAGGCTATTTTTAGTAAAATAGCCCACCTTCCCTGCTTTTCTCCCGAGAGATCAGTTGCGGGCTTGGTCAAGTGACTAGAAGGTCGGTTTTGGGTGCGAGAAAGGGGTCATTAGTTATGGGTGTAGGTGTAGACCAAGTTTTAGGTTTTAATTAGGTTAGTTTTAGGGTTAGGGCTATGTCATGATGAAGTGGCAAAATGAGGTGATAGGTAAGGTGATGTGGATTTATCAATTACAAGGTAATTAACAAATAATTGTGTCAGGTTTAGGTAATGAGGTTAGGTTGCGAAATGGGATGCGGGTCACAAGGGGTCGTAAGACATGAATTTGGTGTCTACATTAGCCCCTTATTGTCGTGTAGCTTGTCCTGTAAAGCTGCGCGGACAATAATATGAAGTGGTTTCTCATGTTAAGGATATAAGTAATCCCCCTCAAATCTATCATAGATTGAGCGAACGGGAAATCAGGGATAGGGTTGATAAAGGGTACATGTTGTAGAGAGGATGGTAAGGTGTGGGGTAGGTCCAAGGAAGCAGACGCATGTTGAAATGCAATAGTACGACTAGGGTGCATGATTTGACGAGCAAACCAGCAATGTATAGGCAAAGGTCGATAGTTTATCCAAACAAGGGTGATATAATCCTGGTATCCAAGGCATAGGAAGTAGCTCCAGGGTATATAACAGGTAAGGTACAGGAACGTTTAGGCATGTTCGGCAGTACCAAATGGTTGGTTTGGTTGAGATAAATGTCACGGTCTAGGTCTAGGCAAAGTTGGTCGACAGATCAAGTCAAGGACCCTAATCATGCTAAAACACGAACATGTGAGCTCGAATGAACAAAAGGGACATGATGGATGGATAAAATAAAACGTTGATTGTGGGTATGGTATTGAAGTGATACGGCCTTGGGTCGGGCCAAGTTGTTGGGTTGTGGCCTTGGGTCAGGCCATAAGGGTAGAGTGAGGTCTTGGGTCGGGCCAAATTGTTAGGGCGAGGCCTTGGGTGGGGCCGGATAGGTAGGTTGAGGCCTTGGGTCGGGCCAAATGGTTAGGGTGAGGCCTTGGGTCGGGCCAAATGGGTAAGGTGGCGGCCTTGTGTCAGGCCGAATAGGTAGGTTAAGGCCTTGGGTCGGGCCAAATAAGTAGGTTGAGGCCTTGGGTCGGGCCGAATAGGTAGGGTGAGGCCTTGGGTCGGGCCGGATGGGTAAGGTGGCGGCCTTGGGTCGGGCCAGATGGGTAGGTTGAGGCCTTGGGTCGGGTCGAATAGTTAGGGTGAGGCCTTGGGTCGGGCCAGATGGGTAAGGTGGCGGCCTTGGGTCGGGCCGGATGGGTAAGGTGGCAGCCTTGGGTCGGGCCGGAGGGGTAAGGTGGCGGCCTTGGGTCAGGCCAAATAGGTAGGTTGAGGCCTTGGGTTGGGCCAAATAGGTAAACAAATGGTGTTCAGCAAAGGTGGATATAGGTGATATGTGGTTAAAAAGGGGCAAATGGTAAATAGGGGCAAAAAATAAAATTGGGGGAAAGTTGGAAGACAAACCGATGTCGATTCCATATGACCGATATCGGTTAAGGGACCGATACCAGTTCATTAGGGCAAAATGAAACCGATATCGGTTATGGGCGAAAAACCTATAAAAAGAAAAATACGGCTTGTTATTGTCACTTTGTTATTTTGAAAACCAAATTGACTTGTCTGACGTGGAGAGTTGAGATTGGAGGTTTATTGAGTGAGGTGGAGCTATTTTGCTGGAGGAGTGAGTTGTTTGCGGGCCCGTGTGAGGAGGAGGCAGCGGTTGATTGGCCGGGGACCCAGCAGATCAGAATTGGAGCTATGGCACAGGCAGGAGGAGCGGGAGGGGCTGGACCAGCTGGACCACCACCACCCATCCCACCACGACGACGTGTCGTCGTACGGGTAGGCTCGGAACTCTATATTTTGTGCATTTAATTGCATTATGTTGTTTTTGGGATTTGGGTAGGAATATAATATTTTGTAGAAAATAATGAATAAATGGACGTAATTTGAAAAACGAAGAGGATAGATGGGTAAAATAGGGCAAGGCGGTTGGGTGGGTAGGTTTCTAGGGTGTTTGGGTGGGTAGAGAGGTAAAAATAGGGAAAAAGAAGAAAGAGGTAGCCGCGTCGGGTTCGGCGCGGCAAATTTTCAGTGACCGATGCCGGTTGGTTGTTGACCGGCGTCGGTGGGAGGGGGACCGGGGTCGGTTATGGGTGAAGTGTGGGTTGGGTTGGGTTGGGTTGGGTTGGGTTTTGGGGGTTGGGTGGGTTGGGGTGTGGGTTGGGTTGGGTTAGGTTGCGGTTTTGGGGTGAGTAGGTTGGGTTGGATTGTGGGTGGGTTGGGTTCGGTTGGGTTTTGGGTGCTGTTTGGGTGGGTTGGGTTGGGTTGGGTTGGGTTTTGGGTCGTGGGTGGGTTGGGTGTGGGTTGGGTTGCGTGTAGGTTTGGGTTTTTGGGTGAGTAGGTTGGGTTGGGTGTGGGTCGGGTTGGGTTTAGGTTGGGGTTTGGGTGTTGGGCTGGGTTGGGTGTGGGTTGGGTTGGGTTAGTGTTGGGTTTTGGGTGAGTAGGTGGGTTGGGTGTGGGTTGGGTGGGTTAGGTTGGTTTTTGGTGTGAGTAAGGTTGCGGTGGGGTGTGGGTTGAGGTTGGGTTAGGTTGGGTTTTTGGGTGTTGTGGTGGTTCGAGAGTCGGGGTGGGTGTGGTTGGGGGGATAAAAGGGGGTTTAGAGGATACAGTAGATGTTGTGATAAAAAGTAGGTCTAAAGATGTGGGTTGGTTTTGCAGGCACGTCAGCAGTTGACGATGTGGGATAGGATGCCCCCGCTATTGGTGCGGATGCGGCCACACATATCTCCAACTCACTGGGCGATCATGCGCGAGGTGGGACTCGGTGGAGTCCATAGGTACAGAGTGATAGACAGAGATCACAGCCTGATGGTCACCCTCATCGAGAGATGGGATCCGGCGACCAATGTGTTCCATCTCCCGACTGGGGAGATGACTATCACGTTGGAGGATGTGTATCGCATCCTTCGACTGCCGATCGAGGGAGAGGCAGTCTTCCAGGTAGATTCAGAGACTGCCATGGACAACATATTACAGGTTTTTGGAGATGCAGCCGCACTACTTACTTATCATAGTGCGAGCATTGGGTATGGTGACATGTACCGTGCGCATCGACACGAGACACGGCTGGCTGTGCTGATGATGATTGGGATCACCTGCTTCGCCCTCCCAGACTCAGAGGGAGGTCGCTTTCCACGGGCATTGATGGGGGTGCGTCATGAGATGGTGGAGGAGCACACCTGCTATGCTTGGGCACCAATATATCTGGTGCATTTATACAGAGAGCTCTGGGGTTATCGCCGGATGAGGCGATTCGGTATCTGTTCGACATTTTTGCTGCATTGTTGGGCATATGAGCACATCATATGCATCCAACCAGTAGGGCTACCGCAGCAGCCAGGGCCACAGGTCATATACAGGTATGACTTTCAGAGGTGGTTGGGGTCGTGGGGCAGCCACGAGCAGTGCTTGCAAGGCGGGATGTCACCTATTACAAGCATGTATTAGAGGGCCTGACAGCGGTGGATATTGTATGGAGACCTTACAAAGGTCATCACCCTCACGGAGGAGCCCGCTTACAGTTGCGTCTGATCTAGTATACATTCTGGATAGCAGGACGGAGGCCAGGAGAGTACGAGAGGATACCCCTAGAGAGGGTACGCTGGCAGATGGGGTTGCGACAGGACGAGCCACCTCCCTTCCCTCAGTACAGGAGGGATGATGTAGAGGCCCCACTGCCTACACCACAGCCCTTGGATCCAGATTGGGTTGCAGAGAGGCCAGCAGATGATGGCGTAGATGATGCTGGGTGCACGGGAGCATACATGGTTTGGTGGGTTGGTCAGAGAGCAGCGAGGGTAGCACAGCCCGCACAGCCAGACTTGGCTGCGGTGACGGCAGAGAGAGATCAGCTTAGGGGTTAGGTGCAGCTCTTACAGGGGCAGCTTGCTGCTGCACAAGCACAGATAGGGGTCTTACAGGGGCAGCTAGCCCAGGCTCAGGTACAGGCACAGGCAGCACCACCACCAGCAGCACAGCCACAGGTGCAGGTACAGGTACAGGCAGCAGTACCAGTAGCAGCACAGCCACAGGCACCGGTACAGGCCCAGATACCACCACGGCCACAGGCACCACCAGCGGCACAGGGGGCACTGGTAGTAGGAGTCCGGGGACCAGCCCCAGTACCTACGGTGGCACGGGACAGATATATGGAGGCGAGGGCGGAGGCCCGGTATTATCAGGATGTCCTTGATAATACCGGAGTTGAGTATCAGCTGTATGCGGCACACCGAGCAGAGACCTCGCATAGTCAGAGGTCACAGGGAGGCGCAGCTACAGCCGGTGTGTCCGTTACAGGTAGGAGGCGAGAGGCACCGCAGGGACCAGCAGGGAGAGGTGCTGAGGGTGGTGGGGAGAGCTGAGGGATCCCCACATAGTTTTTGTATAGGGACATGGGCACCGTTCTGCGAACCGGTTGTGTTGATAGAGGCCTGCGTGCCTACATTTATTCATTTATTGATTCATGTATTCATTATATACCGGCCTGCGAGCCGAGTATATTTTTGATATGCGGGACCGGCTTGCGAGCCGAGTCGAGATTTTGGATAGTTATTGCGGCCTGCGTGCCGGCTTAGTTGTATGATGAGATCACAGAGGCCCCGATGCAGGGCACATTGTATATTTGAAAATTTGTATATATATATAGAGATGATGTTTTGATTCACATGTTGTGTTCAAAAATGTTTTTAAGTATTTTGTCGATGGTTTGTGATATAAAATGTAGGATGAGTTTAGTTGACATGTTGATATATGGATGATGTTGATGTTTTTGTTTTTGCACGTATATATGGATGACATGTTATATGATGAAATGTTGCATGTTGTGGGCTGGTTTTGTGACATTGTTATATATGTATCTGATGAGTTGGATCCAAATGATGTATAGATTGATAGTTTGTTGATATCCTTAGTTGATGGTTTGTTTGTTTTTGTAAAATAGATGATTGTATGGACATTGTAATGATATGTGTGGTGGATGGAGAAATATGGATAATGGTGTTTTTATGCAGGAAAAGAGGCGGGCGCGAAAAAAATTTAGGTAGAAAAATGAAGAAAAGACCATGTTTCAAAAGGCCAGGTGTCTAACCGATATCGGTTAGGTAACCGACGGCGGTAGTAAGTAGACCGATATCGGTTAGATGACCGATACCGGTTATTTAGGTATGAGCTTTTCTAAAAATAAAAAAAAGCTAGGGTGGCAACTTAAGTTCTAATTTTGAGAGCCATGCAAGAAGTTAAATACGTGAACGCGACGCTTTTTGATGACTGAGACAGGTAATTGCATGAGAAATTTGAGTGATAAGGAGAAAAGAGACAGGGGAGGTGATTGTGATATGAGATTCAGAAGACAGAAAGGCAGGTTTGAAAAAGGTGGTAATAATGGCAGGACGAGGAGAAACATCCAGCAGGCAGGGACAAGAGGGAAGACAAGGGCCACCTCAAGCTACCGTAAACCAAGAGGTAACGTTTTGTTTGTGATTTGACTATTGCATGGTTTGTGAATAAGATGGGGTAGAGTAGGTGGGTAGATATGAGAAAGAAAACCTGATAACAAGGGTTGCAAGTGAGGTAAGTGTTACAGGGTAGGTAATCAGGGGTTTCAGGTATGTTTGTATGTATATATAAAAAAAAGGAATAAACGAGCAAATTATTGTCGTAGGTGGTTGTTTTTAGAGAAGGTGTATGTAATTGACAGTGACCGGTAGCGGTTAGGGATAACCGGTATTGGTTACTGAACCGATACCGGTTATTTATAACCGATACCGGTTACTGGAGGAATTTCCAGAATGTTTTTTAAAAAAACCCTGACGAATTGCATGGTTGTTTGTTGTTTTGGTGTATGCAGGCAGAGACAGGGTTGAGGATGAATGATAGTGTGCCAGCGCTGTTGTCACGAATCCGAGCGAATGTCACACCAGTGGAATGGACATTGATAAATCGTTTGGGGTTAAGTGGAATCCGTTATTATTCACGAATCGCACGTAACCATGGTATGTTACAGGCGTTGATTGAGAGATAGAATCCCGAGACAAATACCTTTTATCTGCCAACAGGGGAGATGACAGTAACATTGGAAGATGTGTTCTGTATTTTGAGACTCCCTATTACAGGAGAACCAGTATATCAGGCATTACCTAGCGTGGCACGGAGAGCGATAACAACAGTATTTGGTCCATACGCACGAGATTTGACACAGCGAGGTTTATCCTTTACGTATGGGGTAATGTATGCAGCACACCCTAAGGAGACAAGGTTAGCAGTGATATTAATGATATCGGTAGGGTATTATGCGTTACCGAGGGCGGAAGGGGGAAGATTTCTAAAGGCATTGATGTGTGTTATCTGGGAGATGATAGAAAGGAACGTAACGTTTGCATGGGCACCTGCATATTTGGCGGAGCTATACAGGGGTTTATGGGCTTGTAGGCGAAATCACAGGACAACGCTGGATTGTTCATACTTATTACACTGTTGGGCCTATGAGCACATTGTTTGTGTGCGACCAATAGGCCGATCCATCCAGGCAGGAGAGACCGGAGTACAGAGGTTGGGATTCAGACGATGGGTCCAGACAGAACAAGAGGCAAGATCTCAGGCCATGCCGGGTGACATTGAGTATTACAGGCAGGTATGGGAGAGGGTGACAGTTGCGGATATCTGTTGGAGGCCTTACGGGAACTATATGGTAACCGAGAACATGGCTGAGGAGTTGAGGGATGTAGAGCGATTGAGGTGGATCGCGGGGTACAGGCCAGGTGAATATGAGAGGATTCCTATAGATCGTGTGCGGCGAATAATTTGGATTTGTGCAAGACATACCGCAGGCTTATAGACCATATATGAGGATAGATGCCGAGGCAACATTCTCACCTCCCCGGCCAACACCTCCAGAAGGGCCCGAGGAGGATAGCAGCTGATCGCAGTGTAGTGGATGCCGGAATGACAGAGGCCTATAGGTTATGGTGGGTAGCAGAGTTGTGAGGTGTACGCGATCATGTCCTGACATAGCTGTGATTACAGTAGAGAGGGATTGGCTGCAGCGTTTGGTTCAGCAGCTCCAAACGCAGGTGAATGAGACAAGAGGATTGTTAGCGGTTGCGGAGTCACGAGCAGCGAGACTAGAGACTGGAGTCCTCCATGCGAGAGGGCGTATTCATATGTTACAGGAGAGATTGGCAGATCAGTGGGCGGGTACCAATAGCCGTGGTACCTTTGAGGACAGAGAGGCCTGGCGAGAGGGGTCGACGATCACGATCATCACCTAGTTCGGGATGAGGCGTGAGGGTCTAAATAAATGTTAGCAAGGTATAAGAATAAATAAGAGTACCGACCTGCGTGTCGATGATAGAGAAGATGTATTTGTTTAACATCTAAATAAAACGAGATATGTATGTTGATTTGAGTTATGATAATAATAAGAATGTTTTCGTTTTGACTTTTTGTATGTTGTGAAAAAGGATAAAGAGGAATGTGATTAAATAGAAATACACAAAAATATTTATATTTACCACACATGATAGGTTATGGTAGGGGATGGTCGAGCTAACCTTGGGAGACCCCATGTCTCCGAAGTGCTGCCTACATAGCCCATTGCACAAAGCAAGGAGGGGCCTCAGACCGATGTAGTTCTCCCTTAGGACCAGGGAGAGGTGAATTTAGGCAATTTGGTATGGTTTAGGAAATTGGTTGGTTGGTAAAAATATTGATAGATGTTGGTAAGGTAAGGTTGTTGGTGTTGGTAATGAATTGGTGATGTTGTAAAAGGTATAAGGGAAGCGAAAGTTAGCCTACCCAAGTAGAAGGGAACCATGTCCTGATTAAGATCAACACACAATCCTAGATGCGAGGCAAAGCGGAAAGAGTGCTCCGTAGGTGAAAAGAGCTAAACAAACCACACAACGTAGAACGAGCTTGAAGCCCTAGGTACCGTGCATAGACGAGAAGTCAATAGGTGAAAAGAGTTGTATGATCACAATATATCAGGTGTACGTTACGTCCCTTGAGTTGAAACAAATGGTGAGGTGAGGTGAATGGTATAGCTGAGGTACGGAGAACTCATTACAAAGTAAGTGTTCTGACGAAAGAGAACCTACCCTAAATAGACAAGTCCATGACCCAAAAAGTTCTTTTGAATGAGGCTTTTATTTTGACTGAATATAGACTGATCGATGCGGGAAGTCTACAAGGGATATTGATTGTACTATTCTTGAGGTCTTCACAAAGCTGATCAATGCGAGAAGCTTCTGAGAAAAGGCTGACTGTGTATAGCTGTCCTTCGGGGGAGCAGTCTATTTATAGTAGCAGATATGATTTTAATGCATAGCTGTCCTTCGGGGGAGCAGTCTATATTTAATAGCAGCAATAGTTCGGCATATAGCTGTCCTTCGAGGGAGCAGTCTATATTTAATTTAGATGACTAGATGTTCGTTTGGCGTGAAGCATCTAGTTTAGTAGGAAGTTTGACTCAAGAAAATCCCATAAGAATACGGCTTATTTTAATACTTTGAAGTCATGGACTAGACTAAAAAGGGGAAGGCATCATCAAGGGGAGGTGCGAAGTGATTTTGATTTTATTTTGAGATATAGAGAACAAAGTGTATGTAGCGGTAAATGAGCTCAAGGGACGAGCAGTAGGTAGATAAGAAGTGATATAACACTAGATTCAACAGTAAAATGGTCGAAGATGCAAGGCATTAAGGGGTTCAGGCTCAGGCTTACCATTAAGCGAAGCTAAACGATAAGCGCCTGATCCATAAGTGTGAGTGATTATATAAGGCCCAATCCAATTGGGAGCAAATTTTCCACGTTTGCTCTTTTCTAGTTTGGTTACATGTTGATTCTCTTTGAGGACAAGATCACCAACCTTAAAGGTACGCTCATGAAGTCGCTTATCATAAGCACGTTTGATGCGTTTTTGATAGATTTGAAGGTGATCGAGAGCTGTAAGACGTCGTTCGTCAAGAAGCTCTAATTGGGCTAACCGCTCTTGGCGGAAATCATCGTTGGTGAGAATATCTTGAAGAGATATTCTAAGGGAGGGTATTTGTACTTCGAGAGGCAAAACAGCCTCGGTACCATATACCAAAGAAAAAGGTGTGGCATTAGTAGAGGTACGAATGCTAGTACGATAAGCCCAAAGGGCAAAGGGAATGTGATCGTGCCAATTTCTTCCGGATTCATTGACAACTTTCATGAGGATTTTGGTTAGGGTTTTATTAGAAGATTCAGCCTGACCATTGGCCTGCGGATAGTAAGGCGATGAGAAACTAAGTTTGATACCAAAGTTGTCACAAAGGTCTTGTAACAACTTGTTTTTAAAAGATTTACCATTATCTGTTATTAGGCGATGAGGAATACCAAAACGACAGATAATGTGATGGTTAATGAATTCGACAATTTTTTCTTTTTTGATTGAAATGAGTGGAATGGCCTCCACCCATTTTGTGTAATATTCGGTTGCTGTGATTATCCAACGGTGACGTTGTGAAGAGGTCGGGTGAATCTCACCAATAAGGTCTAAACCCCATTGTGAGAAAGGCCAAAGATCTCGTGCGACCTGCAGCGGATGGCTAGGAGTATGTTGAAGGTTGGCATGTTGTTGACACATAACACAACGCTTAACATATTCGTAGCAGTCGTTATTGAGAGTAGGCCAATAATAACCTAGGCGAAGGATTCGTTTAGCCACGGCAAGGCCACTAAAATGTCCACCACAAATCCCATCATGGACTTGTTGGATGGTATAGGTGACCTCCGCGCCGGTTAGACAGCGAAGGAGGATGCCATCAAAGCCACGTTTATAGAGGAGTCCCCCCATGACAACATAACGAGAAACACTTTTAAGAAAAGCACGTTTGCCGTTACTAGTAAGGTCAGGTGGGAGAACAGAGATTGTAAGGTAGTCGTGAAATTGGTGGTACCAGGTATCCTGCGAATTAGTAGACACAGTATTTATCATACAAACTACCGGGGTTGAATAGGATGGTGCAAAAAGTTGTTGGACCATGACGAATAATTCAGAGTCAGTTGGTGCGGCGGGAATCTGCGAGGCTAAGCAAGCCATAGTATCCGCAAATTTGTTAGTGGAGCGGGGAATGGTTTGGATAGAATAGTGAGTAAATAAGGCTAGAAGTGACTCCACGTGGTGTTTGTACTTCTGAAGTTCCTCATTTTTACATTGGTAGATGCCCATAACTTGATTGACTACCAATTGAGAGTCACCAAAGATATTGATAGATTTGATGCCTAAGTGTATCGCAACTTGGAGACCCAGAACAAGGGCCTCGTATTCCGCTGTATTATTAGTGCAGGGGAAATCAAGCCGGAATGAAAGAGGCATAGGTTCAGCGTCAAGAGGGATGAGAACAATGCCGGCTCCTCCGCCGCGCTGGCATTTAGATCCATCGAAGAAGAGGGTCATTTGATACGACTCTTCCCCGAGTGAAAGAGTGGCGATGAGTTCGTCGGGGAATGTAAAATTGGTAAATTGTTCCCCAGGTAAAGGGGCCTCCGCAAGTTGGTCTGCAAGAGTTTGTCCTTTGATTGACTTCTGTTGTATAAACTCAAGGTCAAGGTCGGCGAGGAGCATGAGCCATCGAGCGATGCGTTGGTTTAGATGTGGTTTGGCGTACATATAATGAATGGGGTCCGTGTTGGTGATGACAAAAGTTTTGTGATTCAGGAGGTAATGTCGGAGTTTGGTGGCTACGAATGATAGGGCTAGGCACAATTTTTCTACATGTGTATACCTAGTCTCGTACTCCACAAGGGTACGAATTATATAATAAACGGCCTGTTCTCGGCGTGCCGAGTCCCGATGTGCGAGCATAGCTCCTATAGCATGGTCAGTGGCGGAAAGATAAAGGTAGAAAGGGCGGTCGTCCTGGGGTGGGATAAGCACGGGTGGCTGCAAGAGATACGTTTTGAGAGCTTCGAAGGCTTGGTGACACTCCTCACTCCATTGAAAGGCAACGTCCTTTTTTAGAAGGTGATGAAAAGGGTGACATCGATCCGAGAGTTGGGAGATGAAACGCCGGATGGATTGAAGTTTACCCTGCAAACTACGCAATTGTTTGAGGTTCTTGGGTGGGGGCATTTCTAGGATAGCTTTTACTTTAGATGGATCGACCTCAATGCCACGCAAAGAGACGATAAAACCAAGAAGTTTTCCCGAAAGGACACCAAAGACACATTTCTTTGGTTGAAGACGGACAGAATATTGCAACAGGCGATCGAAAATAATGGTTAAAACATCGAGATGTTCACTGCGATGTTTAGACTTGCCAAGAAGATCGTCGACGTAATCTTCAAGGATAGTGTGCATAATGTCATGAAAAATGTAGGTCATAGCCCGCTGATAGGTTGCACCAGCATTCTTAAGGCCAAACGGCATGACACGATAACAGAAGGTTCCCCAAGGAGTTATGAAAGCGGTCTTATGTTGATCGGCGGGTGCGACCAAAATTTGGTTGTATCCTGAAAAGCCATCCATGAGAGAAAGCATTTCATGGCCCGCAGTGAGATCAACAAGTTGATCAATACTGGGGAGGGGAAAGTCATCCTTAGGGCAAGCAAGGTTAAGATCCCAGAAATCCGTGCATATCCGAAGTCCCCCCGTCGCTTTTGTGACAGGTACGATGTTAGAAATCCATTGAGGATAGTCAATAGGCAGAATGAAGGAAACAGAAAGGAGTCGTTGGAGCTCCTCTTTGACCAAGAGAGCAATGCGTGGATGCATTTTTCTCAATTTCTGTTTGACTGGTTTGGAATCGGGGTTTAGGGTGATGTTATGGATGGCAATGGTAGGATCAATTCCTGGCATGTCAGCGTAGGACCAAGCGAAAGCTTGGTTGCGGGTACGGAGAAAGGTAGTAAAGGCGGCTTGTTCTGATGTGTTAAGGGATTGTCCAATCTTCACTATGTGAGGATCCTCCTCCGTGTGGATGTTGATTTCTATAGTAGATTCGTTCAGCATGGTTTGAGTTTCAGATGGTAAGGCGCGTTGAAGATAGGAGTCGTCCGCCCCAAGGTAAGTGAGGATGGAGTCGTCATCCTGGCACTCAACAACATTAATCGAAGGCGAATCCTCTTCGATCATGTCTGGATACAGAAGGGGAAGAGAGGATGGGTCCTCATTATCGCGTTGATAAGTGAGAGGACCTATGAAGATGGCATTTATGAAAAAAAAAAGTTAGGAGGGATAGATTCAGGGTCCATCGATTCTGTGGGTGATGATGGCAAAGTGGGTGATGATGGTTCGGTAGGGGTGACGTCGTCTTCTTCCAGAATACAGCTGACAGGAGGTGTCTCCTGGTGTAGGTGTTTCAGGAAAACCGAGACCACTGCGATCATTATGTTTGCGTGTGGTGATGGGGATGAGCGTATGTCGGCCTTGTTCGTAAAGACCAAAACCAAAGCCTTTCCAAGCACAGCGAGTCAAGAAGGTGAGGGCGAAACGACGATTTGTCAAGTATTGAAAATCGGATTGGAAGGGAACCACACCAAGAGGAGGTTCAGGGGTAATGGAAGATGCGTCAACACCCCCATATGTTAGGTTGGTGCGGCAATGGGGTGGTCCGTAAGAGATTACTTCCCCCACGCGACGGTCGTAGGTGGGATGTGCATGTAATTGTCCGTACTCCTGCGGGGTAGGGAAAGAACTAACGTTATATAGGCGGTACTCCCCCAGCGTAAGGCGATGAAAAACATCTACTAAGGGGTCGGAGGTTGGGATGTTAGCTGCGGGAAGAGAAGTGGTTTTTGCGACGGTGGTTTCATCAGTTGAAGGCGTAGGTGCGGTTGAGGTGGATGGTTGAGGTACATTTGAAGAGGATATTTGGGTTGAATGTATGGGTGTCTTGATTGGTATAAGCACATCGTTTGGGCGGTATAACATATTGCAAGTTTTGAAGGGGGGAGGATCAGCTTTTACAGTGTAGGACTTCCCCTCGTACTCAAATTTTATGCATCTATGTAATGTTGAGGGAACGCATCCCATGGCCCAGATCCAAGGACGACCCAACAATATATTATATTGGAACTCTCCCTCAAGGACATAGAAGAGTTCGGGTAAAGTACGCGGTCCTACACGAATGTTGAGGATCACGGTGCCTAAGGTAGAGGTAATAGCGTCATTGAATGACCGCAACATGATGGGGTTGGCACACATGCAACTAGAAGGGATATTCATTTGTTGGAAGGCTTTTGAAGAGATGATGTTTAGGCTGGCGCCCCCGTCAATCATAACACGACGTACCCGGATATCCCGGACGTAAGCTGAGATGAAAAGGGCAGGGTCAGGGTCTTCTGTACCAAAGTCAACAATTTCATCTTCCGAGAAACTGACTGCAGCGGCTTGTTGTACAGAGACAGAAGTGGTGGGGGAGATGGATTGTTTGGTGAGAGAGGCAACGTGATTGGGTGTTAGAATGGAGGCAACGGGCAGGGTTTCATTAGGTAAGACCTCGATCCCCTGAAGAATTTCAACGAGAGCTTGTCGATGAGATTCAGAAGTCTGAATGAGATCATATAGTGTCATTTTTACGGGTGATTGATGAAGCTGTTTGATCATAGTTCGGTGGGCAACTCCATTAGAGACGGGATAGGCGGGTCCGCGAATAACCACTTTAGGTGGTGGTGCAATCGGGATGGTTGAAGGAGAAAGAGATGCTGCAGGTGTGTTTTCTTTCGCTTTCCCATTGTTTTTCTGTCCTCGAGTAGCGACACTAATCATATTAATCTCGTAGACCTGAGATGAGGAAGATGGTTGGGATAATTCATGGTCTTCAAGAGGTGGGGTTGTAATAATGATAGATCTTGGTGAGGCGGGGACAGATGATATAGTAGAGGGAATTGAAGCTAAAGGTCTCTCCCTTCGTAAGTTGTCTTTCTTAACCTTTCTATCCGGGAGAGGTGACTGACGAAGGATGGTTTTTAAAGCTTTGCATCCCTCCACATCATGTCCTGGTGTGCAATGATAGGCGCAGATTTTAGACTCATCATAACCTGCGGGTCGAGGTTTAGACGGGTCATAAGGTCTAAGTGGTGGTAGGGAAATGGTCGCATTCTCCACCAACATAGCAAGGATTTTGGCGTAAGATCCTTTGAGGGGGTCAAAATCGGATGAGGGTATTGGTTGTGCGGGTTTTGGTAATGTTTGGGCGTGGTTGGTTTGTACGGGTGGTGGTTTAGCCGAGGGGTGCTGACACGTGTTTTTCACTAAACGTGGTTTCTTTGGCACAGAAGTTACGTTTGGCTGGTTAGATGATGAGGCTACAGATGACGTGGTAGCGGGAAACAACCACGGAGAAAGGGGAGTGACAGAAAATAAATCCTTTGATGATGGGATTGGTTTAGGGTTGATAGGTGGACAGGATACGCGGGGTAACGATGTTGTTATACCCTTTGATCTCTGTATAGGTGTAGAAGGCGTAGGTTGTTTTGGAGAAAACGCAGGAGGTATGATATATTGATGTAAGGTGGAGGGATGAGGTCCCAATATGGAAGGTGGGTGTGACGATGAGGGTTTTGATTGTGATAGAGGCACGGATTGAGTTTGTCTCCTAGGTGGCGGGGCGGGTTTATTTTTGGATAAATCGAGTCGCTTAGGCGGGTGTGTTAGACTGGGCATTGGTGAGGTCCCAAGCATAGGGGAAGATTTGGCTAAGTTAATAGAAGTGGAAGGGGCATTTGGTAGAGGTGAGGGGGGTGAAGGTGAGAGCATGGGCATTTTAAGCTTCTATAAGCGCTTCGGGTATATGGTGGAGGCATCAGGATCGGTCATTTGCATTTGAGTAGAATATGGCGTTCTCAAACGTTCCCATAAGATTCTGTCTATCTTCTGTGAGACTGACAATCCTCACGTGTGAATAGGAACTTTGGTATGGAAGAAAGGTGGGTTGTGATTCCAGTCCATTGTGGGTGCGATACAGGGGGTAGATGAGGCACTATATCAATAGATGTTAAGAGGTCGACTGGTTGTTGAAAAGATTTAGGTGATGAGGGACTAATAGGTAGGAGGGCGTGTTTGAGAGGATCTGTTGTGGTGAAAGAATTTAGTGATGTTGGTGCAAGAGATTTCCCTTCTAAGGACGTAAAAAGGAGTGGCGTAGCCTTCCTCTTGTGTAGCAAGAGCGGTAGAAGGAGACGTCTGGGAAATAGATAAATTAGATAAAATCCGTTCGCAGTCTTGTAGGGATGTGGTATAAGAAGACTCATTGATGGGAAGAGAAGTCTGGGCAGTTAACTCTTCTATGGGTAAAGGAAGGATTTCGCTTTTGCTTGATGATGGTGGAGGAAGTTCGGGCTCCTGTGTCAATGAAGAGGCTTGATTCAAAATTTTCTCAATAGAGGCTTTTGGCTGGGTATCAAAGATTGCATGGATCTCATGAACACTCTCCTCGGCTAAGATATCCTGGTTTACGTTACTGTTGGACGAGTGATTCAGGAATGGCTTGTTGAATATTTTCAAATTTCGGTTAGCAGGGGCGTTAGGATTATCGAGAGCTATATCCCCTGCGTCAACCATTTCCTACACTATGTTTTTCAACATCTTGCAGTTTTCATGACTGTGTCCCTTCACGTGGTGGAAGTTACAAAAGTTATTTTCTTTGTACCAGGAAGGTATGGCGTGAGTAGAATCAAACCCGGAATGAGGTTTAACAGGAGGTAGGGTAATGGCTCCTGCTTTGAGCAATTTTTCCAATATCACACCATAGGTTTCCCCCAAGGGAGTGTAGTTGATGGGCTCGGCTTTGTATTTATAGGTGGTTTTTGGTGGAGCATTGGACGGTGGTTGGGATTTGACCATCACCGCGTGGAAAGCTCCTTTTGATTTAGAAGAAGTGGACGTGTGAGGAGTGGTGGTATTGGGTTTACTGGTGGAATCAAGAGTTCGGAAAGTGGAGTTTTTGTTGCGCAACCGCAATTTCTATTCCTCTAAGGCTCGAATTTCTAATTTTCGAGCCATAGTAAAGGCCTCGTCGAATGTACAGAAAGTTTGAATTTGGAGGGTAGGGGAGATGTGCTTAGCACAGGCCCGCGTAAACAATTTGATAATTTCGGTTTGAGGTAAGGCATATGTAAGTTGGTTGATAAGGCCCCGCCATCGCCCAATGAAATCTGCGATAGATTCGTCTTCGAATTGCCGGATGGCATAGAGGTCCGTGATAGATACTTTCTTGGCAATGTTAATGGAGAAATGATCCAAGAAAGATTGGGCTAGTTGGTTAAAAGAGAAGATTGAGTGCTGGGTTAAAGCACTGTACCACTCCGAGGCAGGTCCTGATAGGGACATGGGAAAGGTACGGAGTAACAAGGCATCATCATGGGCAATCAAATAACAAGCGTGTCTAAATGATCGCAAGTGTTGTTGAGGATCCTCTTTACTGTTAAAACGAGTAAATTTTGACAACTCCCATTGAGGAGGATATGAATGAAGGGGGACAGACGGGTGAATGGGTTCCCGACAAACTTGCTCGTATGTCAAGGCGCTACGACTTCCTGAAACAGAAGCCTCCAGGTTATGCATTTTGTCCATCATTTGTTTAATTAGATCAGTAGTTGGATGAGATGATGGTGTGGTTGTGGTGAATGGAGGCAAATTGGACCAAGGACCACCGCTAGACACTGGCGGGGTTAAGTGTTGATAAGGTGTGGAGACTGAATAGGGGTGTCCCATATAGGATGTCGAGGTCACTGGATAAGTGTATGGGAATGAAAAGGTAGGCAGAGCTTGAGAAGGAAAGCTCGTGTGGACAGGTGGCAGAGAGCAGGTCATGAACGGAGCAGTCTACGAGAGAGATGAGGTAGGGGCGGTCGGTGGTAATGATATGTGGGGTCCAAGATTAACAAAAGGAAAGCTAATCGGGGTCGTATGAACCTCTGCAGCCGTCAGATTGGGAGACGGGGCTAGAGATGCAGGAAGCAAGGTGGTATTATCAGGCGGAGTGGGAGCTAAATGAGCAGCTATACTGATAGGCATACCTACAAGGAGCTGACCATCAGGTGTACGGTCAGGGGTATGAGACAAATAGTATTGTACGGCACTGGAATTGGCATCTAGAAACTTGGCAAAGTCCTTATCTCCCACAGGAATTTTAGGAACCTCGCTGGTATCAGTAGGATTCCCCACAGAAGGTGAAGGGGGTGATTCAGGCAAAGAAACAGAGCAAGCATGTGAAACCATGGCGGCGGCTTGCTTTCGAGTGATAACAACCATGGACAGAAGTTCACAGTAGGGTTTTAATCTGTCAGGAATAGAAACAAACTCAGACTGGTAAAATTGGTAGGTTGCTGGTTTGTCAGGAATTGGAAAAGACAGTAACCGATATCGGTCTAGTAACCGATGTCGGTTATACTATAGCCGACGTCGGTCAAGTAACCGATGTCGGTGTAAGAAGTCTGGGCTAACAAGATATAAAAAGGCTGCTAATTTGATTTTTAACAACGTTTAGTATACTTGTCCAATTATTGATCACAGAAGACAGGGTATGAGAAAGAAAACAAAACTACAAACAAGCAAGATGCACACGCAAATCCAGAGACTAACCCTAGGGTTAATTTTAATTGTTGTGGGCTTATGCCTTTAGACGTAGAAGGATGTCAGAATCCTAAACAAGAGACTTAGGGGAAATGTCAAGTTGTTTTGAATTATAAGGTTACCTCAATCGGGCGGAGGAATACCGCGGAAAAGGGGGGATGTTTGAGCTGTTGTGTTAGTTGTGAAGTGATTCGGTATGTGTTGTGCAGTGAATGTAAGATTAATTTCTTGTCAATACCGTGGATATCACCCCCACGTGTACGACCTGTTACTTAATCTATGTTCACTAGAATTGAAAAATAACAGGTAGGAATGCAATGCATGTGTTTTAAATCCAAATCGAAAGTGATATTCGATGAAGCAAAAGAGATGACGTTCACTAATGCAAGATGTAAAAACAAAGCAAGTTCTTTTACCAGAATAATAAAATACCTTGTGAATATCTTTAGAAGAAGAAAACAACAAGTATGCTCCCTATATGAAAGCAAGCGAGAAATAAAGAAAAACCCAAAATGGGTCCCACCGGGCGTGCCAAAATGTTTCACTCGGAAATGTTTCATTCCTTTTAGAAACAGATAAGGTTAGGGGCTAGGAGGAATACCTGTAGAATGTCGAGATGGTGTGCGTGTACCATAGAGAAAGATCAGACTGACTGCGGAGAACTCCTTTTTGTCTTGGAAGGACTACCTGCAAATAAGAACACAAGACCACAAGATTTTGATTAAATAATAAATGAGGAAACTGCCTTGGGCCCAGGAAATATAAAACTTCCTTTCGAAGGTGGTCAGTTTCCCTACTAACTTGATTTGGTCTAACCCTAAAAGCACATGTCTAAGATTTCTCTAACCACATTCCCACTCATTAGAAGGGAAGGTTCCGTTCTGATCTGTGGGAATAAAACCAATACAGCCCAAGAAATCAAGGGGATCTACCATTTTTTAGTAAACCTAAGGAATCCCGCCTTAATCAATGCCGGTTACCCTAAACTAACGCCAGTCATCCCGAAACTGTCGTCAGTTACCAGTTATTCACATTAGAAACCTTGTTATTGGGTTGGCACATTCTAAGAGAAACAAGACGAGAAGAGAGTTGCATGCAAGTGAAAACCAAAGTCTTTTCACGCACCTAGAAATTTATAGCCAACTGTTGATTTGTATTTCCTGCTTCTTATCTAGATGAGTGTACAAGTAATCAAGAAACACAAGACCACGTCGAGTATACAAGGGCTTAGTACCTTGGAAATGGAGATGAATGATACGGGCACAAAGAAAGTAGATACATGATATCAAGAAGCTAGATCTACAAAATTAAACCAGATAAGATTAGAACACAATATACGAGGGTTGCCTGGACGGTGCCGGTTCCAAGAGGATTTCAACTCCCTTGGAGGATGCCAACCCTTTTGTCAGATAAGATAATTAGATCATGAACAATAATAAACATAACAAGAAAATGGAATAACAAGAGTACTTAGCTCATGTCCTACTATGGAAATGAACCGGGCATCAAGATGGCAAGATAAGAGACACTTTCAGAGCTTTCTCCTTCTTATTTTTAAACATATATCCTCAGTTTTCTAAGTCTTCCATCCAGGGTCCTTGAAAAATCTCTCCCTGAAATATGGGGAAAAACCCCATATTTATAGCTTAGATATGAAGCTAACTGTAGTTTAGATGATACCCAGGGTGTAGTAAAGTAACCTGAGTTAGGGATGTGATGTGATCATGTGGGTCCAAGATTTTGAATTATTAGGCAAAGTGGGGGACATGATTTGAATGGGAGGGTGAGATAAATATTTCATTTTAAAAATAAGGTGTCGGATGGGTATATTTTGAATTAAATAATTTGTGAGATGTGGGGGATGATTCCAAAAATTGAATTATGAAATGGGTACATACGGATCCCATTGATAATCAATCAAATAATATGAACAAATATATAATATTTTATTTAATTTAAGATAAAGAGAAGCGGGGATGGAAATTACATGAATATAAGATGTCGGAGGGGCGCTATACCGAAAATAGGTGTCTACATTTTCCCCTTTTTGTTGAGTGGTTTGCGATAGAAAGCCACGAGACAAAAATAAAGAGGGTTAGATGAAAGATGTGTCCGAAGATAAACGAAGACATGACCAAAGGAAAGATTCCTCAAGAAAAAAAGGATCGCAATAAATTAAAAAAATTATGGCGCTGACTCCAATATCACATCGGTAGAGGACAATTGCAGTCTCCACGGAGATAGACGACAACGTTCTACAGACCAGTGAGTGGGTGAAGACCACTGGAGTATGGATGTAAACTGTGATGAACAATGGGTCATAGGAAAACATCAAAATATATGTGCAACTGAATGCGAAAGATGTGTGCAATCCTTTGTCTGTGAGGAATTGTGTAAAAAAATCATGCTTCCACAAAAGGGACGTGGATGAAGACAATGATGCCACAACACAAGGCACGGGAAGGACACAAAGTGAGTTATATATATTGATAAGTATATGGATGAAAATATGCCCCAACATAAGCCATAGATAGAATAATCATAAAAGTGGACATATTGAGCAAATAAGATAGAAAGGTGAGATAAAATGCCCTAAAAGGGTAATAAATATGATAACAATCATGTTTCATAGGAAAGATGTATAAGTGTTAGAAAATTAGAAGGTGAAGAAGACAAAGAAGTCTCATTTATTCGGTAAGTTTGATAGAGATAATTTTGAGACAAAAAAAAAGTAGAACAAATATTCAAGGAAGATAACAAGATTAGATAGGTGATGGCCGTTATGGTATCTTCCAAGACAAAAATTTCAAAATAAGATGGGAAGAGATTCTTAGAAATAGATATGATGATGTCCCTGCGAGAGGAATGACGAAGATAAAGGATATGACAGGGTTCTTAAAAAGAGAAGAGATCAATGTGGTAAAGAGAAGAACAAGAACGGTAATGAAAGAGATAGATGGTGATACATAAACAAAGAAACATCGACATTGATTATGAATGCGAAATGTAAGGGATGTCGAGAAAGAGAAAAGGGAATAGACATGAGGATTGGTTGATTATGAGTAGAGCAAGAAATATTGAATATGAAGGTGATAGGGACATGCAATAGAGGGACGGAGACATAAGAGGAGAAAATAAAGAGTAAAAGGGGAGGAAGAAGATAACAAAAAAGGATTATAAAGAAGGACAACCAAAGAGAAGACAAGAAAAGAACAGAGTAGAGGATGAAATCATGAAAAAGGGAGAGATTTATTTAAAATGAAATATGTGATGAAGATTGGAGCAAAGGAAAATAGAGAGGTAATGGAAAACGAAATAGATGATAGAGAAAATAAAATTGAAGGACATAGATCATAGTGAGGAAATCCAAGGTAAAGAATATGGATCTGACCGCATGGAAATGCATGTGGATGATGGGATTATAAAGTAAATGGGATAACCCTGAAGAGTCAGGTTTTCAATGGGGAAGTAAGGAGGAAGTGTGAGGTAAAACGAGGAGGACAATAAAGAGGAAGTAAAATAAGACGAAGATCAGAAAGGAGGAGAAGACAACAAAGAAAATTGTGCTGAAGGAAGTGAACCAAGAATGAAGATATTTGGTAAAGGGTGGGAAGCATAAGGAACGTAAAGAGAAACTTGAGGGAAGGAATGACATCGATTGGAAAAGAAATGGAGATGCATGAGATGAGGATATGCTGATGACAAGAAAATATAGAGAAGGTGTATGATGAAGACAATGAAGAAATTGGCAAGGAAGAATGGAAGATAAGGAGGTGGCGAGGAAAAAGAAAGGATGGGATAGGATAGGCAATTCCAGTGAATGGATGTTAGGAGAAATCCACCAATAATGATCAGTAGGAAAAGATGGGACAAAATATAAGACAAGGGAGAAATTAAATGAAGAACGAGAGGAGGAACGCCAATGAAGGGATGTTAGGAGAAGTCCTCTGATAATGGTCAGAGGACAGAAAGGAAGGAAGGAATGAAGATAGAATGGAGGAGGTCAAAGGAAAGGATTAAGGCTGTGTGGAATGGGGACAGTGATTTTAGGAGAATTGCACCAATAATTACTAGCACGGAAATGGAAGGATATGATGAAAGAATGTTAGAAGAAGATCAATGACAATGATGTGTAAAGAGAAACTTGAGGGAAGGAATGACATCGATTGGAAAAGAAATGGAGATGCATGAGATGAGGATATGCTGATGACGAGAAAATAGAGAGAAGGTGTATGATGAAGATAGTGAAGAAATTGGCAAGGAAGAATGGAAGATAGAGAGGTGGTAAGGAAAAAGAAAGGATAGGATAGGAGAGGCAATGCCAGTGAATGGATGTTAGGATAAATCCACCGATAATGATTAGTTGGAAAAGATGGGACAAAAGATAAGACAAGGGAGAAAGATAATGAAGAATGAGAGGATGAACGCTAATGAAGGGATGTTAGGATAAGTCCTCCGATAATGATTAGAGGACACAGAGGAAGGAAGGAATGAAGATAGAATGGAAGATGTGAAAGGAAAGAATTTAGGCTATGCAGAATGGGGACAAGTGATTTTTAGGAGAATTCCACCGATAATTACTAGTGCGGAAACAAAAGGATATGATGAAAGAATGTTAGGAGAAGATCAATGAAAATGATGTGTAAGTACAGGGATAGATATGTGGGAGAACTCTAGAAGATGGAGTGAAAAGAGTAAAGAAAGGAGGGATAACAATGTGTAGGAAGGTGAAGAAGAGGATAGGATGCAGTGGATGAGAATGAATGAGAGAGAAATGAAGAAACAAGACATGAAATGAACAGAGAAGCAATGGTTAAGTAAGATTACCCAGCGACAGATGATGGAGATGAAAAAGAAACTAGTAGGAAGTGGTATTTGCGAGAATCAAAGAGGAGGTGAGAGCGTGTGATGATGGGGAATGCCAAGAAAATTTAGATGGAGAGAATTTGGGGTAGTGGGGAAGTGCAGGATTACAAATCATGCTTAAGAGAGACTCTTAAGTAAGATAACCATGCCGCAAGTGGATTTAAGTAAGATCACCAAACCGATAGTGACGATATGGAAGGAGAAAGAAAACATTGTATTGGATGCAGGTGTAGAAGGGTTGATTGGAATAGATGAGTACAATGAGAGGCATAATACAAAATATGAGGAAGAGATGAATGGAGATGGAAAGATCAGACGAGAAACCATTCTTAAGAGAAAATCTTAAGTAATATTTCCTTGTGATGGGGATGGTTAAGTAGGATCACCAAACCAGAGAAGAAGAATAATTATGAAAATACATAACAGTGTATACCAAAATGGAACAAGAGATGAAAGGAGGTGATAACAAGGAAATAGAGGAGTGTGACATGAATGGATGGAGGAACATATGTAATGTAGATGGAGAGTGTAAGGGTAATCCTTAACTAGGATGCCCATGCGGTGGTAGTGATGATGCAAGAGTGTTAAGCGGAAAAGGAAGAGTGGAAAGATGTTTGTGGTAGTGATTGTCATTTGTTGAAAGAGGAAATGATGGAGAAGCTTCTACAACAGGAGGATCCAAGGAAGAAGATATACCTTAACTAAGGTTCTTTGACTATATGGATGGTTAACCAAGATTGTCAAACTAAAAGCACAAGAGTAAAAGAGAAACTCAAGAGGAAAGACGAGTAAGATATCTAGCATCGTGCAAGGGGACAGAAAGGTGGGAAGCATGATGTGAAGAAAAATGGTGATGAGTGGACATGGAGAGTGAGAAGCAATAGATCAAAGATGGTATTGAACATGTTGAGAGATAAGGAGCTACAGGATAATGAAATTGCCTTGAGAAGTACCCTCAAGTAGGATTCATAAACCGAAGAGTGTATTTAGAAATGCATTCATGGAGATGATCGATAGATATAAAATTCATAGTGTGAAATTTGATGTGAATTTTATTAAATATGATTTGGATGAGATGAATGGAACATAGCTATAATAAGGGTGTACAGGGAAACTATGTTTCAAACTAGATTGGAGATAAACAAGAAAGGGTTACCACTTAAATCATTGCACTTGTAGCCAATAGCAGGTGTTAATACATAACCAATGATAGTAAGTTACACCAAAAGATTATGAGGGAAATATGGATGAAATATTCCCATAATCCCTAATGTTGACATGACAAAGGGATTGAAGATGTCACTTGTACATGGGAAGGGGAATCTCCAAAGACCGTGTTCCTTATGTCTATGCCCTAGCTCTGGGAAAGGGGAAAAATGATAGCAGAAAGCTGATCAATGTGGGAAGCTTTCGGAAAATGTTTATAAAAGAAGGTTTATTAATGTGGAAAACCTTCCAGATGCCATAATAACAAAGTAACCATCCTTCAAGGGTATGGTCTACTTTATACATAATATGGATGGAAAGAATAAGGTGATAGCCATCTTTCAAGGGATCGGTCTATTTCTTTTGATTTTGATTTGTATACTTTTCTTTTTTTCTTTTGTATGAACAACTGTCCTTCGAGGGATCAGTCTGTTTTTTTTTTAATTTTGATTTTTCCTTTTACATATATGAAGTTGAGCTTCACATGGGGGAGAGCTGGGAATAGCTAATTAAACCACTTAAGAGGGGATAAGGAATGTACAAGGGACACCCTGGACTATTCGCATGACTGCAATAGGAGAATGAGAAGATAATGGATGTAATGGTTAGGGGATCACATCAAAGTAGTGAAGGCAGACCACATAATTTAGATTATTACAATGATAAATGGAAGGGGCTAAGGATGGAGGAATGATCTAAGGATATAACTAAGTGCTCAGTGGTAGATATGTTAACAATAGATTGATCGCAAGTGCAATGCATTAAGAGGTCACATCTCTAGTTTACCACCACGAGAGGGAAGACAATATAGTTGCAATAAGATGAGATGATAGCTAAGTAGGAAAAAAAAACTATGTCTTGAAGGAAAAAAACATATGACAACAATTGTGGATTTATATTAAAATAAATTATGATGCCGCAAGAGAGACATAAACATAGAAGGAAAATCATGGCCTAAAAGGAGGGCTTGATGCAATAAATTGTGTCCCAAAGGAGACACACATATAGCCACAATGGTGGACGTCAAAATAGATGGTGCCCCAGAAGAGACACAAATATAGCCACAAAGGTGGAATTAGAGAAAAAGGTCTCTCAATGGAGAGATAAACATGGCCTCACAGGAGGGCTTCAATGAAAAATATGATGCCGCAAAAGGAGCATAAACGTAAAAGAAAAAAAATATGGCCTCAAAGGAGGGATTATTAAATAAACAATGTCTCGATGGAGACACAAATATAGCAAAAATGGTGGAATTTGAAATAGATGATGCCCCAGAAGAGACAAAAATATAGCCACAAAGGTGGACTTTTAGAGAAAAAGGTCCCTCAATGGAGAGACAAATATGGCCTCAAACTAGGGCTTCAATGAAAAAGATGATACTCCCAAAAGGAGCACAAACATAAAAGAACAAATATGGCCTTGAAGGAGGGCTTAGAATGAGATGAGGATCTAGATATAATTAATTTATATTGGATGGATGTGAATAAGGTATATAAAAAAATGTCAAACAACGAAGTCCCCTAGTAACAAGGGATTTGTACAGATGATGTGTTCAAGGGCGACGGAAGATTATTCTCCCAAAAAGTTAAATGTGAAGGAGGTAAAGGATGTCAAAAGAGCTTAGATGAGATTGTTTTAGATTTGGATGGAGTAAACAATTAGAGAGAACAAGTGTGCTTAGTAAGATAAGTGGCATTGATGAAAAATGGAGGGCATTCCTTAGGAGAAATGACATGGGTTGGATAGATATTAAGGGATGATGTGAATGGAGGGATCATGGGATATTTGACAGATGGGATATGGATTGGATTCAAGGTAGATGGAGAAGGAACCTTCCCTTGATTGAGGAAGTCATCCTTTGCTATAAAATTGTGGATGAGTGACGGAAAGGCCTTACAATGTTCAATGTCATGGCCTGGGGTACGATGATAAGCACAACTGCAATTAGGATTGAACTATGATGGCTTGGGACCATATGGATTAAAGGATTTAATAGGAGGAAGTTTGATGGTAGATGTTCAACTTAAATGTCGAAAGGTATTGATGTAAGATCCCGTTAAAGTGTCATGGGGAAGGTAACTCTTATGGGTTTTGATAGGATGTATCAGCATAGCGTTAGGAGAAGATGTAGATGTAGATTGGATGTGTGAATTTTGTGTTTTGGAGGAAAAATCAAATTTGTCTTAAGGATGGTGTTGTTTGGATGTGGATTGATTATTGCAAGATGGTGTAGATGGAAAAACTTATCCTGACATGGATGTTGTGGTATTGGATTGTTGAGAAGAGGGAAAACTTGAATGTTTCCGTGGATGGGTAGGGGACTATCAGGGATGTTTTCCCCAAGCCTTAGACTTCGATCGAAAAGATTTACCTCTAGTAGGGATGATAATAATTTCAATCGGAGAATCTGATAGCGGTGGTGTGGTTATTAATGGAGAAACTATTCTAAAACAAGATGAAGATGTTAATGAAGAGATATGTGTTTGTATGATGCGATTAATGATATATATGTGAGACATAAATTGTTTCAATTCAGGCATGGAAAGAGATGCTTTTGTAAAGGGAGAAGGTAAAGCTTCTTTATTTGATTTAGGTGGATGTGTTGGTATAGTAGGTGGTTCAAGAGGTATATTTGATAGTGTTATAGATCGAGAGGATTGGGTTGGTGTGATAGAAGGATTAGGTAAAGAATATTGGGATATACTGAGTGAATGTGGCCATGGGCGAAGATATATGTACATATGACAAGGTCAGGATAGATGCACTTGTTGGTATAATAGGTATAGGGGTTGTTGGGATAGATAAAGTTGTAGGCATTTTTGGAAGATGTGGAGATGTGATAACCGATGGAGTATAATTTATAGGTATGGGTAATGCAACAAATGCAGGAGCATTTTCAGGCATAGAAGTAGAACAGACTGGTTGTTTCATAAATGTTTGAGGGGTAAGAATGATATGTTAGCTAATGGGGTTGATGTCAAAGGTAGGGTTGTAAGGGTGCATGTAGTATAACTGAGTTTTGTTGGGATGGTTGTGAGTAATGTAGGTGTAGTAATAGGTGTATTTGAGGCAGATATGGGTGAAGAAATAGATGGGAGAGATGTAGGGATATGTGTGGATATGAGTGGGGCTGAAATAAATGCTAAGGATGAATCTAATGTGGTAGATTGGGGTGTATTTGAAGCGGCGGAAATGGATGATATAGCTGAATTTGATGTAGATGTGATAAGGACAGGAGAAGATGTAGGTCTAGTACAAGTAGTAAAATTTGATGTAGGTGTGATAGGTTCTAAATAAGAGGTGGGAATGATGTCCAATATGGGAACATGTGGAGTTGGTGATGAGATAAGATCTTGTTTGGAAGTGTCAACCATATAAGTGTTTGATAGTTGAGATGTAAAGGGGGTGACGTGATTTGTTAGTGGTTGATTAGTTTGTGTAGTGGAGGTATCAATTTTGATATCCCCTTGATTTACAAGTTGTTGAACATGATCTTTAAAGGAACGACATCTCTCGATGTCGTGACCTTGGACTCGATGATATTTACAAAAGTGGGCCTCGTGATACCAAATAGGCTTGGCTTGCGAGTTGTCCATGGGTCATATGGGAGGAATTTGGATAGAGTTTACACTCATCAACTTATCAAATACAAAATTGTATGATTCTCCTAAGGGAGTGTAGTTAGCTGTTAAATGAGGAGATCATTTTTGAGACCATGTGCTTGAGTGTAGATGTGGATGAGGGTTCAATGACCACAATGTTGGCCACAACCTTGAACTCGTCATTATGTGTGAATGGTTTGGTGGATTCAAATTTTGATTTAATTGAACTTAGTTTTAGTTGACCCTACTCAATGGCACAGGTTTCAAGCTTGCGAGCCATTATGAAAGCTTCATCAAAGGTTTAAAATGATTAGATTTGCAAAGTAGATGATATATGTTTTACACACGAATGCGAGAATAAATTCGATGAGTTTGGTTTGCGGGATAGTGAAGGATAGTTGGTTTATAACACCACGCCATCATGCGATGAAGTCAACGATGAGCTCATCTTCATACTGTTGAATGGTATATAGATCAATGATAGTAGTCTTATGCATGTGATATTGATAGAAAAGTGTTCTAAGAATAATTGTGTAAATTGGGTGAAGGAGAATATAGAATGTCACGGGATACTATTGTACTAGTCCAACCCGGAGACCAGAAAAAGACACAGGGAAAGTGCGAAGAAGTAGATCATGATCATGCACAATAAGACAACATGCATGTTTAAATGTGAGGAGATGTTGTTGGGGATCTTCCTTGTTGAAATTAGTAAACACAGGAAGTTTCCAATGAGGGGAGGTAGGGTTTGATTGGAATTGATAGATGAATCGATTCATTACATATGTGCTTATAGTATAAGGTGTTTTGGGTGGTACGGTAAGGGTTTCTAAACTGGCTAACCGATTCATTAAGACGTGAATTGAATCACTCGAGGTGTTGTAAGGTTGAGATTGGATCGGCTTGTGTGGTTTGAAAAGTAGTTTGATAAGGTGAATGATGTGTTTTTGAGTGTGTGGGTAGTTAGGGAAGCATCTAATAAGGTGGTTGATAAGTTTGTGGATAGGATGTTTGTAGAATGGCTTGATAAGACAATTGATTAATTTGTGGATATGTAGGTGTTTGGGGAGCATGTGTCATGGGTTGCGATTGTTGCATAGGTAAAATTTGAACAATAGGGGCATGATGTGGGTTTTTGAAGTTGGGTAGGTTGTTGTTGTAAAAGATAAACGAGGATGTGTGTTAAGAGTTTGAGACAGTTGGACATGCCTATTAATAGTGGATGAAATAGAATTGTCAAAGTGGGAGGTGGGTGGAATGTGATCCACTAATTAGGATATTGGGAGGATTGAGAGATTGTAGGAGATTTTAGGAGTAAGAAGTCATATATGGGGTTAGGAGGAGGCCCAAGTGTCTTGAGAGGAGCGGGAGATGGTGGTGTGATTGGTTTAGGAAGACTGGCTTGATGAGAGATATGAGGGTTAGTGTCAAGGTGGGGACAATTTTGTATAACATGGTTCTCATGAGGTGAGACCATGGAGACTGGAGGTTGGGTGACTGACGATGTGGTTTTGAGTTTATTATCTTGTTGGGTGAGATCGTTAGAAGAATTAACTTTATTGGGTGGAGGACATTGTTATTTTATCTCGATTCGAGAGAGAGTGACAATAGGTGTGAAATAGAGAAACCTCTGTTTATGTATGTTATTGACAAACAAATCAAGAAAAATATTTTTTTATCATCATGATTAGTTTCGAGATGTGAACAGAAAAGAAAAGTAGGTAATGAAGGTATTGTTATGTTTGTGGAGCCTATTTTCATGTTAGAGTGTGGTACACCTTCTATGTGTTACACTTGGGTATTTTTACGGTAGTCCTGCTCGCCGGTGAGCGGGTCAGGGGGGGTTCGGGGGGTGAAGCCCCCGAAGCAAATTTTCATGGGTAGTTTATTAACCCATGGGTAATGGGTAACCGTTATGGGTTGTTTTTGGGCCCATGGTTTTTTGGTACCCATTGTTTTGATACCCATGGTTTTTTGCCCATGGTTTTGATACCCACAGTTTTTACCCATGATTTTGATACCCACGGTTTTGTATCAAACTGCTTAAGCAATTATCTATTTATATGGTCTTATGCATATGATACAAGTAGAAAAGCAAATGTAGTGCAAATGTGTTTTGAATTTGGGTGTGAATTTTGTAGAGTTTGTTGAGCATATCTCCAAACAGATCTGGGTCTTGTATTGAGAGAGTGGAGGATTGTAATAAAATCTAAGCAAGTGATTCTTGGTGGACGTAGCCCAAATTGGGTGAACCACATTAAATCTTGTCTCTCTATGTTGTGTTATTTATTCTACACTTTTATTTGAGACCTGTAATATTTTCTGCATATTAGTTTCTACTGTTATGATTCTGTAAGGGATTATTCCTACATATTTTATCTCTTATTTCTTTACAATTGGTATCAGAGCCTGGTTTGGTTTGTTGAAGTGTTGAATCGCAGGGAAAGTTTTATCTTGAGTGGGAGCTATGGCAGATGATGGAAGATCTATGGTTGATAAATTCAACGGGTAGAATTTCAGTCTTTGGAAGATGCAGATGGAAGATTACCTTTATCAGAAGGATCTTTATACTCCATTGTCTAAGAAGGTGAACAAACCCTCGAGTATAACAGATGCGAAATGGTATTTGTTGGATCAGACGACACTTGGAACGATCCGGCTGTGTCTTGCATCTTCAGTATTATTTAATGTTTCAAAAGAAAAGACTACAAAAGAACTGATGGATGCATTAGGGAAGTTGTATGAAAAACCCTCTGCCTCTAATAAGATATTTTGAATGAAAAAGTTTTTTAATATGAAGATGTCTGAGAATAGTTCAATAGTAGATCATTTAAATGATTTCAATACGGTTGTGAATATGCTAGCTTCAGTTATAATAGAATTTGATGAAGAAGTTAGGGATTTATTATTTCTATGCTCTTTACCTGGAGAGTTGGGATAGCTTGCTAATGGTGGTAAGCAACTCGGTTCCAACTAACTCAAAGTTGAAGTTTGAGGATGTTGTAGGGGTGATTCTAAGTGAGGAAATGCAAAGAAAAAACTCTTGTGAATCTTCTACTTCAGGGAATGATTTGACAGTGGAAACTAGAGGGAGACAAAATAATAGAGGAAGCTGTGGAAAATCAAAGGATCGGGCCAAGGTCAAAATATAAAAGCAAGATAGTATGTTGGTACCGTGTAAAGTCTGGGCATGCAAAGAAGGACTGTTGGGAGCTTTGGGACAAGAAGAAATAATAAGAAGAAAACAAGGAGGAAAATGTGGCAATGGGTAATGTATGTTAGGATGCTTTGATTATTTCTTTACACAATATTACTGAATCTTAGGTTTTAGATTTGGGGACTTCTTTCCATGCTACTCCACATAGGAATTATTTTGTTGATTATGTTTAAGGAGATTTTGGGCATGTTTTTCTTGGTGATGATGAGCCTTGCAACATAGTTGGAAAAGGTTCTGTTCAGGTTAAGATGCATAATGGGAATACTTGGCTATTGAAGGATGTCAGAAATGTGCCTACATTAAGATGAAATTTGATATCGGAAGGGCAAGTTGGGAAGTGATGGTTGTATTTTGATATTTACAGTAGACTCTTGGAAGGTTACCAAGCATTCTCTTGTGGTGGGAAGAGGTAAGAAGGTTGGAACCTTATATTTAACCACTTATAGCACTAATATTTGTAATCTTGTGGGTTTAGAAGTAGATACAATATTGTGGCACTATAGGCTTGGTCATATGAGCCATAAGGGCATGGAGATCATAAAGAAGGATCTTCCTGGATATAAAGAAACATGGGTTTGGAATTCTGTGAGGACTACATATATGAGAAACATAAGCGAGTAAGGTTTCTCAAGGTTGGACCTATAAAGAAAGAGAGTAAATTAGAGATATTCCAGTCTGATGTGTGGGGGTCTAGCTCAGGTTTCATCTCTTGGGGTTTAAAGTTATTATGTTACTTTTATTGATGATGCAACAAGGAAAGTTTGGGACTATTGTATTAGAAACAAATCTGATGTGTTTGACACTTTTGTTAAATGGAAAGCCTTGGTAGAGAATGAAAATAGGTCTTACATTAAAATGTATCAGGTCAGATAATGGAGGGGAGTATTGCAGCAATAAATATGATGATTACTGTTTTAAGAATGGAATCCACAGGAAAAATATGGTTCCAGGAACTCCGCAGCAGAATGGGGTTTTAGAAAGGATGAACAAAACAATAATGGAACATGCTAGGAGCATAAGGTTACATGCAGGACTGCCTCTTTCTTTTTGGGAAAAAGCGGTGAGCACAACTATGTACTTGATAAACAGAGGAACCTCAAGTGCCTTAGATGGAGGCATACCTGAGGAGGCTTGATATGGTGAGAAATTTGATTATACATATCTTAGATTCTTTGGATGTGAGGTGTTTGTCCATATAGACAAGGATGATAGGACCAAGCTAGAGGCTAAATTAGAAAAATGTACTTTCATTGGTTATGGTGGTGATAACTTTGGATATAAATGTTGCAGTATTAAGAACAAGAAAATAATTTGATCTAGGGATGTGGTCTTTAATGAGAAAGTCATGTATAAGCAGCAGTTGCAGGAAAATAGGGAAGAATCCAAGAAATAATATGTAGTGGTAGAGGAACTTCCGGATGGGAAAGTGACACATGAATCAGTTAGGAACCTCTTCAAAAGGAACCCCAAACTCTTATATTGATGAGGTCTTCTAGGGTAAGAAGAGAACCCGAACATTTTTCTTCTTCTCTTTGTTATTTATTACTCACTGATAGTGGAGAGCCAGAGAGTTTTGATGAAGCAATGCAGGTAGATGCTAGGAAGAAGTGGGAGCAAGCCATGGATGAGGAGCATCAGGCTCTCACAGAGAACTATACATGGGATTTGGTGAAGCTACCCAAAGGAAAAAGAGCATTACAGAACAAGTGGGTGTTCAGATTCAAATAGAAGAAGGAGGAAGAAAAGTTACAAGGCTCCGGTTGGTGGTCAAGGGGTTTGCACAAAAAAAAGGTATAGATTTTGATGCAATTTTTTCTCCTGTAGTAAAAATGAATTCTATTAGAACTGTTCTTGGAATAGTTGCAGCAGAAGAGTTGCACTTAGAGAAGCTTGATGTAAAGACTACATTTTTCCATGGTGATTTGGAGGAGGAACTATATATGCAGCAACCTGAGGGCTATGAGGTCAAAGGTAAAGAGGAGATCGTGTGCAAACTGAAGAAGAGCTTGTATGGCTTGAAACAAGCTCCATGTCAATGGTATAATAAATTTTATAGTTTCATGATGGAGCAAAGTTATATTAGATGTCATTCTGACCATTGCATGTATACAATGAAATTTAAGGATGGAAGTTATATCATCCTGTATCTATATGTGGATGACATGTTTGTTGCAGGTAAAAACATGTAGGAAATAAAAGTACTCAAGAAACAACTAAGTGAATCCTTTTCTATGAAGGAGTTGGGGGCAGCCAAAAAATCCTTGGTATGAGGATATCTCGGGATAGGAAGGAACGAAAGATGACTTTATCTCAGGAAGAGTACATTAAGAAAGTCTGGGAAATATGCAGGATGCTAAACTGGTTGGGACTGCTTTGGCAAGCCATTTCAAGTTATCAAAGGAGCAGTGTCCCAAGATAGAGTAGGAGAGAAACCAAATGTCCAAGGTACCTTACTCATCAGTGGCTGGTAGTTTGATGTATGCCATGGTGTGCACCAGGCCTGATATTACCCATGTAATGGGAGCGATGAGTAGATTTATGAGTGATCCAGCCAAAGATCACTGACAGACAATAAAGTGGATCCTTCAGTGTTTGAGAGGGACCAAGGGGATAGTTTTGTGCTACAGTGGATCATACACCACTTTGTGTGGTTATGTAGATTCAGATATGGCTGGAGATGTAGACAACAGGAAGAGCATGGCAGGTTATGTTTACATTGTAGGTGGGACAACAGTGAGATGGATTTCACGACTACAGAAGCTGGTGGCTTTTTCAACCATAGAGGCTGAGTATGTTGTTGCCACACAGGAAAGCAAAGAAATGATTTTGTTATAGTAATTTCTTGAGGAGTTAGGGCATAATAAGGAGAAAGGAAAGTTGTATAGTGATAGTCAGAGTGTTATACACCTAGCTAAGAACTCTACTTTCCACTCTAAGGCGAAGCATATACAGTTAAGGTACCATTTCATTAGGAAAAATTTGGAGGAAGAGAATTTGAAGCTGGAGAAGATTCATACCAATCAGAATCCTATAGACATGATGACCAAGGTGGTCACAATGGAAAAACTGAAGTTGTGTTCAGCTTTGGCTAGTCTTCACAGAAACTAGTGAAGGGTTGAAAAGCTTGTTAAGAGGAAAACTAGTCTTGAAGTGGGAGATTGTTAGGTTATAGAGCCTGTTTTCATGTGAGAAAGTGTTGAAGACTGTACACTAAGATTACTATACACTTTCCATAGTTGTCTCGCTAGGGTTCATGCCCGATATACTGAGAAACGTGTTTTTCTCATATGGGCGGGATTTTTGACCCATAGGTTTATGGGACAGTTTTGGCCCATGGTTTTGATACCCACGGTTTTGTAATACTACTTAAGCAGTTGTCTATTTATATGGGTTTTATGCATATGGTAGATATAATGCAACATTGCAGATGTGTTTTGAATTCGAGTGTGAATTCTGTAGAGTTTGTTGAGCATAGCTCCAAACAGATCTGGGTATTGTATTGAGAGAGTGGTGGCTTGTAATAAAATCTAAGCAAGTGATTCTTGGTGGACGTAGCCCAAATTAGGTGAACCATGTTAAATATTGTCTGTTTATGTTTCATTATTTTATTCTGCACTTTTATTTGAGATCTGTAATAATTTCTGCATATTATTTTCTACTATTGCGATTCTGTGAGGGATTATTCCACATATTTTATACCTTATTTCCTAACACACAGGAAGGTTATGATGAGGGTATGGAGTCCCCAAAACATAGATCCACAATACCCTGAAGGAAAAATGGTCTCTAGGATGGCACTGATAGAAATTTGTGCACAAAGGGCTTGATTTAAAGCCCATCTCCCACCATAAATGACCAAAAAAATAGTGTCCAACCTACTCATCCCACCTTTTAGTTGGAATGGCTTGGATTGCATGCAAAATTTGGGAGAGTAATACAAGGTGAAGGTGAACTGCTTGACCAAGTGCCTCAAAGAGATGTGATCTAGAAATGACACGACTATAAGATATGCACAACAAGACCAACAAAAAAAATGACCCTGCTAATCCATGAGAAACAAACAACTTCTCCCCAAGGTTCACGCAGCCAACTTCAAGAAATTTACAGTGCCCGTTCCACACAAGGCTCCACACCAAAATTATCCACGCAGCCAGTCAACATGTCATGAGTAGGTTGCAGTCAAGGCCAAGGCAGATGCGCCTTCCACCACCATGAAATCCTGAGCATCAAGAGAGAGGACTTTGTCAGTGCTCTAGGTACACACGCCTAAGGAGGGGGAAAATAATTAAGACAAGGAAGAAGACAATGCAGGAGAAGGAATAAAAGAACAAATGATATCCAGTTAAGTGGCTAGCATCCAGAGAACCATTTGCAGGTTGCACAACATGGAGCCAGTGAGGAATAACAAGGAGACAACGATCCAAAATATGAAGTGTCCAGTGCATTAAGAAAATTGTAGTTTAATGTTCCTAGTCATGCAGTAAACAAGGCCAAAAAAGTTAAATGATAGACTATAGAGGACTAGTTTAAGTGACCAATTGAGTCAAGAGATACCAATTGTAGGTTTAATGAAGGAATCCGGGGCAGAAACAAGTAATGAGACAACTAATCCCAAGTGATATGACTTTTCCACCACTCAACTAAGGGAAAAAGGTGCTTTAACCACTGACAAAACAAGATCCCCACCAATAAAATGATATGACTAAAATACAATCTCAACTGTCTCACGCCAAACATGCCAATTAATGGCCATGAAAGATTCGTCAAACCTACATGGAGGGTAGAGTGGATTCCCACTCTAAGTCACCTTCACGCACCCACTATCTAGAAAGTCATGATGAAGGGAAGCCAATAAGCATAGACCAAACAAGGAGAAAAAGAATTGTCATAAAGAACAGTAGGTTGGTGGAAGGAAAATCAAATTCTCCTTTAATTTAAATGATTAACGACAAGCAAGATGTAGGCCCAAACAACCAAGGGGAAGGAACTAGTGATTGGCATTACGATGAAAACATAGGGCAACAACCAACCATGGAATCACAACGGAAAAATTCTTCCTTTACAAGAAATGAGGCTCATGCTACAGAAAAGAACAATAATAAAATAGAACATCTTAAAGGTAATTAATAATAGTATTGATAAAAAATGACACTAAAATCAAATAATCGTGAATTGAAAATTACTTTATAATACTATTAATACCATTATTATTTTTTCTATTATTAATATGATTAAAAGAAAAATAATGATATATCTATTATACAGCTGAGATCACAAATAAAAGCAAGACAATAAGATTAGTTTCCGGATTTGTTCCCCATGCGAGTAGAACCTAACATATGAATTTATTTTTTTATTTGAGTATGATTATGTATTCAATAATAAAACTCAACTTGAAACTAAATACCAAGCTGGTTAAACACAAGAAGAGTACTTACCTTGAAGGCGACACAAACCTCTGATACATATGAAGATAACACCAAATCTTGCAAAAACATGAGTCCACAAGATGAAATATTTATCATAAATATTTGAAAACTAAGACACGAGAGAACCGGTATGTTTATAATACCTGCACGAGATGAATAAAGGAACAAAACAAATAAAACGACCAAATCTTGGATTTGATCCCACCGGGAGTGCCAAATGTTGATCTATATTTCCAGCTTCATGTCTAGATGAGTGTATGAGTAATCAAGAAAAATGAGACCACGTTGAGTATACAAGGACTTAGTACCTTGTAAATGGAGATGAATAATACGGGCACAAAGAAAGAATATACATGATATCAAGAAGCTAGATCTAGAAAATTAAACTAGATAACATTAGAACACAATATGTGGGGGTTTCCCGGACGGTGTCGGTTCCAAGGGGATTTTAACTCCCTTGGAGGATGTCAACCGCTGTGTCAGACAAAATAATTATATCATGAACAATAGTAAAAATAACAAGAAAATGGAATAAAAAGAGTACTTAGCTCATGTCCTGCTATTGAAATGAACTGGGCATCAAGATGGCAAGATAAGAGACACTGTCAGAGCTTTCTCCTTATTTTTAAAAATATATCCTCATTTTTCTAAGTCTTCCATCCAGAGTCCTTGAAAAATCTCTCCTTGAAATATGGGGAAAAACCCCATATTTATAGCTTAGATATGAAACTAACTGCAGGTTATATGATACCCAGGGTGCAGTAAAGTAACCCAAGTTAGGGATGTGATGTGATCATTTGGGTCCCACATTTTGACTTATTAGGCAAAGTGGGGGACATGATTTGAATGGGAGGGTGAGATAAAGATTTTATTTTAAAAAGAAGGTGTCGGATGGGTGCATTTTGAATTAAATAATTTGTGAGATATGGGGGATGATTCCAAAAATTGAATTATGAAATGGGTCCATATGGAGCGCATTTATAATCAATCAAATAATATGAAAAAATATATAAGATTTTATTTAATTTAAGATAAAGAGAAGCGGGGATGAAATTACGTGAATATAAGATGTCAGAGGGGTGCTATACCGAAAATAGGTATTTACATTATCCCCTTTTTGTTGAGTGGTTTGCGATAGAAAGCCATGAGACAAAAAAAAAGGGTTAGATGAAAGATGTGTCTGAGAATAGATGAAGACATGACCAAAGGCAAGATTCCTCAAGAAAAAAAGGATCGCAATAAATAAATAAAATTATGGTGGTGACTCCAATATCACATCAGTAGAGGACAGTTGCGGTCTCGACGGAGATAGACGACAACGTTCTATAGACCAGTGAGTGGGTGAAGACCACTGGAGTATGGATGTAAACTGTGATGAATAATGGGTCATAGGAAAACATCAAAATATATGTGCAACTGAATACGAAAGATGTGTGCAATCCTTTGTCTGCGAGGAATTGTGTAAAAAAATCATGCTTCCACAAAAGGGACGTGGATGAAGACAATGATGCCACAACATAGGGCACTTGAAGGACACAAAGTGAGTTATATATACTGATAAGTATATGGATGAAAAGATGCCCCAACATAAGCCATAGATAGAATAATCATAAAAGTGGACACATTGAGAAAATAAGATAGAAAGGTGAGATAAAATGCCCTAAAAGGGTAATAAATATGATGACAATCATGTTTCATAGGAAATATGTATAAGTGTTAGAAAATTAGAAGGTGAAGAAGACAAAGAAGTCTCATTTATTTAGTAAGTTTGATAGAGATAATTTTGAGACAAAACAAAAGTAGAAAAAATATTTAAGGAAGATAACAAGATTAGATAGGTGATGGCCGTTATGGTATCTTCCAAGACAAAAATTTCAAAATAAGATGGGAAGAGATTATTAGAAATAGATATGATGATGTCCCTACGAGAGGAATGACGAAGATAAAGGATATGACAGGGTTCTTAAAAAGAGAAGAACAAGAACGGTAATGAAAGGGATAGATGGTGATACATAAAAAAAAGAAACATCGACATTGATTATGAATGCGAAATGTCAGGGATGTCGAGAAAGAGAAAAGGTAATAGACAGGAGGATTGGTTGATTATGAGTAGAGAAAGAAAGATTGAATATGAAGGTGATAGGGACATGCAATAGAGGGACGAAGATGGAAGAGGAGAAAATAAAAAGTAAAAGGGGAGGATGAAGATAACAAAGAAGGATTATAAAGAAGGACAAACAAAGAGAAGACAAGAAAAGAATAGAGCAGAGGATGAAATCATGAAAAAGGGAGAGATTTATTTAAAATGAAATATGTGATGAAGATTGGAGCAAAGGAAAATAGAGAGGTAATGGAAAACGAAATAGATGATAGAGAAAATAAAATTGAAGGACATAGATCATAGTGAGGAAATCCAAGGCAAAGAATATGGATCTGACTGCATGGAAATGCATGTGGATGATGGGATGATAAAGTAAATGGGATAACGCTGAAGAGTCAGGTTTTCAACGGGGAAGTAAGGAGGAAGTGTGAGGTAAAACGAGGAGGACAATAAAGAGGAAGTAAAATAAGACGAAGATCAGAAAGGAGGAGAAGACAACAAACAAACTTGTGCTAAAAGAAGTGAACCAAGAATGAAGATATTTGGTAAAGGGTGGGAAGCATAAGGAACGTAAAGAGAAACTTGAGGGAAGGAATGACATTGATTGGAAAAGAAATGGAGATGCATGAGATGAGGATATGCTGATGACAAGAAAATATAGAGAAGGTGTATGATGAAGACAGTGAAGAAATTGGCAAGGAAGAATGGAAGATAAGGAGGTGGCGAGGAAAAAGAAAGGATGGGATAGGAGAGGCAATTCCAGTGAATGGATGTTAGGAGAAATCCACCAATAATGATCAGTAGGAAAAGATGGGACAAAATATAAGACAAGGGAGAAAGTAAATGAAGAACGAGAGGAGGAACGCCAATGAAGGGATGTTAGGAGAAGTCCTCTGATAATGGTCAGAGGACAGAAAGGAAGGAAGGAATGAAGATAGAATGGAGGAGGTCAAAGGAAAGGATTAAGGTTGTGTGGAATGGGGACAAGTGATTTTTAGGAGAATTGCACCAATAATTACTAGCACGGAAATGGAAGGATATGATGAAAGAATGTTAGAAGAAGATCAATGACAATGATGTGTAAAGAGAAACTTGAGGGAAGGAATGACATTGATTGGAAAAGAAATGGAGATGCATGAGATGAGGATATGATGATGACGAGAAAATAGAGAGAAGGTGTATGATGAAGATAGTGAAGAAATTGGCAAGGAAGAATGGAAGATAGAGAGGTGGCAAGGAAAAAGAAAGGATGGGATAGGAGAGACAATGCCAGTGAATGGATGTTAGGAGAAATCCACCGATAATGATTAGTAGGAAAAGATGGGACAAAATATAAGACAAGGGAGAAAGAGAATGAAGAATGAGAGGAGGAACGCCAATGAAGGGACGTTAGGAGAAGTCCTCCGATAATGATCAAAGGACACAGAGGAAGGAAGGAATGAAGATAGAATGGAAGAGGTCAAAGGAAAGAATTTAGGCTATGCGGAATGGGGACAAGTGATTTTTAGGAGAATTCCACCGATAATTACTAGTGCAGAAACAAAAGGATATGATGAAATAATTTTAGGAGAAGATAAATGAAAATGATGTGTAAGTACAAGGATAGATATGTGGGAGAACTCTAGAAGATGGAGTGAAAAGAGTAAAGAAAGGAGGGATAACAATGTGTAGGAAGGTGAAGAAGAGGATAAGATGCAGTGGATGAGAATGAATGAGAGAGAAATGAAGAAATAAGACATGAAATGAACAAAGAAGCAATGGTTAAGTAAGATTACCCAGCGTCAGATGATGGAGATGAAAAAGAAACTAGTAGGAAGTGGTATTTGCAAGAATCAAAGAGGAGGTGAGAGGATGTGATGATGGGGAATGCCAAGAAAATTTAGATGGAGAGAATGTGGGGTAATGGGGGAGTGCAGGATGACAAATCATGCTTAAGAGAGACTCTTAAGTAAGATAACCATGCCGTAGGTGGATTTAAGTAAGATCACCAAACTGACAGTGACGATATGGAAGGAGAAAGAAAACATTGTATTGGATGTAGGTGTAGAAGGGTTGATTGGAATAGATGAGTACGATGAGAGGCATAATACAGAATATGAGGAAGAGATGAATGGAGATGGAAATATCAGATGAGAAACCATTCTTAAGAGAAACTCTTAAGTAATATTTCCCTGTGATGGGGATGGTTAAGTAGGATCACCAAACTAGAGAAGAAGAATAATGATGAAAATACAGAGCAGTGTATACAAAAATTGAACAAGAGATGAAAGGAGGTGATAACAATGTGATAACAAGGAAATAGAGGAGTGTGACATGAATGGATGGAGGAACATATGTAATGTAGATGGAGAGTGTAAGGGTAATCCTTAACTAGGATGCCCATGTGGTGGTAGTGATGATGCAAGAGTGTTAAGCGGAAAAGGAAGAGTGGAAAGATGTTTGTGGTAGTGACTGTCATTTGTTGAAAGAGGAAATGGTGGAGAAGCTTCTATAACAGGAGGATCCAAGGAAGAAGATATACCTTAACTAAGGTTCTTTGACTATATGGATGGTTAACCAATATTGTCAAACTAAAAGCGCAAGAGTAAAAGAGAAACTCAAGAGGAAAGACGAGTAAGATATTTGGCATCGTGCAAGGGGACAAAAAGGTGGGAAGGATGATGTGAAGAAAAATGGTGATGAGTGGACATGGAGAGCGAGGAGCAATAGATCAAATATGGTATTGAACATGTTGAGAGATAAGGAGCTACAGGATAATGAAATTTCCTTGAGAAGTAACCTCAAGTAGGATTCATAAACCGAAGAATGTATTTAGAAATGCATTCATGGAGATGATCGATAGATATAAAATTCATAGTGTGAAATTTGATGTGAATTTTATAAAAGATGATTTGGATGAGATGAATGGAACATAGCTATAGCAAGGGTGTACAGGGAAACTATTTTTCAAACTAGATTGGAGATAAACAAGAAAGGTTTACCACTCAAATCATTGCACTTGTAGCCAATAGCAGGTGTTAAGTCATAACCAACGATAGTTAGTTACACCAAAAGATTATGAGGGAAATATGGATGAAAGATTCCCATAATCCTAATGTTGACATGACAAAGGGATCGAAGATGTGACTTGTACATGGGAAGGGGGATCTAAAAAGAATGTGTTCCTTAAATCTATGCCCCAGCTCTGGGAAAGGGGAAAAATGATAGCAGAAAGCTGATCAATGTGGGAAGCTTTCAAAAAATGTTTATAAAAGAAGGTTTATCAATGTGGAAAACCTTCCAGATGCCATAATAACAAAGTAACCATCCTTCAAGGGTATGGTCTACTTTATACATAATATGGATGGAAAGAGTAAGGTGATAGCCATCTTTCAAGGGATTGGTCTATTTCTTTTGATTTTGATTTGTATACTTTTCTTTTTTTCTTTTATATGAACAATTGTCCTTCTAGGGATTAGTCTGTTTTTTTTTAATTTTGATTTTTCCTTTTACATATATGAATTTGAGCTTCACATGGGGGAGAGTTGGGAATAACTAAGTAAACCACTTAAGAGGGGATAAGGAATGTACAAGAGACACCCTGGACTATTCGTATGACTGCAATAGGAGAATGAGAAGATAATGGATGTAATTGTTAGGGGATCACATCAAAGTAGTGAAGGCAGACCACATAATTCAGATTATTACAATGATAAATGGAAGGGGCTAATGATGGAGGAATGATCTAAGGATATAACTAAGTGCTCAGTGATAGATATGTTAACAGGAGATTGATCACAAGTGCAATGCATTAACAGGTCACATCTCTGGTTTACCACCATGAGAGGGAAGACAATGTAGTTGCAATAAGATGAGATGATAGCTAAGTAGGAAACAAAAAATATGTCTTGAAGGAAAAAAACATATGACAACAATGGTGGATTTAGATTAAAATAAATTATGATGCCCCAAGAGAGACATAAACATAGAAGGAAAATCATGGCCTTAAAGTAGGGCTTGATGCAATAAATGGTGTCCCGAAGGAGACACACATATAGCCACAATGGTGGACTTCAAAATAGATGGTGCCTCAGAAGAGACACAAATATAGCCACAAAGGTGGACTTAGAGAAAAAGGTCTCTCAATGGAGAGATAAACATGGCCTCACAGGAGGGTTTAAATGAAAAAGATGATGCCCCAAAAGGAGCATAAACGTAAAAGAAAAAAAATATGGCCTCAAAGGAGGGATTATTAAATAAACGATGTCCCGAAGGAGACACAAATATAGCCACAATGGTGGACTTTGAAATAGATGATGCCCTAGAAGAGACAAAAATATAGCCACAAAGGTGGAATTTTAGAGAAAAAGGTCCCTCAATGGAGAGACAAATATGGCCTCAAACTAGGGCTTCAATGAAAAAGATAATACTCCCAAAAGGAGCACAAACATAAAAGAATAAATATGGCCTTGAAGGAGGGTTTAGAATGAGATGAGGATCTAGATATAATTAATTTATATTTGATGGATGTGAATAATGTATATAAATAAATGTCAAAGAGCGAATTCCCCTAGTAACAATGGATTTGTACAGATGATGTGTTCAAGGGCGAGGGAAGATTATTCTCCCAACAAGTTAAATGTGAAGGAGGTAAAGGATGTCAAAAGAGCTTAGATGAGATTGTTTTAGATTTGGATGGGGTAAACGATCAGAGAGCACAAGTGTGCTTAGTAAGATAAGTGGCATTGATGAAAAATGGAGGGCATTCCTTAAGAGAAATGACATGGGTTGGATAGATATTAAGGGATGATGTGAATGGAGGGATCATTGGAGATCTGACAGATGGGATATGGATTGGATTCAAGGTAGATGGAGAAGGAACCTTTCCCTGAATGAGGAAGTCATCCTTTGCTATAAAATTGTGGATGAGTGATGGAAAGGCCTTACAATGTTTGATGTCATGACCTGGGGTACGATGATAAGCACAACTGCAATTAGGATTGAACCATGATGGCTTGGTTGATTAGTTTGTGTAGTGGAGGTATCAATTTTGATATCCCATTGATTTACAAGTTGTTGGACATGATCTTTAAAGAAGTGACATCTCTTGATGTTGTGACCTTGGACTCGATGATATTTACAAAAGTAGGCCTCGTGATACCAAATAGGCTTGAGTTTTGAGTTGTCCATGGGTCGTATGGGAGGGATTTGGATAGATTTTACACTCATCAACTTATCAAATCTGAAACTGTATGATTCTCCTAAAGGAGTGTAGTGGGATGTTGATTGAGGAGATTGTTTTTGAGACCATGTGCTTGGTGTAGATGGGGATGAGGGTTTAGTGACCACAGTGTTGGCCGCAGTCTTGAATTCGCCATTATGTGTGAATGGTTTAGTGGATTCAATTTTTGATTTAGTTGAACTTAATTTAAGATGACCTTGCTTAATGGCGTGGGTTTCAAGCATGTGAGCCATTGTGAAAGCTTCATCAAAGGTTCAGAGTGATTGGATCTGCAAATTGGATGATATATGTTTGGTACACAAATGTGAGAATAAATCGATCAGTTCGGTTTGTGGGAAAGTGAAGGATAGTTATTGTATAATAGCATGCAATTATGTGACAAAGTTGGTGATTGAGTCGTTTTCATACTGTTGAATGGTATATATATCAGCGATAATGGTCTTGCGTGTGATATTGATAGAAAAGTGTTCTAAGAATAACTATGCCAGTTGGGTGAAAGAGAATATGGAGTGTCGTGGGATACTGTGATACCAGTCTAACGCGGGACTAGAAAAAGACATAGGGAAAGTGCAAAGAAGTAGATCATGATCATGCACAATAAGACAACATGCGTGTTTAAATGTGAGGAGATGTTGTTGGGGATCTTCTTTATTGTTGAACTTATTAAATGGAGGAAGTTTCTAATGCGGGGGATAGGGTTTAATTGGAACCGATGGATGAATCGGTTCGTTACAAACATGTTCATAGGATAAGGTGTTCTTGTGTGGTATAGTAAGTGTTTCTAAACTGGGTAACCGATTTATTAAGGCATGAATTGAATTATTCGAGGATTGTAAGGTTGAGATTGGATTGGCCATGTGGTTTGAAAAGTAGTTTGATAAGGTGAATGATAAGTTTGTGGGTGTGTTTGTGTTTGGTGAAGTGTTTGATAAGATGTTTGATAAATTTGTGGATAGGATGTTTGCAGAATGGTTTGATAAGACAACTGATTAATTTGTGGATATGTAGGTGTTTGGGGAGTTGTTTGGTAAGGATGAACATGTGTCATGGGTTGAGATTGTTGCATAGGTTGACTTTGAATAATAGGAATATGGTGTGTTCATTGAAGATGGGTATGTTGTTGTGGTAGATGATAAGTAGGGATATGAATATTAAGGGGTTGAGAAGGTTGGAGCATAGGATGGGTGGGAATGTAGGTATTCAAAGGCTGAGATTGTTTTATGGGCATACTAGTAGAAAATGAAATAGAATTGAAAAAAAGGGATGTGGGTGGAATGCGATCCACCAATTGAGGAGTTTGGGAGTATTGAGAGATTGTAGGGAATTTTTGGAGTAAGAATTCATACATGGGGTTAGGAGGAGATTTGAGTGTATTTAGAGGAGTAGAATATAACATTCCGATTTTAGGACTTTAGAAACAAGGGAATTTTTTTATGAGTAATGTTCTCTGTTTTAAATACATAATTTAGAACACACATTCCATAACAAGAATTCTTATAACAGATAACCATATGCAGCTATAATGATTCGGTGAGTTACCAATCTATTCATTTCATGACTTGGTAAACTACCGATGTACTCATGTTTAACATTAAGTATTGAATACTTTTCTATGTACTAAATATACTTGGTTCTCTTACCCTGTTCTAGGTATTGAGTGATCTATCTAAGGAACCCAACTGAATATTTGCTACCAATATTCATCTACATCATGATCCTTAGACTAGGTGACATAGGACAACGCAATCAACAACTTGCGATACTTTGGACAAATATTTCTAACATACTGTTCGTATTACTTATTCCTTGATGGAATACTCATCAATATAGAATACGTCCTTCACATCCACTCTATTGTTATCTAGAATGTCCTTTACTGACTTCTGTCAGTCCACTTGCCCAAGGTTTAACTCTAGTTCACGTTAACAACATAAGTTATGATAGGAAAAGGCTCACAAAGACTTAGGGTATATTGGCATACTGGGTCAACCTAGGTCAACCCCATGTGCCAAGGTACCCTGAGTCCTAGAGGGCTACTTTGTATCCTAACTATGCTACTATCCATTCCTAGAGGAAAACTAAGTTCTAATTCCAAAAGAGTGTAGATCTTGATGATCAATGCAGAAGGGTGTTTCCACATATCAACTGCATCGTTGTATCCTCGAGAAGATCCTAATCTTCTCAAAGGTACAACCCTATAGTTGGCGCGTGCTAGCATCCTACAGAACAGCCTCGTCGAGATGTACATACTCCTAGGAGATTATTAATATAATATTAATTTGGATAATTAAAAACATATTTCAGCAACCTTGCCTAAACCCTAATCCAACTCTCCCTAAGTTATTTTCCATATCAGGTTCCATTAATCCTCGAAGAACTTACTTAACTTAAGATTGCTTTCAATGTTCGTTAATTTTGGCTTAACAAGCAGTTACCCAAAAAATAGGACAACAACATCATAAGTTCCTTTTAATGTGACTTAACCATTCAAGGAAGTATAACAACCACCTAGGGTGTAACTTAATAGACTTTACTAAATGAAGTCTAATGATTAGAAATCATATCTCCCTTTTTGTTTACATTTTCATGAGAGAGGAAGAGTCTTTTTCTTCATGGTTAAGTTATAGGGTTTAACACACCCTTCATGTCCTTTATAAATTCTATAGTTTTCACAGTATGTTCATTGCACATCACCTTACTATATTGAATTGTTTAGATAAGAACATTAAATTCTACAACTTATCTAGCTACACCTCATTTAGGGAAATTACTCTAATTCCCTTTATCCTACTTATCCTATAATACTCGTTTAAACATATAAATAATATGAAGAATATCAACAGGATAAGATTTCATTTCTTTTACAAAAGTATACGATAATTTACACAACCAATGCAAGTAAATTCTCATCTTTCAATTCATTTTAAAAACTTATACATTTACAAATTTATGCATTTAGGCATACTACATTAACACAACCTTCATTCAAAATAATATAACTTTTTTTTATACAACTCAAGAACGAATCAAAATTATTCATAAGAATCAGACTTAAATCAGCCAATGCATCATATAATTTTTTCCTTCTTTTATCACTTATGAAGTCCATTTGCAAAAATTGCTAGCACGGGTTAGTTCAATGAACTGAGCATGATAAGCACTAAGCCTTAAAATGAAGTGCATTCCACTAATTGTTCTAATAAAAACAACCCTGTTTTAATGAACAAATACTATTTCATACACTAAGCATGAGTAATAACAATTAGAAAAGAAGAGAATTAATGAATCTAAATTCACTTCTAAAAGAAGAACATAATATAATCTATAATATCTGTCTTACAAATTAAAGTATAATTGATCCTATCAAACAATAGAACATAACATCTCATTGTTTCCAATTCTACCAAAATAGAATACAACACTTATCTTTACTATAAGATAAAAGAAGTGTTTATAACACATTCTCGTTAAGATGTTTTCATCTAAATTTTAAGTAAAGAAGAAGAGAAGCCATTTCACTATACTAAAATGCATAATATCCGTAAAGTAGAAACAGGTTCACATCATGACCTAATCTGTTTCAACTTAAGATTAACTACCTTAAAATCAAAAATTTAAGATATTCATCAGAATAGAATGATATATATAAAAAAATATAAGAAGGAAAGATGTATCATCAGCCAACCAACAAGTTTGCATTCTCTTTTTAACAATCCAGTCGTCATTCTCTTTCTATTTCATTTCAGTCAAATGATAAGTATTAGAAGGTTAATCAAGTAACAATTATCTTTTTCCTAAAAGAATAATTAACAAAAGGTTCCAAAAAAATGAACTTATTCCAACTATATTAGAAAATAATCTTATTAGAAATGATCCTACCCATAAATGATTTCCTTCAACTTAATTAACAAAATCCCTTTTTAAATATATATACAGTTTAAGTTCATATAAGAGTTCCCAGAAGAAAGAACAAGAACACTTTTAAGTAAGAAGGAGTCTAATGTAACTTTTCTTTTAAAAATCTTCCCATTATAAGCAAGAGATCCATTTCAAATAGGAACATTAAAAAAATGAAGGTCATACACAACCCATAGACAGAACAAAATCATAATTAATTCTTTTATAGATTCTACATTCTTTTAATGGACCTAACAAGAAGATAAATCCGAGTAAGAACTAACACTCAGTAATACCCAAGGGCTCAATCAAGACAATATTATTTGCCATACTTTTTAACATATTACTTCAAGAGTAATAAGATTGAATTCCCAATAAGAATGACAAACTACAAAGAGGATTCCAATAGAAATCTTGCAAAGTTTACCAAACAACTCATAAGACCATGTTTCTTGTTTTCTCCATGCATATACAACTATTTGTTTTTAAGAGTTCTAAGTTTAAAATAATTCACTCCAGTAATAAAATCAAATTAAATGACAAGATCTATCAACATATTAACAAAATATGTTCTTCCCAAGACTCGAAATATAAATCCGAGCACCATGTTGAGAAAAAGTTCCCACTAAAGATCAAAATAATTCAATTGATTATAAACCAGTTTGGGCAACATTACAATCCGTTTTTAGTTTTCACCCTTAAACAAAGAATACCAAACTGAACAACACCTTGCTCAGATTTCCATTTCCAACAATAATTAACAATTTCCTTGAATCACTTTGCATCATATTACCTCATATTTGAGTTAATAAAAACTCCCGCATCGTAATGCTAGGTAGAATGCAATGAATAAACTTTTAAACAGTTCAAAATAAGAACAAAGATTCCATTTTCAATTAATCATTTATCAAACCCTGGTTACCAACTTAAATGAATTGTAAGATCCTTAACAGAGTTCATAATAGACACCAAGAAAATATGAAGGTCGTGTTCTTAATGGAATCTCTATAACAGTTCATATGGTCACAATAAAACACAAACATCAAACCCTATGCGGACTAACAACAATCCTTATTATCCGTGACAATACAACATAGGTATCAAGTAATATGTGGATTTCAACAACTATTAAGGTTTTCACAAGATGGAAAACAAGAATCAAGCCATCTACGGCTTATTCACAGTCCCTTATTTATGAAACAAACACCAGCATCATAGTACCAAGAAACCTAATAGTTATTCCCAAATACTCATCAAGTTCCATACAGAACTCGAACTTGCATACACGCTTCCATAAAAACACGAGCTCTTTACCAGCTCGAGATCACAAAAAACTAATCTCAACAAACACAGGTGAAACTCATAGTTTCCATAAAACTTAGTAATTTTTTGGCAACGAAAGTCGTCGAAACCGAAACAAACAATTACTAAAAACCAAAAAATGCCAAGAAGAGTTACCAACTTTGTTCTTGCATTCATAGTTCTAATGATAAAACAACACAACATAAATTTCCAACAGAATCACATATACCATGGATTTGAAACCAAGAATACAAGATTTAATAAACCTAGCAAGAAAATAACCAGATAGAACATGCAATGTACAAAACTCAACAGAGTAGAGTTGTTTTAATGAAAACACTTAGAAGAAAGCAAGAGATTTTAGTAGTTAGAGCCTATCATGCCTGATAGTGTCTCTGTCAAATCGAAGAAGACCTCTAGCCAAGCTCACTACTTGTCCTCTTCTCCACGAAAGATCAAACAACCAAATTCCTTTTCCAGAATTCCTCTTATACATTCCACGAAACGAAAAATAGATTCAAAAATTCAAAATTAGCCATGAAGTGTAGTTCAATCTGCTAGTTCGAAAAACCAGAGAGCATGCAGAGAAAAAATCTCGAAACATGCAAAGTGAAACAACCCAAGAAAAATCCGCTTGCATGCCTACCAAGACGGTTTGAGCAAAAAAACCGAAAGTAATTAATTCCATTAATTCCAAATTTTCTACCTATCCTTCCTTGCCACCACCTTCTAAGTCTGGTGAATGCCAAGTCAAAAATAACATGCATTTCCATTTTAGTGACACTTGCACCTAAGCCTCTGCCAAGTCATCTAGCCCCTGCCAAAACTGGCAGATCGTATGCATTTACCAACCTTATCAATAACATAAATGCCTTAGGAACTGTCACCCAAATGCATGCGACCACTTAAGTTCCCATTCATATCCATTATTTTTGGATAGATTAAATTGCTTAGGTTAGATCTTAGGTAGATTAAAATTTATACCTTAGGATATAACACTAACAACTAACCCCCACCCTAGGCCTTAGCAAATAGGTTTAGATAATTTCCACATAGGCAAATTAATTCAAAACACAATAGTTTTAGGCATTAGGTTAGATTACAATATTACCTTGTAGTATTAGGATCTAGGTTAATTTTAATACCTAGTAACCTTTCCAATTCCATTAGCACCAAGCTTAGGTTAGGTTACAAATCAACCAATCATAGCAGAATCAAAATCTTTAGGTTAGAATCAGAATTCTATCAAGTGACATAGCTTAGGTAGGAAATATTTTTTTTACCTAGATTAGGATCCTGTAGGTTAGTCCTATATAGGATCATAGATCTCTCCTATGCCGTGAACAGGCTGCATTTCCATTTTTGTCAGTAACTACCTACCATGGTCGATCTCCAAAGACCCAAGCAAAACAAACCACTGAATGGAAACTCGTTCACACAAAAATAAAAGAACTTGTAACTACAAAGTTCAGTCCAATGTGTATCTTAATTCATGGAATGTCAATTTACCATTCATTCAACATAGTAGATTTAAAAAATTCCTTGGATCACTGAAATTGATCCAAGGATGAATAAGATAAATATATAAGTTTACAACTCTTAAACCAAATTGCAAATCACCTACAAGAAGTGAAAAATGGATTTAGGAAAGCCATTCCAATTTAGTCAAAGGATCTTAAGAGCAGAAAAGACTTATCCATATCAAACATGATTTCCAACAATCAGAAGAACATATCCTTATAAGTAAAATCACATGTCAACACTTGAAATGCAAATGAGGAAAATAACAACTGTCAAGGGTTTTACATGCTTCCCTCCTAAAAATAATCATCGTCCCGATGATTATCTCTTTTAACAATTTACATTAAGGACAGTCAATTCATTCACTTCTCTTATTCTAAGTCAAAAATTTCATAACCTTATAGTTCCAGAAATCAGTATTAGATAACTTTTTACTCAAATCAAATAAATATCTACCCAAAATTGGATTACTTAATGTCATATAAAGATAAAATCATAATTTTTTTATCAATCCACCGATTCAATTCTGTTCAAATAAAGATGGAAAAGTAGTTTTCATATCCTATAGATTTTCCCAAGTTACACTCTCTTCACTAAACTGGTTCCACTGGACCTTACATTGACTTATTTATTGATTTCTTAAATACAACTAGTGAGTTTCCAGCACTCGAATGGGTTTAACCATGTCTATTCCTGGGTCTTGGACCTGTAAGGAATTCCAATTTAACACATGTGATAAATTTGAAATGTATTTCTTAAGCAAAGAAATATGGAAAACACCATGTATTCATGACAGAGAAGGTCGTAGTGCTAAATGATATGCTACAGGGTTGATTACTTCAACTATTTCAAAAGGTCCCACATAACGAGGTGATATCTTGGCATTCTTGCCAAAAGTTATAGAACTCTTTTTTGGTTTAACTTGAAGAAAAATCTTCTCACCAAGTTCAAATTTCCTGTCAACCCACTTTATGCAAACATAACTCTTTTGCCTATCTGCTGCTTCTTTCAAGAATTCACGAATCATTTTAACTTGTTGTTCCATTCCATAAGGATTTTAGGTCCAATTACCTCTCCATCCTCAATGCTATCCCAACTAATAGAGGTTCTGCATTTCCTTTCATAAAGTTCCTCGAAAGGTGCCATCTTAAGAGAAGCATGATATGTATTATTGTATGAAAATTCAACTAACGGAAGGTACTCCTCCCACTTATACTACTGATCCATACAATACATCTGTAATATATAAAGGGTGTTACACAGGAGATGGTGGTGCGATCAGTTTAAGAAGATTGGCTTGACAAGGGATATGAGAGTTGGTGTCAAGGTGGGGAGACTTTTGTATGACATGGTTGTCATGAGGTGAGACCATTGAGACTGGAGATGGAGTAAATGAAGGCATGGTTTTGAATTTAGAATCCTGTTGAGTAAGATCGTGAGAGGAAGTAATATCATGGGATAAATTAGATTGTTTGTATTGATTTGGGAGAGAGTGACAATATGTGTGAAATAGAGAAACATATGTTTATGTATTTTATTGATAAACAAATCAAGCAAAATATTTTTTATCATCATGTTTAATTTAGAGGATGTGAACAAAAAAGAAAAGTAGGTAATGAAGGTTCCTAAAGGAGTCTAAGGTTGGTTTTAGGTAGTTGTGCATTAAGAGATGTCTGAGATGATTTCCAGTTGGGTTTTTAGGTCCCAATCAGTTAACCAGGCGAGAGGAGTGTTTTGATGTGTTAATTATGTTTGTGCAGTCTTAGGCAATGTGTGATAAGTGAAATGTAGAGAGTTAAATTCTTTTACTTAAGCTATGTGATTAGGTAGGATGCAACAGGTTTTTTTTAGACCAAAATGAAATGTGATATTCAATGTATAAAGACACTCAAGAAAGGGAAAGTTTGATGTAGAAAAGAGAAAATAGAGAAAAATGAGAAATACCTAGAGAATCGCTTATCAGTGTTATTTGATTGCATGTGTTTAGAGGTATTAATCACGAACCCGTAACATCTAGTGACCTTAAAAGTGCACCATTCACGACTGGAAAGGGGGATCTTGATAATGTTTTTTTCTATTTATTTGATCGCATGTGATGATGGCATACTTGGAGGTGACGGTCAGCGGCCAAAAACACCTGAGTAACCTAAAATGGCACCATCCATGTTTGTAGATAAGGTCGGTAAGACTATTTTGTGTGGTGTGTTTGATTTAAACATTGGTCTTTGACAATGTAATGTTCTTGTCGTGAGGTTATAAACATTATTCTGCAAGAAGATAATAAATGCTATTAGTTAAGGTAGTTAAAACAATGAATTTATAAATTTTACAAATGGTGTCGTCGTAAATAAATAAAAATAAAATAATTAATTAACAAAATTGTAGTTTAATGTTCCTATTTCATTCGAGTAAATAAGCGACGAAAATTAAATGATAGACTATAAAATAATATAAAGGAAAAAATTAAGTCGAAAAGATAAATTAGATTAATGAAATAATAGCTTATACAAAAGCTTCAACTAATGAAATGACATGACTAAAAAAATCCCAACTAATAAAATGATATGACTAAAAAAATATCCCAACTAATAAAATGACATGACTAAAAAGCCCAACTAATAAAATGACAGATTCGTCAAACCTACCTAAAGGATGAGTGAATTAAAATTGGTGGGTCATACCCCACATGGACACAAATTTTTTACATGTGTGATGACATAAAGTGAATCACATGGAAAAGAGAACTAAATGGGAAATATACAATTAACTATGGTGTTGACATTCCATGGATGTGGATTACATTTCAATATTGAATGACATTTTTTTTTTATAATTTAATTCTAATTTCTTTCATAATTTCTTTTTTTTTATGATAACTTAATTCAATGTTATTTCATAATGTTTTTTAATTGTTATTTTTAAATAAATCAATATTGTCTATTATGTTTTAGAATAAATAACTATATATTATTATATTTTAAACAAGTAACCATAGATTAGTATGCTTTGAAATGCGAGATTTATACATAATTAGAAATTAAGATCTAGATGAATATAAAGACATATGTTGTTAGGTCAAAGAAAAGCCCATTAAAAGGAAAAGAAATAATAATTATATCTATTATACAACTAAGATCACAAATAAAAGCAAGACAATAAGATTAGTATCCAGATTTGTTCCCCATGTGAGTAGAACCTAACATATGAATTATTTTTATATTTATTTGAGTATGATTATGTATTTAATAATAAAACTAAACTTGAAACTAAATACCAAGCTAGTTAAACACAAGAAGAGTACTTTCCTTAAAGGCGACACAAACCTCCGATACGGATGAAGATAAAACCAAATCTTGCAAAAACATGAGTCCACGAGATGAAATATTTATCACAGATATTTGAAAACTACGACACAGGAGAACCAATATGTTTATAATACCTGCACGAGATGAATAAAGGAACAAAACAAATGAAACAACCAAATCTTGGATCTGGTCCCACTGGGTGTGCCAAATGTTGATCTGTATTTCTAGCTTCCTATCCAGATGAGTGTACAAGTAATCAAGAAACATGAGACCACGTCGAGTATACAAGGGATTAGTACCTTAGAAATGGAGATGAATGATATGGGTGCAAATAAAGTAGATACATGATATCAAGAAGCTAGATCTGTAAAATTAAACCAGATAAGATTAGAACACAATATGTGGGGGTTTCCTGGATAGTGTCGGTTCCAAGAGGATTTCAACTCCCTTAGAGGATGTCAAACCCCATGTTAGACAAGATAATTAGATCATGAACAATAGTAAAAATAACAAGCAAATGGAATAACAAGAGTACTTAGCTCATGTTCTGCTATGGAAATGAACCGGGCATCAAGATGGCAAGATAAGAGACACTGTCAAAGATTTCTCTATCTTATTTTTAAAAATATATCCTCCTTTTTCTAAGTCTTCCATCTAGGGTCCTTGAAAAATATCTCCTTGAAATATGGAGAAAACCCCCATATTTATAGCTTAGATATGAAACTAACTGCAGGTTAGATGATATCCAGGGTGTAGTAAAGTTAGCTGAGTTAGGGATGTGATGTGATCATTTGGGTCCCAAAATTTGACTTATTAGGCAAAGTGGGGGACATGATTTGAATGGGAGGGTGAGATAAACATTTCTTTTTAAAAATAAGGTGTCGGATGGGTGCATTTTGAATTAAAGAATTTGTGAGAGATGGGGCATGATTCCAAAAATTGAATTATCAAATGGATAACTATGGAGCCCATTGATAATCAATCAAATAATATGAACAAATAGATAAGATTTTATTTAATTTAAGATAAAGAGAAGCAGGGATGGAAATTGCGTGAATATAATATTTTGGAGGGGCACTATACCGAAAATAGGTGTCTACACCAGCATCAGGACAGATCCAGAAGCATTTTGCACTCATGGTAACATTTCAGGAAGCATCATTATTGCACCAAGATCCATTCCATTAACCAATCATCACCACCACCCAACCATTGGACCTGTAACATTGGTAAGTGTTTTTATCATTATTTATCATTTCCATTCTTATTCTACTCATAAATTTGTTATCATTTCTGTTATCATTCTTCCTTTTACATTCTCATTCCTTTATAGCCTTCTTTCTAGAAAACTCAAAAACCTCACCCACCCTTTTATCAGATCACCTATCCTTGGCCCTTCCACCTATCTGAGTGTTCTAAGCATTTCCACAGACCTCATCATCCCCTTCTTTAGCTTCATCTAACCTTACCCAGACTCTACAATAAGGTATTCATTGAACTATTATCACCCTACTATACCGATGCCAGTTACCCATAACCTTCATCGGTCTCCCTTAAACTTTCGTTGGTTATACCCAACAGAAATCGGTATCTATGTTTCATACCCTGTGCCAATAACATAACCAAACAACCTTTTACCAAATAACCTAAACAACCTAGAACTTGATCCCGACCAATTCCAACACCCTAACATCTACTAACCCTTCATATCTGACTATATCCTAGCCTATTATATTAGATTTTCTTATTTGTGATTGAATGAGATGCCTAAATCATATCAACTACAGTAGGAATTTCCTTACTTCTCACATTAATTTGTTTTAAATAGTGGATTGATAGCCATCTAGGGAGTATCACACTTCCCAGATCTAGCACATGCTAGGCAGTCCACTGTCATATATTATTTAACTTTTATTTTGTGGTCTTGTTTTTTATTTCAGGTAGTTCCTCCTAGCCAAAAAACCGACATTAGATCGAGAATTCAGAACATGCACAACAACCATCAACCAATCAACAATAACAGGTATCCCTCCTCAGCCCTTACCCTTATCTGTTTCTGCTCAACAAAGTAAAGAAAACAGTGAAACATTTTGGCATGCCTGGTGGGACCCATCAGGGGTTCTAGTGCATTTTCTTCATTTCTAGGTGAATTTTTTTTATTTTTTTCCCTTAAAAAGGCTTACACAGTCATTATCTTCCCTCATAATCCTCTCTTCTTTATAATTACTCTAGAAGAAACATTTCTCTTGGTGCATTTAAAAGGATTCATTCTTCTTTCTTGCTTTCTGCATTTAGTGAAAGAGCATACCCTCTCATATTCATCATTTGCTTCATCAAATGTAATCTTTTTGATTTGGGCTTAAAATTGGTTGCATTACATTTTGATTTGCTACATTTAGCTCACATTAAAATGAGGGAAACCTATATGCTGGAACTCATGCCCAGCTAATGGTTGACAAAAATAATCGTAGAATGCACATTCTCTCTCTCTGTGTGTGTGTGTGTGTGTGTGTGTGTGTGTGTGTGTGTGTGTGTGTGTGTGTGTGTGTGTGTGTGTGTGTGTGTGTGTGTGTGTGTGTGTGTGTGTGTGTGTGTGTGTGTTACCAAACTACACAAAATTGAAATATACACATTTTTATTAAACAACAACTTACCTGGGAACACCTGTCTGAGATCACATAATCAGATTGGTAGGTACTCCCCAACTCGTTACCTCTGTTGAGTCATTATCTCAGAGGACGGCCCACCCCCGCCATAACATAACCTGAAACCTCTCCTTTTAGATATCCTCCTTCATAGGAAGCCTTCCTCAACAAAAACTCTATTCTAAATTCATGAGTCAGTCTTCTAAATAGCATAAGATCAACACATTAAAAATCACTCATTAGGTACGTGCTTTTAGTGTTTTATTGATGTGCGCTTTGAGCTATGAGGATACACTTCTCCATTTTTCCATTCTATTGCCTTGCACACTCCACAATCATAGTTGGAGTATTTTTACTTCTTCTAAGTGTGTCAGGACTTCATCCCATAACCCTTGCCCCAAATCACTACAAGAGTCACTACGACCATCCCACCTACATACACATACTATCAACCACCCCCTATCTTGTCTGTCATCCCCGTTCTAGATATGTGACCTCTATGTCAGTTCCCTATTCCCAACCTCCCTATTCGGCATCACCATATAATGGAATTCCGCCCACATCACAGATTCAATACCTACCCTATTATGCCACAGGAGGTGCCCTTCCATCACAACCTACCAATGACCTCCTCAAATCGATGATGGAAAGGATATAGACACTAGAAGCATCGGTTTCCAGCTCGCACAATTCTCTCACCTACGATGAAATTTTTAATGAGCCCATTCATCCATCCATCCCTATTCACCCATACCCCATGCATTGGGAAATGAAAAAATTTAACCATTTTAATAGTAAAGAAGACCTGTAACAACATTTGCAGTCTTTCAAACATGGGTGTTACCAGATCACCCATGATGACGCTTTACTCCTACGGACCTTCCCGATGTCCCTAACAGGACCTGCATTGGACTAGTATAATGGGCTACCAAGAAACTCCATCTACTTGTTTAACTAGGTAGCCCAAGCCATCTTAGACCATTTCTCAATCAACATTGTTAAGAAGGTCACCATGATTAATCTTTATTCCACACGAGAGTACGACAATGAGTCTATTGTTAACTTTGTGGCTCGCTGGTGCAACCTAATTAACCAGGTCACATTTCAATTACCTTAAATTGAACTCATAGATTTGTTTACTCAGGCTTGCACTAGACACATCTCACCAACCCTATAGGTACAAATCTTTTGCACTTTTGATGAGGCATTCACCATGGCATGGAAATTGGAAATTTGTGCTATCGAAGAAAAGAAAATTCAACTTTGTAACAAGAACATCACGTTTAAATCAAATGATGGTTCTTCATCTTAAAAACCCCAAAACAACGAATTCAAAACCCAATGTATCTGCCAATGCTGTAGTTCTCAAGGCTGCCCCCCCCTCATCAATCAAACCCAGCCAAATCTCCTTCTAATATTTCTCCCATCCAAGCTTTTCTAGTTCAGTTGAGAATAATGAAAGTACACTTCAATACGATAATCTTATGCTTCTATTTTGAAAAATATTATTAAAGCTGGTTCCATTACCCATCCACCTATAAAACCACACACTGGTTTTGAGCCTGAGCGCCCCATGCCTGCGTGGTATAAGGAACATGACTATTGCAACTATCATCATGTCAAAGGTCATAGCGATAATAACTACATCACCTTCAAGAATATCATCCAAGAAATGTTAGACAGCAGAGATCTAGTCTTGATTAGCCCAAATGTACCCGCTAACCAAAACCTACATATCTTCAAGAAGTCATTCCCTAATCATGCCCCATCTTCCAACCAAGATGGTGACACTTCAAACAATGATAGTAATGTCTGTGAGGTCCATGATATTTTCGATGACATACTAGTTGCTTCCCAATTACCTCATGTTCCTTCCATAGATGAAATCTTAGCCTCAACCCCCCTACCCGCACAAGAACCTATTTTATCTACTCCTCCACCCATAGAGGAACCCCCTTCATTTTCTCCTTCACCCATGGAAGAGCCTATAATTATCATGCCACCTTTGACCCCTAAAATTTCTAAGAAGTTTTCAGTGGCATCTCTCCTACTCATAGGAGGTACATGTCCATAACCTACACCATCACAAGAAGATTCCACCTCATCTGGCCCATCCTCTCCTCTACCCATGGAGGATCCTATAGAAATATCATTACCTTTAGATGACCATTCACCAGTGGACCTTTAAGATCCCACTGATCTGTTGTCGGCTCTCTTACCAATAGAGTTTGAGGCTAGCCATTTCCTTGTATCTCAAATACATTCCACAGGATTGCTACCTGATCCACATTGGCCTTTCCTGTAACAGTACCATTTTCACGCTTGGTTGATTTCTTGGACTATGTTGATCAAGCCTTACTTTTGGTATGCATTCTACTTCCAGTTTCAACCCAAATGTAGTTGTCACTCACTGACACATCTGCTATCTATCCAAAAGTGTTTCAAGCAACCAAACCAAACACAACCATGAGTATTTCACTACCTTCCACATCACCAACTGTAGCCCAACACATGCCTATGCCCACAACCTAACATAAATCTATGCCCAAACACCTACCCATTCCTATATCACCTCCCTTACCTAAACCCATTACCACCTTAGGGGTCATACCAACATCAAACCTTACTCACCCACCCATCAAATTAGATTTAGCCACTTCTTCCAAAACTAACACTAAACTTACCTCAGCCCCTAAAAAGAAGATCCAACCTCCTAGGCCTCATACATCAACCTCACCTACCATGCCATTATCACCTTCACCCCTTCCATCTATCCTAGGGCCTCACCCCTCAAACTTGGCCAAGCAACCATCTTCCAATGGAAAACCAAGAATCCAATAGCCCATCTCCTCATACCAAACCTCTAATATACCCAAGTGAGCCACAAAACTTCCACCGTCACTTGTAACCTTCTTACCACCCATACCACCACTATTATCCATAACTTCTTCACTACACATGATACTTCCTTCTCTTTCACTCACACCTTCTACCAAACCTCTACCACCCACCTCCACAGCACTTTGGTTACCCTCGTGGGTAACCCATCCTCTTCCACCATCTGCTTTTCCCTCTACATCTCATACACCCATTTCATCTTTGCCCAAAAAGGTGCAACCTTAAGCGAAAAATCTGCTACTCTCCAATAAGGTAATTAAATCAACCCAATCTTTTGTCGCTAGCTCTTCTACCATACCTATGGCCAAGTAGATGCAACCAATACCTAAGACCACTCTACACATCAAACTGGTAAACCAACCCATTCCCACTCCTGTAAAGCCTCTTCCTCCACAATCGATCATACCTACACCCAAACCCACATTCACCATTGTGATCCACTAGCTAGGTCCTACTCTATAATCTTAACCAATCTCCTCGAAACTTTTGTCATCACATTACCACCTCTTATATTGTACGACCCACTCAAACTGAAACCAAAAGGGTTTGATGAAACTAAAATCTACGTGTACCATCATGTGCCAGGATATGATTTAGAGAACTGTAAGGATTTAAAAACCACTCTTGTCCAATTTTGTCCTCCCAAAGAAAATTTTTATGATGACGATATTCTTGATGAGGACCCCATTTCACCTTCATTAATCTCCCTAGATCTTCTCCCATTACCTACTCTGCGACCAATATCTCCACCCCCAATATTTGAGATCAACATGGTCTTTATAAGAGAGTTGTCTAAACCACCACCCAAATGTCAATGCGCCCTACTCATTTCACAAGGCTCTTATCCCCCGCTAGGATTTTTTCCCTCATGCCATTATACCTTCCATGAAACACCCTATCCATCTACCTCCCCTCATATTAACATGGTTCACATTGCCACCCACACCCAGAAAGACAAAAGAAAGGAAAAGGCAACTGGCCCATCCACTGACCCTGTACCCATTATACCATCTGCACCCATACCCAAAGTCACCTTTCAAGGTCCTACCTATCCTATTTCCGATGGGGCCACACATCACACAATGCTAAAATAGCTACACCAATCCCTCCTCAAAATTTCCTTATATGACCTCATCCAAACCTCCAAGTCACATCGTCAAGCCCTCATAGAGGTCCTTCAATCTATTGAAGTCTTACCAAATGACCCTACACCCATAGCCTTCATCATTACCACTCACCATGTTGCCTCTCTCACTAGGTCATCACCTTCTTCTATGCCTCCACCTACTCACCAAGTAGTTGCCCTTAGTTTTTAGATGAAGAGATCTCTCCCTTCCAGTCAGGCGATCCTGACCCCACTCTTTTCATCTCTATCTTTATCGATAATATACGCATACAATGTGTTATGATCGATGACAGTGCTAGTATAAATATCATCTCCTCCCATGCATACAACCAAATATGAATACCTACCAATTGCATGCATGGTAACCTGGTTATGTTGTGCTCCTTTAATGATGCCATAACCTCTACCCTAGGTGCCGTCATTCTCCATGTCTGCATAGGTCCCACACTATTGTAGAAATTTTCTATGTCCTAGAAGGGGATTTCCACTATAACTTCTTACTTAGCCGACCTTGAATACGCACCATGGGTTGTGGCCCCTCGACTTTACACTGTTACCTCAAATTTGAACACAAGGGACATAATTACATGATCCCCACTGACCCATCACCTTTCAAGACATATAACATGCTATACCATCCCAATGATGTTCTTGTACTAGTCAATGCATCTGCCACTATTCCTACTTGACCTTCACCTACAAGTCCATCCACCAAAACTACTACTACCTCTTCTACATAAAACCTTACCATCCCCACTGCTATTGTAGCCACTACTGTTGACCTACATATTTCCCCATCATCTAGTGAGCCCATCTATCCATGCTACCCACATACCAACTACTAATCCCTTAGAAGGTGTTTTTCAATGCCTCACTTTGGGGGGAATACCACCTCTACAATATCGACACCTTCCTCACCCTGTAAGAGTATGGGAGCCTACGTCAGCACCCCAGTTATGACATCAACATTGACGATGTGTTTCCTTATGGCCCTCCCCACCTTCACACAAATCGAATGTATGGGGGACTTGATATCACCACAAATAAACCTGAACCTCCAACCCAAACCCAACCATTTTCATCTGACCTATAATTGCTCACTAACTACTGCTTCACTCACACTTTCCTCCACTGGTGTGCATGGAAAGGATTTGGCTTCGGATTTTACAAACAGGGCCTCCATACAGTCATTTCCTATACCTCTCGTAAACACAATGAACATAGTGGCATTGGTATTGACACACCACCTTCCAAGAAGGTTCATGTCAACCTCATCTAGGATGAAAATAATTCCCCACCTCATTCACCCATATTACCATCTTCACCCATGGAGTCCATAGGTCCCGAATCTATTCCTCCTAATTTTTTTTTTGTAAACACCATTTCCCTAGGACCATTTACCTATCAACATGATGGTGAAGCTCCCTCTTCTCTCCCATTCCTGTATCCTAACAAGATCGATAAAAATACACCTTATATTAATGTCTTTCAATGTCAAGACAATGAATCCATCCTCACTTACCTTGGTGGGGAATATTTTTATATTCATTTGTCATTACCTTCTGAGATGCAAACCATGTTGAATGAATCAACCATCGAAATCAACATTAACACTCAGGATGACCCACATATTCTAAAGATTGGCCAATCCTTAGACATTACTAAATAGGAAGCCTTCACCTCTTTCCTTCAGGACCATAGCAATGCATTTTCCTAGTCCTATGTTCATATTCCTGGTATTGACCCAAAAATCGCGGTCCAAAATATCGTAACCATCCCTAATGCCAAACCCATCAAACAAAAGCTGTGGAAAAAGTATGCTCGCATTGCTCTTCTGGTCAAAGAAGAGCTTTAACACCTGTTGGTGTAATTTATGGGTTTGCACACTTTACTCTAATTCTCCATTTTCCATTTTTACTCCAAAACATCCTTGTGGCTCGATCTGAAGATCTGTAACTCATTTTTTTAGTTGGATGTTTTCAAATGCCCTCATTGTTTTTATTCTACCCCATTTTTAAAAGAAATCTCTAGGTTTCCCCTTTGTTGTGCCCTAACTTCTTCATTTTTCGGGATGAGCTGTTATTTCCTTTGTCAAGTTCCTGAAAAAACTTGAAATGGAGGGAATCCGAGTCATTTGTTGCTAAAATCCTAGTCCCCAGGCCTAAATCATTGTGAAAATGTTATTTAGTTGATTTAAAGTGAAAAATCTGCCTTCCTTATGGAAAAAATTTGATTTCGGAGGCCTCCACTACATTTCTGCATTTTGACGGGCATACAGGCATCTTCTACCCATCAGGTTTGTCATTGCAAATTTTATGCTGACATGGAAGGCTCTCATTGGCTGGGTGTGGTCAGAAGAAATGTTATAACTTGTCAAATTTTCAATTTTTGGTGAAGGGAGAATTTGCTCCGCGGCCCCGCATTTGCCTAGTGTGCCTACGTGGCATATTTTGATTGGTCAGATGGAGCAGTGAGTGGCGGAGGTCACTTAAAAAATTTTGTCTTCATTTTTCAAAAATTTCTCAAAATCAAATTTCTACCTGAAGGCTCGCGCCCAATGGGAGGGTGACACGTGGCACAAGGGGGGGGGGGGGTGGGGTCAAACAGACAACGTGGGAGTTGCAAAATTTTTATTGTTTTTTGCTCAAGGATGTCGGAAGAAAATTTTTCCCCATGGCCCCGCGGTTCCACAGGGATGTGCTTGCGTGGCCTGATATGATTGGTCGAGGATTGGCGGGTGGCGGAAGTAACTTAGGAAATTTTTCTTCAATTTTGGAAAAATTTCTCAAAACTAAATTTTTTCCCGAAGGCCCGTAGCGAATGACATGATGACATGTGTCCAGGAGGGCCAGGCGGATGGTAAAGGACTTGGAAAATTTTGGTGTTTTTTGGCTCGGGGTGTCAGGGGAAAAATTTGGCCCACGAGCCTGGAACCATTGGAAAGGTGACACGTGTCTAGGGAGATAGACCGGAATAGAGGGAACTTGGAAGAATTTGAAAATTTTTGGTTTCAAAATGCAAAAGGAAATTTATTTCCCGGGGGTCCGCACCCAATGCATGGTGGACACGTGTCCAAGAAAGGTGGCATGGATGGGTGGAATTTATGGAAATTTTGAAGTCTTTTAACTTCAAAACTTTAAGGTTACAATCTGGCCCGACGACCTGCGCCCAATGGAAGGGCGACACGTGGCACAAGGATGTCAATCAGGGGAGTGAAGAGTTGAAATTTTTCAGATTTTTGGCTCAAAACCTCAAAGAAAAATTTGGACCTGATAGTCCGTGCCCAATGGGATGACGACACGCATCCGGGAGAGTCAGCATGGAGAGGCGAATAGTTTGAATTTTTTTAAAAATTTTGGCTTCAAAATTCCTAAGGAAAAATTTTGACCTAGAGGCTCGTATCGAATAGGAAAGTGACACGTGTGTAGGGGATGAAATAGAGGGGCGGAGGTTTGGATAAATTTGAAGTTTTAAACTTCATAGGGTAAAAATAAAATTTTGGCTCGGAATCCTGCGATGAATGAAAAGTGAACACGTGTCCCAGACTTGGTGGGATTTTGAGCGCGGGAGAAATGTTGAAAAATTTACAAATTTTGGCGAAAAATCCCAAAACTAGAAAGCTTGTCCGTGGCCCCGATGAGAAAATTTGAATGTGTCCCCCTGCATCGAATCATGGGGAGACACGTGGCACATTTCAAAAGTAGAGATGGAGAGCACGGGCACGCAACGGTTTTTGTGCTTCCAGAGGTTTAAAGGCAATTTTGGAGGGTCGGCTCCGCATCTAATGAGACGGAGACATGTGGTAGAAGAGGCAGCGGGTTTTTAGGCCTACGGAGATTGTTGAGAAAATTTTCCTTTCTCAAAAAAGGAGCAAAGTCATCATTTTGGCCGGCGGTTTTCAGCAGGACCTACAAGAGGACACGTGGCGCATCCAGGGGTTCGCGGGGAAAATTTTCAAAATTTTCCCAAGGGCAGAAAAAGTTCAAAATGCATTTTTAGGATTGGGGGCCCACCCCAATCATTATTGGACACGTGTCCCACCTTGAGTAAAGGAAAAAGGTAATTTGGGAACTTTTGAAGAGGATTTGGATCTGCCACGTGGAGGGCTGGCATTTAAAGTTGATTTTAATCAGCGGTAGCTGTGCAATTTCATTTTTTGGGAGCCATTGGAGCTCCAAGAAGTGTGGAATCGTCATTTTTGCACCAAAACACATGAAATTTTATATGAATCTGCATCCCTTCGGCCTTTTGAACACAATGGCATCATTTATTTGAGCTAATTTGGTGCCCTATAGTGTTTTGTGTGAGATATTTTTCTCAGCCCATGAAAAACACGTGAAATGTAAAAATGAAAAGTTGCAGAGTTAAAAATGATGAGGGAAAAAGGTGAAAAATGATTGCAAATGCATGCTGGCATGGTGGAATGCCAAAAATGTGACCCTGGGATGGGTAAGGATCCAAGTTCATGTAATATTTTAAAATATTTGTGCATCTTTGGAATTTGGCGAGCTGTTTCACAGTTTTATATCATTTTTCATCAAATAGGATAGGGTTTTGTAACAAATTTGATCCCTTTGGCATATCCTTTTCTTGGGATGCAAGGATCCAAGTTGGCATAGGGTATATCATGTAGTTTTGGAAACATTTTTGGGTTTTTTTGAGAATTTTGGAGAAAAGAGAGAAGAATTTTCACAGGGAAAACTGGAAGAAGTCCATTTCCTTTTTGGAGAAACTGCCTGAGAGCCATTTTAATTCCTATTTACATCAAATGCTCATCATGTTGAGTTGGTTTCAGCTGTAAAGCCATCAACAAGATTTGATATTGTGTAAGTAACATTCCCTTGCTGACATATTTGATCAAATTCTTGGATTAACTGGTTTTACCTCTTGGCAAAGCTTGCATACACTTGTATTTCAGTATGTTTTCAATTTGTGTTTCATGCTCATGTTGAAATATTGTGTTTGGGATATTTATTGGTCATGCATGGTCTCATTTCTTGTAGAGGGTTTGAATGGTTATGTAATCTTCCATTCAGAAGAGCATTCATTTGAGTGGAGATAAACAGATTTAAATTCATCTTACCTTCCTTGCAAACTGAGGGTATTTGTAAACCTTTGGGTGCACCTTAGGACATGATCTAACAAGGGGTTATTAATGCTTTATTGATATTTTTCTTCAAGCCTTTGTGGTAGGCTATCAAAGTTTGTATGGAATAGTGCAGATTTGGGCATCCATTATGCACACATCCTGGTTGAAAGAGCACTTTAAATTCATTGAAACATCTCTACTGTTTAGGTGTTGGAACCCATTTGCAAGGTTTCCAAAAGAAGGTGATGAATCCCAACTACTCTTGTTCCAATATCTCTCATCATAATTTCACTTTAAGCTAACTCATCCCACCTACAATACCCCTATATCTGCATTGTGTGTCCACAAAATAATTCAACCCTTTCCCAAAAATGCACAAAGTTGATCAAGGTTTTATCATGTCTTTAGCAGCTCTAGCTTTGTTTTGAGAAAATTTCCATCATTTAGCAGTGACATATCCTTTGAGTTTGGATAATGGATATTTGATCATGTTTTCACAAAGCCTCCTCCACATCATATACAAAACACAAGGATATCTTCATCTCCTTACCATATAGGGGCTGCAATGTAGGTTCTCTTACCTTGGTTGATAGGCACAACCTAAAATAGTGAGGATTAGATCAAAACCCTTATGAAGGTGTTATCCACTCCCTCAAATATTGAATACCAAAAAGAAGATAGGTGTTCTCCCCGAATACAAATGACATACAAAACATCTATCTATCCTTGAGTGTCTTGTGCAGATTCATGATGCTGTTCAGGTTGTGATGGAGATTAAATATGGATACCAACAACACCTTCTCTCAGTTTCCTTCATTCTACCCATTGACTATCCCTAATGGATTTATAAAATCATTCCTATCACAAAGGTGATAGGGGGACTCCACATTTTCACAAACTTCCATGACCTCAACCTCACTTGTCCCAAAGATAGACTTCCCCCTGTCGGGCATTGACCAACTAGTTGATCTCACCACTGGCCATGAAATGATATCACTCATGGATGGTTTCTCGGGCTATAATAAAATATTACTAGCTCTAGAGGATCAACAAAAGACCACCTTCATTACCCCTTAGGGGACTTTATACTATCGAGTCATGCCTTTTGGCCTTAAAAATGCTGGTACTACATATCAGCGAGCCATGAATTACATCTTCCATGACATCATGCATTGCATATTGGAAGATTACATAGATAATCTTCTGGCCAAATATAAACACCAAAAAAAATACCTACCCATCCTTAAAGTCATCTTTGACTATCTCATCAAGTATTGTGTGCATCTTTAACCAAAGAAATGCATCTTTGTGGTACTTTTTGGATAACGCCTAGGTTTCATCATTTCTTTGCGTGGCATAGAATTTAATCCTGCTAAAGTCAAGACCATTCTAGAAATTCCTCCACCCACTAATCTCCCTCAAATTTGAAGCCTACAAGGAAATTTGCAATCTATTTGTCATTTTGTCTCACATATTTCTGATTGTTGTCAAGCATTTCATCATCTTCTCAAGAAAGATGTTTCATTGAAATGGGATGATGAATGCCATAAATCATTTGAGGCATTAAAATAATACCTCCTTCAACCACCAGTTCTCATTCCACCTAAGGATTACCAGCCCTTTTACCTATATATTTCCACCACTGAACATTCTCTAGGTGTCATGCTCGCGCATCACGATGAGCAGCATTGAGAGCAAACAATTTATTACATAAGACACATCCTTCTTGAATACAAAACTAGATATACCCACACCGAAAAACTCTACTTAGCCTTATTTTTCGTCACCACCAAACTCCATCATTATCTACTCAATCACAAAACCTTTGTCATTACTAATACTAACCCATTACACTATATGTATGCCAAACCCTATCAACATCAATGTTTCACATGTTGGCTTATGCTTCTTGCTGACCTCGACCTCAAATTTATTCATCAAAATTCCATTAAGGGCCAGAAAATTGCTGACCAACTGGCCGACACACCTATTTCTAGGGATCAACCATCTAACTTTGACTTCCCAGACGATTCTATAGCTACCGTTTCCCTAGATGAACCCTCTTACCAAATGACACTCTTCTTCGAAGGCTCCAAGTGTCGATGTGGGGGTGGGGGTGGTGTTATCCTCATTCCTCTTGAGGGTGAACCTATGCCTTTGTCTTTCAAACTCGATTTTGATTGTACAAATAATATTTTAGAATACGAAGCAATCGTATTAGGTCTCTAAGATGCATATGCCTTAGATACTAAGACAATCAATATCTTTGGTGATTCTTAGTTGGTCATAAATCAAGTCAATGGCATATACAAGTGTCGTAATGAGATCTTTAAAAAGTATAAGAAATAAGTAGACAAAATTTTGATCACCTTTTACCATTATACACTTCAAACCACCCCATGTTCTACCAATAAATTTATAGATACCATGGCCTTCTTGGCTTCTCAAATACCTACTTCGCCCGCTGACTCTAAAATATTTGTCACCGTAAAAAGGCTACAATCACCCTCTTATTCACCTCGTGAAGTTTACTCCGTTGGAACCATTATCTCTAACCCATGTGACCTTTGGTATAAGCAATATGCAGACTATCTTTCCCTTTCCATTCTACCTGCCGATCTCACTTGTAATGGACAATAGGCCTTTCTTAAAAGTGTCTCCTATTATGTCCTCATGGGTGGTCTCCTTTACAAGCATGGCTTCAACAACATTATCTTATGATGCCTTACAAGTTCTGAAACTACCTAAACCATTAAGGAAGTCCACGATGGAATTTTTGGAGGTCACTTTAGTGGTTTAGCTATTGCAAAATGCATTCTTCACCTTGGCTATTATTAGCCAACCCTAAACCGTGATTGTTGTGCATATGTCCAACTTTGTATGAAATACCAGCAACATGCTAATATCCATCACACACTTAGTCATGCCTTATAGGTTGTATGAGACATTTGGTCTTTCTCTTAATGGGGTTTGGATCTTGTCGGTGAGATCAACCCCCATTATTCACAACATCACCAATGGATCATAACCACTACCAAATATTACACTAAATGGGTAGAGGCCATTCCCCTTATTTCTACAAAAGCTGAGAAAACATGTGAATTCATCAACCATCACATCATTTTTCACTTTGGTGTTCCTCACCACCTTATCACTGATAATGGAAAGCAATTCAAAAACAAAACCCTATATAAACTATGCGACGCATTTGGTATCCACCTCATTTTTTAATCACCCTATTACCTGAAAACCAATGGTCAAGCTGAATCAACCAATAAAACCTTGAAAAAAATTCTTATAAAGGTAGTCAACGATACTGGGAAATATTGGCATATGCACATTCCTTTCTCCTTGTGAGCTTATCGCACTAGTATTCACACTTCGACTGCTGCCACCCCTTTTTCTCTGGTCTTTGGTACCAAGGCTGTCTCAAATCTCAAGTTATTATATGAACATCATCTCAATGCTCTTGACCATCTCCAAATATACCAAAAACGTATCAAACATTCATATGAAAAACATGTTCATGAACAAACCTTTCATCTTGGTGACCTTGTCTTGAAGGAAAATCAACATGTAACCAAAGAGGAGAAAAGTAAATGGGGAAAATTTTCTCCTAATTGGCTTGGACCCTATATCATTACCCATGCCTATGGATCAGGTGCTTATCATTTGTCTTCACTCAAAGGTAAACCCAAACCTGAGCCCCTTAATGCCTTACATTTTCAACCATTTTATTGTTAATATCAAGTCCTATATCACTTTCTATCAGTTGATCACTCGTCCTTTGAGCATTGTTCACCTTCTATATTACCCATTTTGAGGATCCACAACTAAGCAAGAATCATGTGATTACCCATCACCATTTTAGTCTTGTCTTCAATATGAGTACCATGGCTCTACTCATAGCATGATTCTCATGGATACTTTTCATCTTCTCTAGGATGAAATCCCATGGTCATTCATCACTCAAAACCACCCCCTTTCATAGTTAACTCCTGTGTACTATGGTTTTGTCATCTGAACAAGAGCCTAACCTTCCTCTATAGTCTTGTCCATGACTTAAACATCCAAAAAAAAGGGATGCAACTCCTTGAGTCAAGCTTCCAGCTAAAGATGACTCCCTCAAAAGGTACATCTCTTCACTCTAATTCCACCACTATAAATAGATTGCTCCCTTGAAGGATAGCCATATCATAGTTATTTCACAAATTCAATAAAAATATCTAGAATCTTCTCACATCTATCAGCTTCACAAAGACCTCCAGGAGATCATATACTCATCCCATATAGACTTCTGACATTGATCAGTTTATTACAAACAAAAAAATGAAGAAAAAGATGAAATTTTTGTCATGGACTTGCCTATTCTTGATCTTAGGTTTCTTTTTCCGAAAGACACTTTGTCGTACACTAAGTTACGCTAAACCACCTATTCTCACCTACTTTCCTTTTAGCCTAATTCCCTCATTACTCAAGGGAATTTCCGCAAACAAGACATTTGGTGATTATGTAAAAATTTTCACCCTTTGAATGGTCTATTATGCAATGCCTTTAGGGTCTTACGTTCATAAGCCCCTCTTAGGTATGGTTGACTCATTAGGATTCTTATCAATTAAGCGGCTCTTTAAGAACCTCTTACCATTTGCCTTCCTCAATACTTATTGATTATCCTATAAAGGTCTAGCTCATTAACACCTATATTTAACAACCACTCAATCATGCCTATGACCTACATTCAACCATGCCAGTGACCTACACTCAATCATGTCTATGACCTACATTCAACCATGCCTATGACCTACACTCAATCATGCATATGACCTACATTCAACCATGCTTGTGACCTATACTCAGTCATGCCTATGACCTACATTCAACCATGCCTAACACTTACCAACCCATTATTCTACTTCATCGTAATCTTCCCTAGCTTATGGGAGAACTACATTAGCCTGATTTCCTTTTTCGTCAGGACTATGTAGGTAGCACTTCAAGGGCATGGGACCCTTAGAGGTTAGCTTGGCCACTCTCTACCCTAACCAATTCTCCCTTTCCCTTTCCTATTCACATTATACCCTAGTTAGTTTCCTTTCTCTATCAATAAATGAAAATTAAACCAAACAAGCAACAATTGCTAAACATATTTGCCATCATAATTTACACATTCTTTTCATCACATCTCCAATTTCTCTACCATAATCATACATTTTCCTACAAATCATCTTAACATGATCCATACCATCACTAATTTCACACATTAATGAATTATAAATTCAATCAACCATAAAACCTGACTCAACCATTCCTAAATCAACTTGACTCAAGCATGCCTAACCAACCTGACTCAACCATGCCTAACCAACCTGATTCAACCATGCCTATCCAACCTGACTCAACCACACCTAAATCAACCTAACTCCACCATGAATAAACCAACTTGACTCAATCATGCCTAAATCAACCTGAATCCACCATGCCTAAATCAACCTGACTCTACCATGCCTATCCTGACCTGAATCCATCATGCCTAAACCGAACTAACTCCATCATGCCTAAATCGACCTGAATCCATCATGCCTAAATTGAACTAACTCCACCATGCCTAAATCAACATAAATCCACCATTCCTACACCAACATGAATCAGTCATACCTAAACCAACCTAACTCCATCATGCCTAATCCACCTAGTCTCCATCACATACCTACATAGTGAAAATTAATAACCCCATTCATGTTATAAGTACCATCAGCTATAAATCAAAAAAAAAATTTATACACAGGCATGTAAATGGATATAAATAAATACCAGTCTCTCATAAAATCTCATATACATCCTCACCATCTTCGGCACGCAGGCCAATATATGATTAAAAAATAACAAAAAATATCATCTACATCCTCACTCTCTTCAGCACGTAGACCGGTATATATCAAAAATAAAAAACTATACAAAATAGGAGGTACATATGGCTATCAAACATCACCCTGCTGGATATCCTCCATCTCTGTCTCACCTATCTCCTCCTCCTCCTCTTCCCCTATATGACATCTAGCTAGCATCTCACCACCCACCCTTGGTTCTGGCCAGATCTCTATTGGTACCTCACTTGCAGATGGCCTTTGTGAACTGGTGGCCTCACCTTGACCTTGTCTTAGGGCTCGATGGCCCCCTTTTCTCTCTACACTATGGGTGCGTGACCTAGTCCTCTCACTTAAGGATTTTTGTGCTCTATACTCTCCATAGGATAGGAAATCTATCCCTACGACCATTAGCTAATCCTGGTAATACCTCACCTCAAGTAAGGAATCCCTCAACCTACCTATAGGTATTATCTGTGGTGGTGCCATCGGCCTTGGCCCTTGTACCTGTCCAGATGGTACCTATAAATAAAGACCTTGTCCCTGTGCATGTGCCTATCTTGAGGGATCATGTCCTGCCCCTGCCTATATCTAGGCCTAAAGGGCCACAACCTGAACATGTGCAGTGGTAAACTAGCCCTACAAACCTGTAATCTATACCTATAGGGCGGCCACTTGTACCCCATCCCCATCTCCACCCTCTATGGGTACCTATCCCTGTGCTACCTAGGCCTGTAGTGTGGCCACCTGTGCCTGCAAAATAGTAACCTATGCCTCTGAACCTATCAATTACCCCTACACTATCCCCAACTATGTAATTAGGGTAGCCACCTGCCCTTGTAGAGAATCCCTCTTCACTGTGATGGTGACTAAATATGACTACCCCAGCCTCAACGGTACTACTTTTAAATGTGCATCCCACCACTATATGTATCTATTAGTAACCTTGGTGTAATCAATCCTTTGGTCTATCACCTGATCCTCCTGTCCTATCGGCACTGTCGGCTGTGGTAGAGGTAGAGGCCTCTCCATGTTGTCCCTTCTATATTATGGGAAGGGTGGGGGTATATCCTGAAGTTTCCCTAATTATTGTCTAACCATGTCAAAATGTATCATCTTGTGCTCTCTTGCATGTCGCCCCTCTATCCATCAAAGCTCCTGTAGCTCATGTAGCTCCTCTATCATCTGCCCATATAATGGAAAACCCATTTAACATTCTTATTTTTAGACTTTAGAAACAAGGGATTTTTTTTTACACAATGTTCTCTATTCTAAATAAAACATCATTTAGAACACACATTCCATGCCAATCAATCTCATAACAGATAACCATATGCAACTATAATGACTCGGTAAATTACTGATCTCTCATTTCATGACTCGGTTACCAGCCGATCTCTCATGTTTGTCTTAAAGTATATAATACTTTATGTATAATACGTATACTTGGTTTTTCCTACCCTGTTCTAGGTACTGAGTGATCTGTTCAAAGAACCTATCTAAATATTTGTTACCAATATTCATGTGACATCACGTTTCTTTAAACTAGGTAACATAGGACAATGCAACCAACAACTTGCAATACTTTGGCCAAAGGTTTTCAACATACTGTTCCTTTTACTATTCCTAGATGACATACTCATCATTTCAGAATACATCCTTCACCTCACTCCACTATTATTTAGAATGGTCTTTACTGACTTCTTTCAATTCACTTGCCCAAGGTTTGACCCTAACCCCAGTTAGCAACATACTTTGTTATAGGGAGATGCTCACGATGACTTAGGGTATATGGGCATACTCGATCAACCAAAGTCGACCGAATGTGCCAAGGTACCCTGGGTCATAGAAAGCTACATCCTATTCTAATCATGCTAGAGAGAAACTAAGTTCAAGTCTAGATGTGTGTAGATCTAGATGAATAAATTTGGAATGGTGTTGCCATATGTCAACTGCAACACTGTATCCTCGAGAAGCCCTTAGTATTATCAAAGGTACAGTCATGTAGTTAGCACATGCCAACATCCATTAGAACTACTTTATCACGATGTACATACCCTTTAGTGTTCATTAATTTATAATTAAATTTGGATTAAGATTTAGATTACAACAACCATGCCTAACCCTAATTCCAACATTTGTTAAGTTCATTATCTATAATGAATCTGAATTACTAATGAGAAATTTATTAACCTCATGATTGCATTTATGTTCATTAACTCGGCATAACAAGAAGTTATCCAAAAACATGGTAGCAAACATCAAACGGTTAAATTTTAATACAACTAAGTTCTCCAAAGAAGCTATATCATCCCCTAGGTTCAGCTAGAGTTACTTCATATAAAATGAAGTACAAAGATTAATGATCATAACCACCATTCCTTTTATTTTTCATTCTTTTGAGAGAGGAAGAGCCTTCCTCTACATGATTAAATGTTAGGGTTAAAATAACCTTTTTATCATTCACCACTCATATAGTTTAATTGTATGTCCAATACATATTTCATTATTATACTATAATTGTTTAGATAGAGAACGACATCTTTATGCAACTTAAAAAGTTACACTTTAATAAGAAAGATTGAACTATTCCCTTAATCCAACATATTAAATGATAACAATAATAGGTATATAAATAGAAATAAGAGTATCGACAAGATATCATTACTATTTCCTTCATACAAAGTGCAAGAGAATTTACACCACAATTTGGAGTCAGTCTCCAAACCTTTCAATTCATCATGATAAAATATACAATTTACAAGACTATGCATTTCAGGCATACTGCATGTCGATCAACATTAAGATTATAAAAGAAAATAACTTTTCTTTTTAATACAACTCAAGAGTGAATCGAATTTCTTTACAAAAGAACTAGATTTTAAATCAGCCAATACATCATAAATGTTTTTACCTTCTTTTATCACTTACGAAGTCCATCTACAAAAATTGCTAGCATGGGTCAGTTCATTGAACTAAGCATGATAAGAACTAAGCATTAAAATGAAGTGCATTCCACTAATTATTCCATTAAAACAACTTTGCTTTAATGAAACAATTAATATAACATACCAATAAGCATAAGTAATAAAAACCATAAAAGAAGTACAACTAATAAGTCTGAATTCACTTTTTTTTTAAAAGCACAATATAATCAACAACTACTGCATTATATAAACTAATAATTGACCCAATCAGTTACTTATTTAAATCAAACAATAGATCTTTTCGTCTAATTATTTCATAATTCTTTCTGAATTGAAATACAAAATTTTTAACTTTACTATGTAACGAAAAGAGTTGCTTTCAAAACCAAAAACATTATTGTCATTTTTCCAAGTTTCTAGAATCATGTACAGATAAATTTATTTCAGCATAGTACATATTTACGATGATTCATCCTACAACTTAAATAAATAACAAGGAAAATCAATACAAACTATCCACGATTCACCATTCATCTAAGAGATAGAAAACAAATTCAGAAAGTACATAATTGATTACCTACATAACTTCATCAATATAGGAAACCAATAAAATGATTCACCATTTAAGAGATAACATCTCATAAAAATAATCCAAAACCATTCCGTGAAGGAAGAGAATCAAAACAGTAATCATCCTACTTGCAAGCCTTAAGTATATTCTACATTATAGAAGATATCATTTAGATATCTGAAACCATACATTCAAAAAATAAAATCAATCCTTACATAAGGATTATATCTTAATCGTGTCCATCTAGGGAAGGTTCATGATATTATTGAGTGCACAGAAAGGAGTCCATCCGAAAACAATATCCTAATGATGCATGACTCATTCATTCAAAACAATCAGACTATAAATGATTACATTTTCCTTTCTATAGAATAGACTCAGCTACACACTTCCTGAATTGACATGACCATTGATTCTATACAAGTTAGATGAGATCAAGAAAGATCGAATGAGGAAGAATTGGTTTTCTTAGTACCAAAAATGACAGTCCCAAAGTTTCCTAAACATACAACTATTCCCATAAACTTTCACAGCCAACTAGTAACAAGTTAAACTAAACAATCCACAAGGAATTTTTTGTTTCTGAAGAGAGAGTTCACATTACTTCATACAAGATATAAATGGGCAAAAAGATGAATTCATGAAGTTGAACAAAACTAGAATGATAAACACTGTACAACATGGAAGAGAGTCAATCTAAAAAGTACATCGAGTACTAGAACTTAACTTCCCAAAAGCTAAAGGAAACTCAATAGAAAATATCCAAACCTAGAATTCATTCACCATTGTATTACCAATTGAATTCCAACTTCCATTTGAAACTCATAAGTTCTTTCAGAAGTTCCAAAAGAGAACACAAACCAAACATGAAGTTTTAAAGAAAACATTACTTCTATTTTCCTTATAAATTTGAACCTTACCAAAACATCAATACCAACACCATCCCAGTTCAAATACAAAAATAATCAAGGATGCATAAAATGTCAATAACCATATTCATCTATTCATATTTTTTTAAACAAAAGTTTGGGTTCATACTGTAGAGTAGAGTGTATAGTATAGTCCTAAATTAGAAGTATAAAATCTGGGCAAAACAAGACATAGTCCACAAGAGTATTCAACTCCTTTCTCTTTTTAAAAACCTAGAAATCCATTCAAATGAATCCGGAAGAGAATACCAAAAACCCAACACAAGTTTAAGTCAAACAAAGTTTGAAAATTACCCCTGAACTCGACTGTAACAAAAATCCCAACTATACTAACTTTCACAACTCCATCTATCACATAAATATCGAGGTAATGAATTATAGTGCAGAGAAGGTAATTATTCCAGTCAAATTTAAAACAAGTTAAAGTACGACCACAACATTTCCATATACTTCAAAAACCCATTATCGATTGCTTTCAAACGAGCTCGAATTCATACCGAAGGGAAAGTAAACAATACAGTCTTGAACCAGAGGTTCTATATCCTCACAACAGGATATAGTTATATAAAAGGTCAAGCACCCTTCTCTCAAAAAAATCAAATACTTACAAATAAAAACTAGACATGGGCTACCCAGAATAGAGGCAAAAAGAATATCCTCAAACATTTTCACGCCATTACATGTTCAAAGTAAACTGTACAGTCCAAGACAAGAGTACTACTTCTTCATACTCAAAGATGGATCAAGAGAAGATTTCATAAGAGACTACTAGTTTAGACTCAACCAAAAACCATATAATCAAGCTCTTCTAAAGCAGACAGTCCCGAATGTGAGTTCTAAACAAGCACAAAAGCCTCGAAAGTTCCACGTGCATATCACCAATGAAATTACTCAGAGAAAAACATCTAAAGACTACCATTATCATGCAATGGATTCATATCCAAAAATAACAGAGATTACTTCAATCATGAAAGCAAATAACCAGACAAAACATGCAACCATTTATCTCATGAGAGTAGAGATATTTTAATGAAACATTTAGAGGAAATCAATAAATATTAATGGGTAGAGCCTATCATGCATGCTAGTGCTTCTGCCAATGCGAAGGATACTTCCAACCGAGCTTCCAACTCTTCTTATCCCCCAAGATAAATCAACAATCAAACATATCTTTCTCTAATGCCTCATATAACCAAAAATATCCACAAGGTGAAAATTGAACTGTTGGTTTAAAGAACCAGATAGCTCCATGCAAAGAAAAAATCACAAAGCATGCAAGACCAAACAACCTCCAAAAAATCCACCCTCATTGTTTCCAAGATGGTTTTCTCACAAAAATTGAGATTCATTAATGCCATTACTCCCCAATATCCCACCTATCTCTCCTTTCCACTACCTCCCAAAATTGGCGAATTCTATTTCAAGCTCTGCATGCATTTCTAATTTTAACTATGATTCCACATAAGCTTCCATCTAGTTTACATGTCTCTACCAAAATTGGTAGTACTTCCTTTTAATTCTAAAATCAAATCAAATAAATACCTTTGGAACCATTGCCAACTTGCCATGCGACCCATAGGTCCCTTTCATTAGTTAAGGATAGATATCCATAACTTAGGTTATGACCTTAGGTTAGTCTAAAAAGTAATTACCTTAGGTTAAAACCATTTCCTTAGGTAATTTTCCAACTGAAGATAGGGTATAATTCAAACCAATTTAGTAGTAGGTAATAGGTTAAGAGTATACCTAACATCACCTTAGGTTTTTTCCCATCCTAACATAAAATGTGAAGCTTATGATAGATTGTCACCCGTATAAGTAGACATAGCTTAGGAAATAGGTATATTTACCTTAGTTTAGAATCCCATTAGGATAAATCCCATAGGTATAGGACTTAGATTCCCTTCATAGTCATGAAGCAGGCTTCGTTCCACTAACATCGTTAAATGTCCTAAAGAGATCAATCCGAAAGATCTGAGCACAAAACATACAAAAAAATGCAGGCACGATCTTAAAAGACCATAAAGAATTTGTAAACATACAAAAGTTTAGTCTGTTATGTCTCTCAACCTTTGAATGTCTGTTTACCATTCAGATCAGGCAAGGAAATTTAAAACATGCCTTGGATCAATGGAATTGATCCAAGGATGAGTCAGTTAATAGAGATAATTTTAAAACCATCATAACCAAATTAAAACTCACCTATCTGAAGTGAAAATGGATTATTGCAAGCATCAAAATTTCAATTTAATGAATCCAAGAGAAGAAATTATTTATCCTTGGCAAGCATGTTTTTCAATAAGCAAAGAAGCACACCGCATCAAGAAAATCACATGTCAATGCTTGCAATGCAAAAGAGGAATATAACAGTTTTTCAAAGGTGTTACATACTTCCCTCCTAAAAAGAATAATCATCTAGATGATTTTCTTATTTTACCATTGCATTAAGGACAATCAATTTATTCACTTTCGTATCATATGTTTTGTAACAATATCAGAATTTTAAAGTTCTAGAAATCAACATTCACATAGTTGTTTATTTAAAAACAAATAGTTATCTACCCCAAACTGGCAGACTTATTGTCATATAAAGATAAAATCACAATTTTTTATCAGTCATTAGAATCAATTCTGTTCAAATAAATATGGAAAACTAGTTTTCATATCTTCCATATTTTCCCAGGTTGCACTTTCTTCATTAAACTAGTCCCACTAGCCCTTACATTGACTTATTTCAGGATTTCTTAAATGTAGCTGGTGAGTTTCCAGCACTCGTATGGGTTTAACCATGATTATTCCTGGGTCTTGGACCTACAAGGAATTCCAATTTAACACATGTGATAAATCTGAAATGTATTTCTTAAGCAAACAAATATGGAAAACATCATGCATTCATGACAAAGCAGTAGGTAATGCTAAATGGTAAGTTACAAGGTTGATTACTTCAACTATTTCAAAAGATCCCACATAATAAGGTGATAACTTGGCAGCCTTGCCAAAAGTTATAGATCTCTTTTTTGGTTTAACCTGAAGAAATACCTTCTCACCAAGTTTAAATTTCCTATCAACCTGCTTTATATCAGCATAACTCTTTTGCCTGTCTGCTTCTTCTTTCAAGCATTCACGAATCATTTTAACTTGTTCCATTTCTATAAGGTTTTGCATTTTTTTCCGTATAGTGCTTCGAAAGGTGACATCTTAAGAGAGGCATGATATGTTTTATTGTAAGAAAAATCAACTAGTGGAAGGTACTCTTCCCACGTATACTGTTGATCCATACAATACATTCGTAAAATATCCTCTATAACTTGATTAACTCTTTCAGTCTGTCCATCAGTTTTTAGATGATATGTAGAACTAAAATTTATCTTAGTTCCTAGAGCTGCATTAAGTGTTTGCCAAAACCTTGAAGTCATTCTAGGATCTCTATTAGATATGATTAATTCAGGTACTCCATGTAATCTAATAATTTCATGTACAAATATCTTTACCAAAACAAGAGAATCATCCTTCAGATCACCAACAATAAAATGTGCTACTTTTGTTAGTTTATCAGCAACTACCAAAATAACATCATGTTCATTTCTTGACATAGGCAACCCTTGTAAAAAATCCATGCTTATTACTTTCCATTTGTACTATGGTATGCTATGAGGATACAATAAACCATGTTCAGCTTTAACACATTGACATTCAAGACAATGTGTCACAAAATAAATAATGTCCTTTTTCATCCCCTTCCAGAAATATTGTTTTCTTATATCAGTAAACATATTTGTAATACCAAGGTGTCTAGAAAAAGGTGAATTGTGAAATTCTGCTAAAAATTTCTTTCTTAAATCATTTAGCGAAGGTATGTATACTCTGTTTTCAAATCTTAAAATTCCTTCATTGTCAAAGTGAAAAACTTTATACCTCACATCATTTGGATCTGCAGCAAGCGTTGCTTTTTACTTGTTGAAAGTAAGAATCGGATTCTATGACACTTTTTGCTTCGTCCTTAAATTCAGTTCTCAATGTTATAAGAGTAGAAATGTGCTTCCTATGACTTAGAACATCAACTACTCTATTTTCCTTACCTTTGATGTAATTTATGTCAAAATCATATTGAGAAAAAAAATCTAACCATCTTCATTGTCTTGCATTTAGATTTGGCTGAGTGAAAATATACTTCAGCCCAAAATGATCAGTTTTTAATTCAAAAGGTTTACCAAACAGATAATGCCTCCAAAATTATAGTGCATGAATAATGGCAATAAGCTCTAAATCATGTGGAGCATAATTCAACTCATATAACTTTATTTTTCTACTTTCGTAAGCTATGACATGATCATTTTGTAACAAATTACCTCATAGACCTTCCCCAGATGCATCTGTTACAACTGGAAAGTATCCATTAGGGTTTGGTACTACTAGAATAGGTGTTTATGTTAACTATTCCTTCAAAGTTATAAATGTAGATTCATATTTCTCATTCTACAAAAACTTCTTATCCTTTTTCTGCAATGAAGTTATTGGTGCAGCCACTTTAGAAAAATCTTTCACAAATTTTCTATAGTAACCAGCAAGACCCATGAAGCTCCTAACTTCATGTAAATTCTTTGGTGTAGGCCACTCAATTATAGCTACAATTTTAGAAGGATCTACATCAATTACATTCTTACTTATTACATGTCCCAAATAGTGCACTTTTGTGTCATAGAAAGAACATTTAGATAGCTTACCATATAACCGTCTCTTCCTCAAAATTTACAAAACTATCTTCAAATGCTCATGGTGTTCCTAAATAATTTTAGAATATATGAGAATTTCATCCAGGAATACAAGCAAAAATTTGTCCAAGTATTCTTGAAAGATATTATTCATTAAATTGATAAAATCTGTAGGTGCATTTGTTAATCCAAAAGGTAAAACTGTGAACTCATAATGTCCATACCTTGTTCTAAAAGCTATTTTATGAATGTCCTCATCCTTAATCCATAATTTATGATATCCAAATCGAAGATCTATCTTATAATATACCGATGCTCCACGCATCTGATCAAATAGATCATTAATTCTAGGGAGTGGATATCTATTCTTGATTGTTGTTTTGTTTAACATTCTATAATCAATGCACAATCTAAGTGTTCCATCCTTCTTTTTCACAAAAATTACTGGTGCTCCCCAAGGTGAAACACTCTGTCTAATCAAACCTTTGGAATTTTTTTTTTGCAATTGTGACTTAAGCTCTACTAATTCTATAGTAGTCATTCGATATTGTGCCTTAGAAATAGGCTCGGTTACAAGCTTGATTTCAATAGTGAAGTCAAATTCCCTTTTGGGTGGAAGACCTGGTAACTCTTCCAGAAATATGTCACTGTAATTTCATAACAACAGATATCATTCCATGACATCATTGTTCTCTTCAGCAGTTTCTTAAATCTTTACTACATATAAGGTACAACCTTTATTTTTGGCCTTTTTAAGTTGCATAGCTGATAGTTCCCTAATAGAAATCTCACGTTTCACACCCTGAATCTTTGTTGTTTTCTATAGGTCATCTAAACAACTAATATTCTTTTCAAAATAGTCCACTTTTGCCTCATGTTCAACTAACCAATTAACACCTATGATTACATCATGAGACCCCAAAGGTGCAACATAAAGATCAACTTCAGTGGAAAAACTAGGTAAGTCAAGGAATGCTCCAAAAAGACACATACTAACTGTATGAACAACATTGTTTCCATAATGTAAAGTCCATGTTTTATCCATGTTTCCATCTTTTCTTTTTAGTTTTGATTCTAATTTACTAGAAATAAAATATTAAGTAGCTCTGGTATCAAAAATAATAGTTATATGTATGTCAAATAACTTACTCGGAACCTCTATGGGAGTGGCCTATTTTTTAGCCTACTTGTCAGCTACTGCAGCGTGTATCTTGTGCTACTGATTATGATCATCCTTTTCAAAGGACATTGATTTGCATAATGATCTTTGCCAAAGTCATAACAGCCCCCTACAGGTCCCTTTCTAGGCTCAGATTTATTTTCAGCCTTAGAGTTATCATTCTAACCTCCATAGGACTTCTATCCATTATTATTATTCTTGACAAAGTTGTTTCATGCATTACCAACAAACTTATTTGTTGCCGCTTTCTTACTATTATCAGCTGAAAACTTAGTTTTCTTTCTGAATTTATTCCATGGTCCTTTCTTAGGTGTAAGAGATGATGAAGAGGAGTTGGGGACTTTCTTCCTTACTTCCTCTTTATGAGAAAAAATTACCTTTAATTTTTGTTCCTACCTTATGGCTTTATCAACAACCCATTCCATCGTGGTTGGGATGTGAAAATCCACCTCTCCTCCTATAACAGGATTCAATCCCATGATTAATTTATGTATCCTGAACTTCTCGTCAGTTTGATACTGAGGTACATACTTAAGGAGTTTAGTAAACCATTCCCAATACTCAATTACAGTTAGCTTTCCTTGAGCTAAATTTTGAAATTTAGTCATTTTTTGATCATAATAAAGTTGTGGTAGCCAACATTGGCTAAAGTAACCTTTAAATTGATCCCAAGTGATATTAGTTTCATCAATATTCAACTCAGCCTTACAGTTGTCCCACCATGAAGATGCCTCATGGGAAAGATGATATGCTCCCCAGATTTCCTTTGTTTCTTTTGAGAAATTCCTTATTACAAAGTACTTCTCCATTTTGCTAATCCAATTCTCAGCTCCATCTCCTAATGTGGTGCCATCAAACTTGGGTGGGTGTTCAACTGCTAGCCTAGCCTTTTTGTTCTCAGGTTATTCCATCAAGCTTGGGTGGACTTAACCTTTTCTATTAATCATTATTGAGTTTCCCTTGTGTCCAACAAGGTAGCAAGCTATCAGCCTAACCATTTTCATTTTCTATTAATAAGAAATTTTAAGTTTTATCATATTATGGACACAATAGGTCTAAGAGCTGCAACCTTTGGCTCTGATACCAAGATGTAAAATTCCTATTTTAAGACTTTAGAAACAAAGGAATTTTTTCTACACAATGTTCTCTATTCTAAATAAAACATCATTTAGAACACACATTCCATGCCAATCAATCTCATAACAGATAACCATATGTAGTTGTAATGACTTGGTAAATTACCGATCTCCCATTTTAAGACTTAGTTACCAACCAATCTCTCATGTTTTTCTTAAAGTATATAATAATTTATGTATACTACGTATACTTGGTTTTTCCTACCCTATTCTGGGTACTGAGTGATCTGTTCAAAGAACCCATCTGAATATTTTTTACCAATATTCATCTGACATCACGTTTCTTTAAACTAGGTGACATAGGAAAACACAACCAGTAGATTGTGATACTTTGGCCAAATATTTTTAACATACTTTTCATGTTACTATTCCTAGATGACATACTCGTCAATTTGGAATACATCCTTCACCTCAATCCACTATTATCTAGAATTGTCTTTACTGACTTCTTTCAGTTCACTTGCCCAAGGTTTTACTCTAACCCATGTTAGAAATATAATTTGTTATAGTGAGACACTCAAAATGACTTAGGGTATATGTGCATACTCGACCGACCAAAGCCGATCGAATGCGCCAAGGTACCCTGGGTCATAGAAAGCTACTTCCTATTCTAATCATGCTACTAAATTGACCTAGAGAGAAACTAAGTTCAAGTCCAGATATATGTAGATCTAGATGAACGAATTTGGAAGGGTGTTTCCATATGTCAACTACCACACTGTATCCTCAAGAAGCCCTTAGTCTTCTCGAAGGTACAGTCATGCAATTGGCCTATGCCAACATCCATTAGAACTGCTTCATCATGATGTACATACCCTTTGGTCGTCATTAATGCATAATTAAATTTGGATTAAGATTTAGATTACAACAACCATGCCTAACCCTAATTCCAACATTTGTTAATTTCATTATCCATAATGAATCTGAATTACTAATGAGAAATTTATTAACCTCATGATTGCATTTATGTTCATTAACTCGGCATAACAAGAAGTCATCCAAAAACATGGTAGCAAACATCAAACGGTTAAATTTTAATACAACTAAGTTGTCCAAAGAAGCTATATCATCCCCTAGGTTCAGCTAGAGTTACTTTCATATAAAATAAAGTACAAAGATTAACGATCATAACCACCATTCCTTTTATTTTTCATTCTTTTGAGAGAGGAAGAGTCTTCCTCTACATGATTAAATGTTAGGGTTAAAATAACCTTTTTATCATTCACCACTCATATAGTTTAATTGTATGTCCAATACATACTTCATTATTATACTATAATTGTTTAGATAGAGAACGACATCTTTATGCAACTTAACAAGTTACACTTTAGTAAGGGAGATTGAACTATTCCCTTAATCCAAATTATTAAATGATAACAGTAATAGGTATACAAATAGAAATAAGATTATCGACAAGATAGCATTACTATTTCCTTCATACAAAGTACAAGAGATTTTACACCACAATTTCGAATCAGTCTCCAAACCTTTCAATTCATCATGATAAAATATACACTTTACAAGACTATGAATTTTAGGAATACTACATATCGATCAACATTAAGATCATAAAATAATATAACTTTTATTTTTAATACAACTCAAGAGTGAATCGAAATTCTTTTCAAAAGAACCAGACTTTAAATCAGCCAATACATCATAGAAAAAAATTTCCTTCTTTTATCACTTACAAATTCCATCTACAAAAATTGCTAGCACGGGTCTATTCATTAAACTGAGCATGATAAGCACTAAGAATTAAAAAGAGAAGTGTATTCCATTAATTTTTCCATTAAAACAACTCTTCTTTAATGAAACAATTAATATATCATACCAATAAGCATAAGTAATAACAACCATAAAAGAAGTACAACTAATAAGTCTAAATTCACTTTTTTTTTTAAAATCACAATATAATCAGCAACTACTGCATTATATCAAATAAGAATTGACCCAATCAGTTACTTATTTAAACCAAACAATAGATCTTTTCGTCTAATTATTTCATAATTCTTTCTGAATTGAAATACAAAATTTTTAACTTTACTATGTGACGAAAAGAGTTACTTTCAGAACCAAAAACATTATTGTTGTTTTTTCCAAGTTTCTAGAATCATGTACAGAAAAATTTATTTCAGCATAGTACATATTTAGGATGATTCATCCTACAACTTAAATAAATAAGAAGGAGAATAAATACAAACTATCCATGATTCACCATTCATTTAAGAGATAGAAAATAGGTTCAGTTGTACATAACTGATTACCTACATAAATGCATCAATCAAGGAAACCAATAAAAGGATTCACCATTTAAGAGACAACATCTGAGAACAAGAATCCCAAACCAATCCGAGAAGGGAGAGAATCAAAACAATCATCATCCTGCTTGCAAGCCTTAAGTATATTCTACATTATAGAAGATATCATTCAGAGATCTGAAACCATACGTTCCAAAAATCAAATCAAGCCTTACATAAGGATTATATATTTCTCATGTTCATCCAGGGAAGGTTCATAATATTATTGAATGCATAGAAAGGATTCCATTTGAAAACAATATCCTAATGATGCATGACTCGTTCATTCAAAAACAATCAAATCTATAAACGATTACGTTTTCCTTTCTATAGGGAAGACTCAACTGCACACTTCCCGAATCAACACGACCATTGATTCTATACAAGTTAGCCGAGATAAAGAAAGATCTAACATGGATGAATTGGTTTTCTTAGTACCAAAAATGACAGTCCCAAAGTTTCCTGAACATACAAACTATTCCCATGAACTTTCACAACCAACTAGTAACAAGTTAAACCAAACAATCCACAAGGAAGTTTCCATTTCTGAAGAGAGAGTTCACATTACTTCATATAAGATAGAAAGGGGCAGAAATCTGAATTCATGAAGTCGAACAGACCTAGAATGATAAACACTCTACAACATGGAAAAGAGTCGATCTACAAAGTAGTTCGAGTAATAGAACTTAACTTCCCAAAAGTTAAAGGAAACTCAATAGAAAAGATCTAAACCTAGAATTCAATTTACCATTGTATTACCAATTGAATTCCAACTTCCATTTAAAACTCAGAATTTATTTCGTAAGTTCCAAAAGAGAACACAAACCAAATGCAAAGTTTTAAAGAAAACATCACTTCTATTTTTCTTATGAATTTGAACCTTACCAGAACATCAATACCAACACCATCCCAGTTCAAATACAAAAATAATCAAGGACACGTAAAATGCCAAAATCCATATTCATCTATTCAACTTTGTTTAAACACAAGTTCGGGTTCATAGTATAGAGTGGAATGTACAGTACAATCCTGAAGAAGAAGTATAAAAATCAAAGCAAAACAAGACACAGTCGACAAGAGTATTCAACTCCTTTCTCTTTTTAAGAACCTAGAAATCCATTCAAATGAATCTGAAAGAGAATACCAAAATCCCAATACAATTTTAAGTCAAACAAAGTTTAAACACTACCCACGAACTTGACTGTAATAGAAATCCCAACTATAATAACTTTCACTGCTCCATCTAGCACACAAAGATCGAGGCAAGCGAATTATAGTGCAGCGAAGGTAATTGTTCTAGTCAAATTTAACACAAGTTGAATTATGAACACAACACTTTCCATATACTTAGAAAACCCATTATCGATTTCTTTCAAATGAGCTTGAATTCATACCGAAGGGGAAGTAAATAATACATTCTTGAACAAGAGGTTCTATATCCTCATAACAAGATATAGTTACATAGATGGTAAAGCACCATTTTCTGGTACCCAAATTTGTTCTCCTTTGAGCAGCATCAGAGATATGACATGAAGCTTGAAGTTAGATAGATCATGATGTGTGTCGTTTTGTAGCTGGGGATGTGATCTAACTGGAACTCATATTTGTGGAGAGATGGATAGCACTTTGAAAGGATTTGATCTGACCCTCAATGTTTTAGGTTGTGCCTTTCAACCAAGGTAAGAGAACCTATATTGTAACCCCAAAATGGTGAAGGAGATGAAGATATCCCTCAATTTATGTAAATAGTATGAAAAGGCCTTGGGAAAATATGATCAACACTCCAAATATGAATTTCACAAGTTGTCACTCCCAGATCATGGAGATATTTTCAATGCAAGGCAAGGGTTACTGAAGACATTTTATAATCTTGATTTCTCCTTGTGCATTTTTGTAGATAGGTTATATTATTTTGTTGACACACAATGTAGATGCAGGGGTAGTATGGGTAGGATTAGTTTGTTTAGAATTATTTTTTGGTGGGGTGTTGACAAGACAAAGTGGGATATATCAGATCTTTGACAACCTCTACAATACTTGAACAACTATCAGATAAAATGCTTCAAATAATCAGGATATTCTTTCAACCAGAAGAGGCATAAATGGAAGCCCAAGTTGCACTCTTCACACAATCTTTGAGAATTCACCACAAAATCTTGAAGTAAAGAACTCAACTAAACACAAAAATCCATGATCAAACCACGCCTAAGGTACCCCCAAAGGCTTATAAGCAATCTCTGCAGTCAAGGAAGGTAAAGTGATTTTAAATTTTTTTATCTCTTTATCAGATGAAGGCTCTTCTGAACATGAGATTGCAAATTCCACTAAACTATCAACAAGAAATGGAGATTCTGTGTGATTTCTAAAGACTTTCAATGCAAGATTGCAACAAGAACAATGAAAACTATTTGCAGGCATTTAAAAATGATAACAGACACCATATTGCCCAGGAAAACACATAGATTAACTCAAAATCTTGTTAGATTCATCAGCAGGGGAGAGTTTCATGTACAATCTCAGAGCTGTTTGATGGCTATACATTTGTAACCAACTCACATACATGAAGATCCAACACAGAAGAAATTATTCTGGTTCTTTGGTGGGTTTCTCAGAAAAATGAGCTTTCTCTCAGAATTTTGCTCATGATTTTTCAACTTTTCCCGACCCTTTGCATGTCTCAAAACATGCATTATATATCTCTTGCCACATTTCATCCTTCTTTTCCAAGAAAATAATATGCCAAGGGATCAATTTTGTTATAACAATTCTTCATGATTCAATGAAAATGACATCAAACAGAAAAACATTTGTAGTTTGCTAGGTGTGCCCAATAAAGATTAAATCATTACAAATATCTAGATCATTATCCATTCTAGAGGCATGTTTTTCATCATTGAGGCTTGCAAACACCTTTTACTCATCATTTTCACCTTTTTACCTTTTCAAATTACCTCTGCAACTTTTGATTTTTTCATTTCACGTGTTTTTTGGATGGATTAGGACAAAATTTATTTCAAAATCACATCAAATCAAAGAATTAAGCCATGAAAGTGATGCCAATGATCCTGGAAGGCCAAGACAACACAAAATCACTATAAATTTGATGAATTTTGATGCAAAAATCGTGATTCCAAGCTTCCTAGAGCTCACATGGTGGTCAAAACAAATGGATGCACAACAACCATCGATCTTATCCATCTTTTAATCCTGGCCCTACACATGGAAGATGCGGACTTAGGAAATAAGCTTGAGTTACCTTTTTTATTTTTTGGATAAGGATAGACACGTGGCAAAAAATGATTGGAAACAAATTCGGGCTCATTTTTTGACTTTTCAACCTTTTGGAAAAAATGGAAAAATTTGACTTTTTTCCCTGCCCCTTCGCCTTTGAATTTTGGAGCTGACCCATGGCACATGGTGGGTCCCATTGGGATCGTGCTTCAATTCTATGCATTTTGACCATTTTTTAGAAAATTGGAAAATTTTCACTTTTACCCCATGTAGGCCTGCACCTCTGATTTCTCCCTTGCCATGTGTCTCCTTGTGTTTCGTCACAGGCCAACACTCCAAATTTTTATTCTGAGTCTTTTTTACAAAAGGGAAAAAATCCCTCCTAGCTCCGCTGGCCTGCCGATCCGCCTTATCCTCTGCCACGAATCCATATCTCATTTTCCAAGGACCTGCGAGCTTAATCTTCATTTTTAATCCCTTTAAGCCAAGGGAAAATTATCAACTTTGTCTTCGTCGGCCCGTGCCTCTGAGTTCTCCCTCGCCATGTGTCGCTCGATGATTTTCTAGTGGGCCAGTGCTTAAAATTTTGATTTTAAGCCCTTTTGTGAAAAAGGGGAAAAAATCTCCATTTCCCTTCATGGCCTGCACTTCCCTCTAACCCTGTCATGGACATGTGTCCTCCTATGATTGGCCATGGGGCCATGCGGTCCAAAATTTTACTTTAACCTATTTTTGAGCCAAAAGGGACACAAAATTTCATAAATTTTTCTCCGCCACCCACATCCCCTCTGACCAAAATGACTTCCACGCATGTCCTCCTCTGATTGGAGCAAGGGGAAAAAATGATTTTGAAACTATAAAAAAATAGAGCCAAAAAACTCTAAGTCCCACATCGGCCCGCTCCTCCCTTTTTGGTCTTTTAGGACACGTGTCCACTCTCTGATTGGCTGCGGGGCTTCAGACCAATTTTATGACTTTAACATTTTTTCAAAATAAGGTCTAAAAACCTTAAGGAGAATCCGACCACCCACCATCCCCCTACAAAATCAAGAACATGCCATGTAGGCAAATCTGGAAAAAATGGGTCCCTGGGCCCGAAAATGCCCCATTTGTCAAAAAGGCAAAAAATTAAAAGTTACAACACTTCCCCACTTTTCCTCAGCCAATTAAAAGTTGCCACATTTCCAATACCTTTTGAGGATGAATTTTACGGGAAAATGATGCACGTTTGACCGATCAAAACGTAAAAAATTCTAAGGATGCCCTAGAATTCAATTTTTTCACCAAGGATGGCAAATTTTTTGATTCTGAATCAACTGAAGCATGATTTCCTAAACATTTTCGACCTTGGCAATAGGGTTTTCAATTACAAACAAGTATGATTTGATCAATTTCAATTTTTCCATGATCTGGCAAAGGGAAAAATGACATAGCCCATAAAAATTGGAAAAACTAGGGCACAAAAAAGGGCAACCTTGGATTATTGTTTCAAATTAGGGAAAAAACAACAAGTTGGTGAGCATTTTTAAAGCATTTTCAACTAGAGGGGAATAATTACAGACCATCAAATCAAAGGACAAATTTTTTTTTGAGAAGATGCAGATTTGAAAATTTAGGGCAACATGGTGCAAGCTCAAAAATGGTACCAACATCGGCTCTTGCTTGGGGATGGGCACTCCCAGTGAGTGCCACAAGGACAAAACGTAAACCAAGTGCCAAAAATATCCATTTGGCAAAGAATTCATGAGCCAAAATCACCAAAAACCAACTGAGAACCCGACAAAAATGGCTGCCGTATAGTAAGGAAAACCACAAACCGACAAAACACCAAAAACTGAGTAGAAAAAAACACTATAACTGTACAACTGGTGCATACCTCAAATTTGGGGATTAATCCAAGAAATGTTTCAAATGCCTACCATTAATAGGAAGCTCAAGCAATTCCCCATCTAAGTCCTTGAGAAAGAAGGTATGTTCACCAATTCTGATATCAATGGCATAAGGGCCCATCCATAATTCATCAAATTTTCCATGTTTTCCCTTGTTTTCATGCCTACTATCCCACAACAAAACCAGATCTCCAACATTGAAGGATCTAGGAGTGACCTTCTTGTCAAATAATCTCTTCAATGTTTCCCTAAATCTGACATGCCTTTGATGGGATGCTCTTCTCTCCTCATCAAGCTCAATAATCGGATTGATCCTTGATTCATATGGGCCAAGCTCTTGATCTTCCAACTATTGGGAAAACTGAAATGAAGATAATTATAGGTGTAAGGGTAGCAAAGCCCGAGTTCCATACACCAATTCAAATGGGATTTTACCAATAGCTCTTTTAGGAGTTATCCTATTATCCCAAACTGTAAATTTTAATTGTTCACCCCATTTATTCTTATTTTGCTCCAAGGTTCTTCTAATGATCTTCAACAAATTCTTATTGCTAGACTCAGCTTGTCCATTCCCTTGGGGATTATAGTTTGAAGAATAAGTCAGATTGATTCCATATTCATTACACATTGCCATTAAAGGTTTTGCTCTAAAGCACATGACATTATCAGCTATAATCTTGACTAGGACTCCAAATCTGCATATGATTTGATTCAACAAGAAATCCATAACTATTTTGTGTGTTGCTTTCTTGGTGGGGATTGCCTCTACCCACTTTGTAAAATAATCAGTGGCTACAAGGATCCACTTATGGCCAGCACTAGAAGGATCTAAAATATCACCAATGAAGTCCATCCCCCATTGCTTGAAAGGAGCTTCAATTGATACAGGTTGCAAAGGAAGGTAGCCTGAAGCTTTCAGTCTTCTGGAGAAATGTTGGCAACTATCACATTTTCTAACCAGCTAGGTTGCATCTTTGAAGAGAGTAGGCCACAAATAACTAGCTCTCAAAATCTTATGTGCTGTTACTCTTCCTACAAAGTGTCCTCCACAAAATCCCCCATGGAAATCAACAACTATCTTGGGAGCTTCATTTTCAATTATGCATTTTAAGAGGACACCTTCAGGGTTCTTCCAAGCCAGCCCAAGGTCTGTGATGATATATTTTTGAGAAGCCAACTTAAGGGCTCTTTTCTAATTTTTATTCAAGTGACTAGGGCAGCACAGGTGTCTGAGGTAGAAGATCATATATTTGTACCACTCAGAACTTACCAACTTTACAAGCACATCTACCCTTTCTTCCTCTAGCTGATTCACTTCCACATTCTGCAAGTTTCTCTCAACCATGAGCTTAGCAAGGCCCAAACCACATACAAACTTTGTGGTTTGGATGTCCATATCATACTCTTACAGCTTGTTCACCCACCTACATATTTTTCTTGAGATCTCCATCTTTGATAATATGTCTTTCACCATGGTGTGGGGAACATAAGCAACAACTTTTGAACTCAATATATAAGGCCCGGAAAACTTTTGTTTCTTTCACCAAGGAAAATTCTTGTTTCTCCATGATTGTATAATTCAACTTAGTTAGCTTGTAAAGCCTTACTAAAGAAGGCAATAGGCCTCTCATCCCCATCTTCAGCCTTTTGGAGAAAAAAAAAAATGCAATAGTATTTTCAGAAGCAAAGGAAAAGATTTGGAAAGGCCTCTTATAGTTTGAGGTTGCTAAAAAAGGTGAATGTTTAAGTGCATCCTTAATTCCTTCAAAATCTTGAATGAAATCCTCCTCCCATTTGATAACTTGGCCCTTCCTTAGCATGCTTGTGAATGGAAGAGTTAACTTAGCAAATTTGGAAACAAACCTTCTAATAAAATTAATTTGACCAAAGAAAGATTGGATGCCTTTCTTGGTTCTTGGGATAGGTACTTTGTTGATTACTTCCACTTTCTCACGGTCTATCATAACACCATCTTTAGACAAAATATGTCCCAACAACTTGGCCTTTTGCATGCTAAAATGACACTTCTTTCGATTAAGAGAAATTCCATACTCCCTTATGTCTGATCAGCATCTTCTCCAAGTGCTGCAAATGATCACCTCTTTGCCTTGAAAACATAGTCACATCATCTTGGTAAACTGTAATGAACTCATTGATGTAACTAGCAAAAGCAACATCCATTTCTCTTTGAAAAGTGCCACCAGCATTCATGAAACCAAAGGGCATACTAAAAAAAACATATATTCCCCAAGGAGTAGTAAATGTTGTCTTAAGTCTTTCTGATTCTTTGAGAACCACTTGATTATATCTGGAGAAACCATCCAATGTATAAAGCAACTCAGACCCTGTCACAAGTTGCAACACATTTTCCATGTTTGGCAAGGGATAGTTGTCCTTCATGGATTATTTTTGTAGATTTCTAAAATCCACACAAATTTTGATGTCTCTGTTCTTCTTTCTGACTGGAACAAGGTTTGCAACCCAAGATGAATATCTAGTGGGTTGAATAATAATTCCATATCTCAACTTCTTTAACTCCTCTTGCATTTTCATGGAGAGAAGTGGATTAATTGGCCTTTGCCTCTATCTGAATGGATTAGTCTTGGCCTCAAGAGGCATCTCATGTTGAAACAAGTCTTCTTTATATGCTTTTAGCTCGGAATAGGACCAAGCAAGGCAATCTTGATATTTTTTCAAGAGTTGGGAATAGGATTGTTTTTCCTCTTTACTTAAATTTTTGCCCAACCAAATCTTCCTTGGTTTACCATTAATGCCCAAGTTATGCTCTTCCACATCCCTTGAGGCAGACATGTTTCTATTTATTATGCAATTAGCATTGTTAAAATTTGACTCAAGTGCAACAATACCTCTAGGAATGGTGTTTGTTTTCAATTGGATGATGTCTTCTTCTTTCTCAAACAAAGTTTCTCTTCCTTCAGTCATGCATACCATTGGGTCCCAATCAATGTTCTGATTTGTAAAATCACCTTGGTTTTGCAAGAACCTTAGCACTTGAGAATCATCATCAAACACTTGCCAATTCTTGATGTTGTTAGGGACAGCTAGCTTAGTTAGCACTTCAATGTTGTATTCACAATAAGGTGAAAAGGTGCAATTTCCAAATCTAGAACCCAGCAGTGCCAACTTGTTATCAACAACATTGAGACCTTTTTCATGATACACAATGTTAAAGGATTCAAACATTTCAATTAAATCCCAAACTGCATGCTTATATTGTTTCATACGTTGATTTTTTGTAGCATACAATTTTCTTATTTGTTTGACAACCAGCTCTGAATCTCCTTTTACAAAAATGTCTTTTACTCCATATTTTCATGAAATTCTTAACCCCAACAACAATGCCTCATACTCAGAAATGTTGTTAGTGCATTCAAAATTAAGTTTGAAAGAAAAAGAAAAATCTTCCAAACTAGGAGAAAGCAGAACTATACCAACACCATTTCCAAATTTGGAGCATGCTCCATCAAATAGCAAGGTCCAAGTAGACCCTACCACCTCAAGGAAATTTTATTTGTCCATCTTATTTTATTTTCCATCAGAAAAACCAATGAAATTCTCATCATCTACATAAGTAAACAACACTACATAGGAAGCATTGTTTGGGTCCTCAATTAGATGCAACATTTTCTTTTCTCCATAGAGCTTGACTAGGCTGCCCTCAATAGGAATGGTGGCAAAAGTCATATCCATTTTGGAAATTCCCTCAAACACTTGCAGCCCACTTTCTTGACAAAATCATACCCCATTTGGTAGGGCAATCAGCAATCACAACATCCAATTTTAAATTCCTCCCTGGATAAGATGCAAGCTACACTACCAAACCTTTCACACAACCAACAACCGAAACTTCTTTTGAGCCCATGACAATACACTTTCCATAGGCTGACTGTCACTTTGATGTCCAACTCATTCATGACTTCTAAAGGCATGGCATTACATGAAGCACCAGAATCATACATACAATTGTGAAGTAGCTTATCCTTTATGATCCAAGTTGTGAAGAATGGATCAACATTCAATTGGGAATCAACCAAATATTTCCCAAAATATACCTTAGGTGTCATCTCCAAGATCTTCTACTGCTAGTGGTGTTTCAAGGTCAACAATGATCTGTGGTGGAGTTTCAACAACATTTACATTTCTTCCTAGAGTAACCTTCTCTTATTTCAATCCCAAGTACTAAAATGCTCTCTTCTTATGCTCATGAATTCTAAGCAACTAAATGATTGGAACACTAAGTTTAATTTTGCTCAATACTTGGGCTATGTCACAGGTGAAACTCTTTGGAAAAACAACATTGGAAGGGAGAAAATAAGATTCATTAGATGGTAGTGGATTCTTGGCAGTTTGGGCATGATGAGGACTATAATTTTTGTTTGGGACAACAGAAATTCTAACAGGTGCTTCTCTCCTAGGAGCTTATTTTGGAATGCTTGTGAGTAAGGGTGTTTTAGGTTTTTCTTGAGGCCCAACTCCCTTAACAACTTTTCTTCTAGTGTTATAGTCTCTCTCTTGAGATATAACAAAATTCATCAATAATTATCTATATTCCTCCGAAGGGATACCACCATCGTACTTCTTAATCATCAAATATCTTAAGTATTCAAAGTCATTGGTAGGATTTTCAAAAGCTTGCACTACATCAATTTCAAGAGTATGAGGGGGAAGAAAAACTTGTACCTGTTTGATGCAATCCCAAAAAGGTTGTAGTTGCCCTAGCACTTATTACTTCAATAGATGTTGCTCCTCCTTGTGAGCTTGAACAACACCCCATCATGCAAATATCATCATCAGTACCATCATCATTATTATCTTCACCTTCTTGCTGGTCCACTTCACATTGAGGATGGGGTAGTAGAAACCTATGACACCAATCAATATCAACAACCTCTTCAACAACAACTAACCCTAGATAGTTAAGGGATCATGCAACACTCTTCCTTCACGTGCTTGAGGATGTCTATTTGTAGATCCAATAAGCCCTTTACCTTTGTAATCAAAACTCTACTCATTCCTATGGTGATTGCCAAATATATCTTGTGCTTGTTGCCTAGGTTGACCTTGTGAATTATACCCAATTCCCTTCTAAGATCTTGCCAACTTGTATGAGATTTATTTGATAACCCTTGCCAAAGTTTTCACAACCTCTTATAAATCAGCACCTTTGCTAGCTTGAGGTTTTTCAGGGTTTATCAATTTCACACCATCTCTCTTCAGAGGTTTCCCAATTGGCTTTGGTATTGTTCTCAATTTGATGTGCCATGGTGAAATAGTGTCTTAGATTTGTTGGGTTCTTGTTTCTTAGGTAATAGGCTACCTTCTTATAAAATGCATCTGCATATTTGATTAGAAAAGATTCATCACAAGGCCTCAAATTAACAGGTAGCCTTCTCAAAGTTTTGTTAAACCTTATGTTGAATTCATGGACTAATTCATTAGGGTTCTTCTTAATATTCTCAACCTTAAATAAAATAAATCTAGGATCATTCTTTTCACCATATTGTAACCTAAATGCATTTTTCATTGCAGTCCATGAATCAATAGAATTATAAAGTATTGCCTTGTACCAATCCCTTAACATCTTCTTCTAGTGTATGAATAAACAATTTGACATACAAATCCTCAAACTCTATCTCAAAATATTCCATCATATTATCAAAAAGTTTGAGATGATGATCACTAGTAATAACATTGTTACCCTAGAATTTTGGCAACCTATTTCTGACATCTTGTGGGAGAGCATTTGGGTAACCATCCATTCCTCTAAAATTTATAGGACCAAAGGTGTTAACAATAAATCGAGGTCTAGGCTAAGCCATATTGTTTGTTGGAGGTGATCTTGGAGGTCAAACAAGCTGATGAGGAGTGGAAGATCTTCAGGGCTCATGAATGTGATTCACAAGATTGGTATTCTCTAAGTGTTGATTTTCTTGGAAAGTTTTACTAAAATTAAAACACAGAGGTGTAGATTGGAGAAGGAACTTACCAGGTATAGTAGAAGGACCTTCACTAGACGAGGCAAACAATTTTATGAGAGGATTTCTTGAATCATGACTTGAAGAAGAATTATAATCTTCTACCAAAGGCTGATCTCTCTCACCAATGGATATATCTTTTTCTGATGTCTGACCTTTAACAACTTTCCAAACTCTTCTCCCTTCCAACTCTGAGTTCCTTGAATCTAAAAATAATTTCTTAGTAGTCTTTAAGGAAGAGAGATCTTCTTCCTTCCAGTTTTGCAGAGATTAGTAACACAAAAATAAATGACAGAAAGAAAAGACACTGGTATTTATTAATATCAAATCAGCATGGAGTCGCCACTAAGGAATTTCACCGTAGTTGTCCAAATGCACTAAAATACTTTTCAAATATTTACCAGCACTGAAAATATTTCCAAACTATACAAATCAGACCTTCTTTCTTCTTGAAATTAATCAATCACAATGCACCCAAAGTGTATGAACTGCTAGGAAATGGAAAAAGGGAAAACAAAACTTGAAACCCTTATTTAAAACTTACAGATATAAAGCATAAAATGATATTTTAACAATGTAGTAGCTCAAATACTTGAATACAAAAATGCTCAAACTCTTCAAGCACTCCACAAACACCAAGAAGTCCCCAGAAATGGTGCCAAAAGGTGTTGGTACCCAATTTTATTCTCCTTTTCAGTCTGAGAAGCATCAGAGATATGGCTTAAAGATTGAAGTCAGATAGATCATGATGTGTGTCGTTTTGTAGCTGGGGATGTGATCTAACTGGCACTCATATTTGTGGAGAGATGGATAGCACTTTGAAAGGATTTGATCTGACCCTCACTGTTTTAGGCTGTGCCTTTCAACCAAGGTAAGAGAACCTATATTGTAACCCCAAAATGGTGAAGGAGATGAAGATATCCCTCAATTTATGTAAATAGTATGAAAAGGCCTTGGGAAAATATGATCGACACTCTAAATTTGACTTTCACAAGTTGTCACTCCCAGATCATCGAGATATTTTCAATGCAAGGCAAGGGTTACTGAAGACATTGTATAATCCTAATTTGCTTTGTGCATTTTTGTAAATGGATTGTATTCTTTTGTTGACACACAATGTAGATGCAGGGGTAGTATGGATAGGATGGGTTTTTTAGAATGATTTATTGGTGGGGTGTTGACAAGACAAACTAGGATATATCAGATCTTTGACAACCTCTACAATACTTGAACAACTATCAGATAACATGCTTCAAATAATCAAGATATTCTTTGAACTAGAAGAGGCATAAATGGAAGCCAAAGTTGCACTCTTCACACAATCTTTGAGAATTTGCCACAAAATCTTGAAGTAAAGAACTCAATTAAACACAAAAATCCTTGATCAAACCATGCCTAAGGTACCGCCAAAGGCTTACAAGAAATCTTTGTAGTCAAGGAAGGTAAAGTGATTTTAAATTTGTTTATCTCTTTATCAGATGAAGGCTCTTCTAAACATGAGATTGCAAATGCCACTAAAATATCAACAAGAAATGGAGATTCTGTGTGACTTCTAAAGAATTTCAATGCAAGATTGCAACAAGAACAATGAAAAATATTTTTAGGCATTTAAAAATGATAACACACATCATATTGCCAAGGAAAACACATATTAACTCAAAAGCTTGTTAGATTCTTCAGGAGCAGATAGTTTCATGAACAATATCAGAGCCGTGTGATGGCTATACACTTATAACCAAATCACATACATGAAAATCCAACACAGAAGAAATTATTCTGGTTCTTTGGTGGGTTTCTCAGAAAAAATGAGCTTTCTCTCAGAATTTGCTTATGATTTTTCAACTTTTCCTGACCCTTTGCATGTCTCAAAACATGCATTATATATCTCTTTCCACATTTGATCCTTCTTTCCCAAGAAAATAATATGCCAAGGGATCAATTTTGTTACAAAAATTCTTCATGATTCAATGAAAATGACATCAAATAGAAAAACATTCACAGGTTGCCAGGTGTGCCCAAAAAGATTAAATCATTACAAATATCTAGATCATTATCCATCCTAGAGGCATGTATTTCATCATTGAGGCATGTAAACACCTTTTACTCATCATTTTCACCTTTTTACCTTTTTAAATTACCTCTGCAACTTTTGATTTTGTCATTTCACATTTTTTGGATGGATTAGGACAAAATTTATTTCAAAAACACCTCAGATCAAAGAATTAAGCCATGAAAGTGATGCCAATGATCCTGGAAGGCCAAGACGACACAAAATCACTATAAATTTGATTAATTTTGATGTAAAAATCGTGATTCTAAGCTTCCTGGAGCTCACATGGCAGTCAAAACAAATGGATGCATAGAAACTGTCGATCTTATCCATATTTTAATCCTATCCCTCCATGTGGAATATTTTAGTCATTTTTGCACCCACCAAGAACAAGGGAACCTCACTGGCCTGTCATCCAGCGGTGCTAGGCACTCACCCAAGGCGCGTGAGAGGGAGCCGAATCTCTCTTTTATGTGAGGTCAGTGGAAGGCATTCTTCATGATCTTGACTTAGTGATTTAAAACAAACAAAAAAGCTATAAAGATCAGAACGACTTCTATACCACTTTAGTCATAACAAAATCAAAGCATGCACAGCAAGAATTAATATAACCAGGATGTTGTAAGACCACAAATAGAATTAACATTCAAGTAAGGTTCATGATTATATAAGATCAAAAGAATAGTAGAAACATGCAGGTAATACAGAGAAAGGATATTAATACAATTGTCATGGTAACCTTATCATGTTCCATTCATATCATTACTTATAAAATATTACAGAAGGGAGACCGTAGTCATGTGCACCATATCTGGATCCATAAATGAATGCTCACAAAAAAAAATTTATCATTCCCTCCATTCCAATATTACATTCTTCCTACGATCATCTACCCATTTTTATCCCATAATGCTCATAGTAATTCTGCATAGAGCTCTGCTACCTCACTTCTGTCTCCTCTTTCTTTGATCCAGGGGCATGCGAGTATATATAGACATATGATCTCTAACAAACTCCTATACAACCTCAGATCTAGCCCTAAGTGTCAATGTGTGGGTTTCCCCAGGCGCATGCCTCTCTATGTCATGATTAGATTTTTGGATCTTCCTATCGCAAGGTATATTCCTTGTAGGAAACCCTGTTGCCAAGTTAGAACCTTATCCAAACAGAATACGTTCTTCATGTGTTCTATACAAAAGGCTTAAAATGTTTAAGTCCCAAAATGTTCTTTGCAGGATTGCACATCTTTGGTTCTCCAAGAACTCTTTTTGAATCCTACCTTACATGCCTTAACCTATGCGCACTTCCTTCTGGCCGTGCGCGCCTACACACCTTTAAGATTGGAAGCTACATTAGGGTCCCAAAATTACCCTACACTTCACCTGTTCTCCACCCTCAGGAAACTTTTTCAAAGAATGCAGTACAAAAATGCAATGCCTTAGCCTTGGAAAAGAATGGAGGGAAAAGAATAAAGAATGGGGGAGAGAAAGAATAGAAGGAAAATTTCCTAAAGAAGAAGAAGGGGAAAATTTTGCTATAGGTCGGCCCTCTAGCGTATTCCAAGCACTTACTTCATCCTGCGCTCTTGTGTAGAGGTCGCCAACTAATGTTCTCACACTTGTCGAAGGTTAATGCTTCCCCTTTTTTATTAATAGTCTCCACCACATGTCTCCAGTTTCCTTTGCATAATATTCTAGGGCATCCATCTTCCTTGTAATGACCTTGTAGAGATCTTTTAGCTGGGTTTTGATTGAGACCCACAGGATCTCAATAGCTTCAGACTTCTTTTCCACTCCGGCTAGGATCTTTTACTCACTCGGCTCTATTGCCCTTATTTTTCTCTCTGAAGTCTTTTAGGTTGGCCTCATCACTGGCAAGCAACATGCTTGTCATCTTGTCTTGATTCTATGCAATGGTCATAGGTGACCCCCCACGATTTATGTAGATATCTTCACATCAGCAAGAACCTTGTTGTATTCAGTCATGAGCATGATGAATTTCAATTTATCCTCCTCCAAGCGCACAACTACCTCCTCTATCGACTCCAAGGCCAAAGGCTGCCTTTCCATGGTGAGGATCTAACTCAAGTCCTCTAGACATTCTAGGGAGGATCCATACTTTTACATGGGAGGGTTAAGGTCTAGGTGCTTCATGATAATAGCTTGGGAGATGAGCTCCACCTTCTTGGAAAATTTACGTACCTTGGCCTTTTCCTCCTGAAGCTCCCTCTGTAGTTGAGCGCTGAATAGTTTCTCAAGGCTAAGGTCCTTTATTAGCTTAACTACTTCTTCCTTCCTCTTCCCCAATAGGTCCTCTAAGACTTTAACCCTGTCATTTTTGTAGAATACCGTAGCCTCAATTTCCATGAAGACTTTGTTGAGCACGTTACACACTTGCTCATCTGAGAGTTGTTACGTGTTTATAATGGGGTTATCCCCCTTTCCCTCAGATAGCACTAGTACCGCTCCCTAGTTAACCTCGAACTCAGGCTCATCGAGGTGGGAGTCAAATGCCCATGATAACATCTTCCTTGTGTGTGGGTATCCACCCTCATGATCAAAGGACTCCATGGCATTGAGCTCCTTGGTGGGCACGGTACTCTAGAAATGCACACGTAAAACTTTGTTGGGGTCATCAACATATCCCATCGTTATTATTCCCCCTTCCGTACAATTATTTCCTGTGTGCACGCCCTTGGGAATAGTTACTAAAAGAGTTGGGCCTTTTGTGCTATCCACACTCTTCTCCCTTTCCTCTTCCTTGAATTCACCAAGCACGAGTTCTGCGCTATGCTCCAACTCCTTGTCAACCAAGGTATTAATTATCTTCTCTGCCTCCCTTGTCACTCTCTCATCCACCTCCTCTTGAGTGAGCTTGGGCATATCTAGCTCCTTGGTACTTGCCCCCTCACTCCTTTCTTCATTCTTCGCACCTTCCTCTCCTTAGGTGCCCTTCCTCCTTATAAAGATGAAGGCATCATTTGTATCTTTTGCTCCCTCTTCCCCCGAATCGTGGACATTAATTGGCTCCTAATCCACCTCTAACTCTCCCTCTTCATCATCATCCTTATCACCTATATAGGTGTTTGGGTCATCCGTATCTTAAAAATCTAGTTCTTTTGTCCCCTATTCTTCTTCCCTTGCCAAAAACTTTGGATTCGGGGATGTGGTCTTCTCTTCATCTGAGAGCTCCTCAGTGGATGGTGGCCTCACAAGTTCTGGGGTCTTTTCCCTAACCACCATTCTCTTCTTCTTCCAAACGTAGGTACTTGGCCCCACGGTATCTACATTCTGCTTTTCCACTACCCTTTGTTCCTCTTTCTCTTCCCTCTCCTTACGATTTGGCACGGGCTTCCTTCTTCCCATAGGGTCAACCGGGATGGATATCTCATTCTCCACATACGTGCCCTTTTCAAACTTTGGCCTTATGCAAAGGTAAATCCTTGCAGAATTTCTCCCAATAATAGGTAAGGTCAAAGGCCTTACAATATGCACATCTTGTGACACATACCTTTCAATGTACACGCACTTCTCTAGGTAGACCAGCTTCTTTCTCATTTCCCTATGCTCTCTATCAAGGGTGGACAACTCCAGGTTTAATTTCTTTGATTCCTTGAACCTATTTACCCCCGCTTGGAAAAATTAGGTAGTAAATGAGAATGGGATTTTGCACCATGGACTCCAACTTCCATCCACTAAAATGAACCTACCAATGTAGAAGTGTTGGCAGATCGTGAACTCTGCTTCTCCTTCGGTCACCGTGGGGAGTTATTTAGGGATCTGACATTCAGCCCTGAATGCATTCCTAGGGTGCTTATACCATTTATCTAAGCATGCATTGTGTACCCCTATCATTGATTCACATGTTTATTTATGAAATATCTCCGCAGGTGAGGGATCTTCAGCAAGGTACTCCCACACGAACTTGTCGGATGCATCCAACACCCTGATTTCTGAGAACACAATTGTTAACAGAATGTTTCCAAACAGGATCTTTCCCCCATTCTCCACGCTGCTTATGATTTCATCTGTTATGTATTGGGAGATGTTGTATACAGTTCCTTCCGTGACCTTCTTGTAGACTTTCAACCATGGCTTGCTCACCTGGGTCCACCTTTCTTGTCCATTCAACTTGGAGAAAAGGTGCACGGCCATCTTCATCACCAGATCGCTGATATCCGAGACATCATAGTACCTTGATACCTTCTTCAATTCTTGGGATGCTATGGTTTCTTTAACTACCTCCTCATCCTGGAGGTCATCTATGAGCGCGTCCCCTTTACAGTTTAGGCCTATTAAGTGTGAAATTAGTTGGGGAGTTATGTGCATTTTGCGCCCTGCGAAGAAGAAGAAGTCTTCATGTATGTGCGTCATCATCCATTAGTACAATCACTTGGGCTTCTCGAAATATGGAAACTCGTAAAGTTGGAGAAGCCCTACCTTCTCCATTTTCACCTTGACCACATTGTTGTAGATCAGCAACCCATCAGGTGTTAGTTTATTTATGGGGCGCACTAGCTCCAACGCCATTTCCTGCGCGATTATACTTGACTAGTGATTATAGTTGATCATGGTCATCTATCTTATGTGGGACTCCCACTCTTTCCCTAGAAAAACCCCATTCGGGTATTGCATTTCTGAGTACCATTCCTCATTTGTATCCATGGGTATTTCTTCTTGTTTCTTCTTTCCTTTTCCTTTACCCTTTCCCTTCTTGGATTGTTCTACAGGTTTACCTACTGGTTTTTTGGCTATCATTGAACCCTTTACTTTCATTCCTAGGTTATCTTGCGAGTTGTTTAAATGTTTTCCTCACGTGTCCCATGCCCTAGAACACAAACCCTAATCTATGATTTTTCTCCTTCGATCACGACACTTCTTCACAACATTCCTCACACCCGTGAATCACTTCTGCTCTGGTTTGTAGATCTAACAGACCGATTGCGTTTTATTTTTTGGGATTTTCCTTTGCACGAGTCAGTTCTCGAAACCCTAGCTCTGAAAGAAAATCACTCTTCTTGTTTTCGCAAAGTAAAATAATGAACTGCCCATTCTTGTATTTATAGCTTTTCCTGCTTTTACACATTTAAGTCCAGGCTACCTACCATCATATGATAATGTTTAATGTGGTGTTTTCAAATAAAACCTGACTTCAGTGCTTCTCCTTATGCACCTAATCCTTGCGCAAAAATGTTTCCACCTGCGCCCAATCCCTGAGCGAAAATGTTTTCACCCGCACCCAATCCTTGCGCAAAAATGTTTTCCACCCATGCCCAATCCTTGCACGAAAATGTTTTCCAACCTTCTGGCATGCAAAAAATCCATCTTGACAGAAGAATCTTGCGTGCATGTTACCAATGCCAAAGGAACCTCTTCCATCCTCATGATTCTTGCTTTCACCTACCTCATGTTTTTGTGATTTTTCTCCTTTGTACGTGGATTTCCAATGTAACCTTATTTTTCCACCTATCCAAATACTCCTAGCAGAATAACTCCAAGTTTCTCTTCATCATCTCAGTCTCACCCCACACTAAAACAATGCACATTCCTCTACACATCCATAAGTCAAAAAGTAAAAAGGTTACCGGTGCCCAAGGCACAAAAAAAACAACAACGCGAAAGGGAAATACATGAAAGGAAAATCATAAAAGGAAATTCTAAACAAACTGGAAAAACTACCTTATTTACAAACACCAAGAAGCATTATTTATAGTAGGGCTTTAGCCTACTCCCATTGAAGTTTCCAGGTAATTGTTTTCCATCTAGAGCTTGTAAGTGGCACACGCACGAATCAAGGATGTATGAAATTACATAAGGACCCAACCAATGCACTTTCAACTTTCCAGGATGGTGTAGGAATTTTGAATCATATAGCAATACCATCTGGCCAACCTTAAACTATTTGTTCTTAATATGGTGGTCATGCCATGCCTTTTGTTTTACCCTCTTAGTTGTTTGGCTCCATCTTACTAGTGAGTTCCTTTCATCCAACTTCATCAATTCATCTATTCTTTCTTCCAGCGCTTTCTCGTCGTCCAACCCTCTTGCACATGCTATACACAGAGATGGTAGCATGAATTCGAATGGCAAAACTACTTCCACACCAAAAACCAATTGAAATGGTGTGGCCTTGTTCAATCTTTTATATGTTGTTCTATATGCCCAAAAAAATACTGACACCTTGTCATCCCAATCCTGCCTACCTACATCACATATCTTAGTCAATGTGTGACTAAGGATTTTGTTGAATGCCTCTATAGTCCCATTTTCCTGAGGGTGATAAGGGGTAGTCTTGTGATGGGCTACTATGAATTCTGCCAATAGAATCCTGACGGTTTCATTTAAGAAGTGAGTGCCCCTATCACTTGTTAAACTTAATGGGCACCCATATGTGCTGATAATGTTCTCCCACAAACATCTAGTAGCCGTGGCTGCGGTGCAATCCTTAGTGGGTGCGGCCTCTTCCCACCTTGTCAGATAATTAGTACAGGTAATGATATACCATGAGTTAGTCCTTCATGCAGCTGGTGAGATTGGTTTGAAAAAATCTATTGCCCATTTTTCAAAAGCTTCCACACTGGCGATGGGGTGCAAGGGCATCTCATCCCTTCTTCTAGGTTTTCTAAGGCACTGGAAGTGGTCACAGGCCTTGCAAAACTCAATGCAATCCTGGTGAATCATCTCCCACCATAGTCTGGAAAATAGGATATTGCACATGGTTGCATTCCCCGCATAGTCTCCTCTAGCAATCCCACCATGGGCTTCTTCTATTATGGCCACACATTCATGTTCTAATACACACTGGTGCAAAACCTCATCACGGCCCATTTTATACAAATCCCCATTGATCAACATGAAGGGTGTGGCACGTATGGCTAACCTTTTCCTTTCCAGTGCATTCATCCCTTTGGGCACCACACCTTCCTTGAGAAAAAAAACAATGTCTTCTAACTCCAAGGGCGCGCACCACAACCTAAATAGTTGCACGTTCGGCATGGTTTCCTCGATACTTTGTGTGTCCTCTCTTGAATCAATCCTTGATAAATGATCTGACCCATAATTGTTCTTTCCAGGTTTTACCACCACTTTGAATTCAAATTCCTGAAATAAAAGTACCCAGCAGCATATGCACCCTTGCAACACTGCTTTGTTAACTAGATACTTCAAGGCCATATGGTTAGTGTAGAATATGAAGGGAGTCACCAGCAGATATTGTCTAAATTTTTGGAGCGTGTAGATCATTAACAATGCCTCATGCTCGGTCGTTGTATAATTTTGTTCTGCTAGTGTCAACTTTCTACTTACAAAACACAAGGGATGATACAAAATCCTCTCTCCTAGTTGAGCAAGAACGGATCCCATTGCTGTACTAGAGGAATCCATGTGGACATGGAAAGGTTTATCCCATGATGGGAATCATAGAATAGGTGCGGTGATAAGCCTTTCTTTTAGAGTGTCAAATGCCCTTTGCTGCGCCTCTCCCCACTAAAAGGCACTCTCATGTTTGAGCAATATTTCTAAAGGCACGAAAATCTTAGCGTATCCCTTAATGAACTTTATGTAGTACCTAGTGTGTCCAAGAAATCCGTGCACAGTTCTTTGGCTGGTGGGTTCCCCTAATCCCACAATAATTGCAACTTTCACGGGATCCACCAGTAAGCCTTCTTTGCATATGATATGTCCCAAAAAAATTCCAAAAGGAGTCGCAAAGACACATTTCTTGATGTTGAGGAAAATCCTCAACTGCCAACATATTTCAAACATCAATCTCAAGTTATCACAATGGTCCCTTACTAATCCATACAATGTCCAATCATCTAAATATACTTGAAGGAACTTGTGGATGATGTCCTTAAATGCTTGTACCACTATGCGTGAAAATACAGTGGGCGCATTCCTCAATCCTAAGGGCATGACCGTGTATGCAAAGCTTCCCCACTCGGTGGCAAAATTTGTTTTTTCTTGGTCTTCCTTGGCAATCCTTACTTGGTGATATCCCGAGAATCCATCCGTAAAGGAATAGACCTCACGCTCAACAACTCCTTCCAAAATGTCTTTAGTGAAGGGTGTGGGAAAAAGATATATGATACAAATAGCGTTTAACTCCCTGTAATTCACACATATCCTAACCCACCCATCCTTCTTTATGCTGGTCACCATTGGACTTATCCATTCTGATTCCTCCATAGCCTCAATGATACCAGATGCTATCATTTTTTCTAGCTCTTCTTTAACCCTCACGCACATGTTGAAATTCATCCTGTAAGTCCTCTTCCTGACCAGGTGCGCACCATCTTTCAACTTTATCCTCATTTCCCCCAATGAATGGTGGATGCCTTTCAACTCATGGTATCCATGTGGGAATAAATGCTCAAATTCACACAAGAGATCAATGATATTTGATACTTCCTTGTCTGACCAGTAGTCCCCAATGATAGCTTCATTGGGCTCCTTCTCTGAGCCGATGTTAACTTTCTTGGTTTTGAGTGGTTCATGATACACACGTGCACATGCATCCGCACTGTCAACTACCTCGCACATCATAATTGAATGGTTGACATTCAGGCTCTCCATTTCCTCTCCATCAATAACATATACCATCTTTCCTTTCTCCTTTTCAGCGCACACACGCTCAAATTGTATGTCTTCTAGTTCCTCCTCTTCGAACCACACTTCCAAGCTAGGCCCACCAAGTAAGTTTACTAATCTATCTTCTGCAATGGTGCAATCCCCTAGAGTGAGGTGCTTAATAGTCTACAATGCCTCATCAACCAGTTACATGATACTTTGGTACTCGAATGTGTGAACCAAGTCAGCCACTAATTCCTACAAATTTCTCGTCTGGTGGCGAGTTTCAGAATGGATGTACCAAGCACGCGTGCAACCTTGTAGTATCGAATACAACTTGTGCACCCAAAGGGAGGGTGGTAAAGCTTATGTGCCTTCTCCCCAGACCCTCTCACATGCCTAGATGTGGGAAGAGGTGGGTCCATTTCCATTGTAATCCTTGATAGCAGTGGGTATGTTGCTCTTCGAGAATCAGACAGTGAGTGCAATTCTAACTTCACGCCACTCCAACAAGTTTTTGCTATGCACGACCCACCACCTTGTTGTTGTGCCTATTAAAACATAACCCAACATACCTCAACACTCATCCTCCCTCCATTAAGCTTCCAATTCTCTCAAAAAGACCTCGGGGTATGCATACCCAAAATACTTGGTTATTTCATTTCCTCCCAGATGCCGAACTGTACGCACCATGGTTACCTCGGTCACTGATCCTTTCAGATGTCTCCCAATCAATTCATAAGTCCCATGCGCCCAATTATCACATACTATACTGGTAGTATCACTGACAGATTGAGCATCATCAAACTAGATGGCTCCTTCTATAGGGTGGATGGTCTCTTTGTCTCTTATGGAGCGCACATATATTCTGTCCAGGACTTCCTCCCCAAGGGGTTCAGTGTAGGGGGTGGAATTTCCATCAACAAGTGGTATAACCACTCTCTTCCTTATTTTCAAAGCTTATTTACCCCTTGTTAAACTGAAGATCTGCATTATTCTTATAGCACCACGGGCACCCAAGTAATGCTGGGAAATTATCTACCTCGGTAAGGGCCAAGACTTCAAAATCCCCAGTGAACCTAGTCCCTTGAATGGTAATGGCAGCATCCTTTAAGACACCTATGGGCATTGCCTTCATCTTATTTTCCATATACAACACATTTGAAGATGGATGTAATGCATGTCTTCCCATTTGATGCCAGGCATTTAGAGTGATAACATTAACCTCCGCACCTATGTCAATGAGGATGTTGCTAAGCAGCCATCCATCCACTACTGCGTTCAAGGTGATTTATTTGTCATAAGCAAGGCTATGAGGTGGGAGGTTTGCATGCAAGATCTACCTTTCGTGTTCTTTTGTGGCACGTGGTACCTTTTATCTCAACCATGCTCTTAGCAAGGGAATAAAATTCTCTTGCCTTAGTAGTTTACACACCTCCTTAACCTCATCCAAGTCTTCCTTTGGTGTTTCTACTAGTCTTCTTTGCTCATCTTTTCTAGTTTTCTCTTTTAAGCATTGGATCTCCCCTTGTAAACTCTAAATTACATCCATGGTTTCCTGGTAGACTTATTTATGGTGAGCTAGGTTTGGATACTTCCCATGTACTACTTCTTCCCTTGAGACCAGAGGTCTCTTCCTAGGTGCTTCCCTTGCATGCGCGGACTCTGCCCTTGTTATTATCATAACAGGCTCTAGTTCTGATTCACGTATTACTCATGGGAGCCATTACACATCAGCCTTCTTAATACTTACCATGGCAGCGCCATTATCCTTCTAGTACTACTGACTCATATGTTCATATAACTTTGGGCACTCTTTGTACTTATGTTTTTTTCCACACTAGGAGCATTGTAGAAGATTTGGACATTCACACTTATAATGGTCTATGGCTCCATAATTAGAGCATGTTCCATGTGGGAACTCACTTCTTCCCCCGCGATTACCATGACCACAAAATCCTCCATGAAACCCCCTTCCATGTGCACCTCCATCTCCGCACTCTTCATACCGGTATTCATCTCCTTTAGAACTGCTGGCAATGCTAGTTTGGCACACACCAAGATCAATTTCCTCATGAATTTGGTCAATCAATCTACAATCCTCGGTGTCATGTGTGGTTGAGGTACATATCTTGCAATAACAAGATACATTTTTACAGATTACACACTACAGCAAGGGGCACCTACTTGCATCATGGTCCCTATGACATATTTCACAATTTACCACTACGACACGTACCACCTTTCAAGTACATATCCCACCATTATCCTTTGTGTGCCCTTCCACATTACAATTTGTGCACCACGAGTCTCTAGAAATATGTTGGTAGATAATTTCTTCAACTACTTAGCCATGGCAGCAATCTGAGCCTCCAAAAATGGGCCAACACCAGTGTTAACACTACCAACTACCTCAATGTGCAAAGCAGCTTCCAACGCTTCACGTGGGTCTATGAATGTTTTATGAGACAAAGCCCTCTTAAAGGGTGTGATCAACCCTATGAAAAACCATTGAGCATGTCGTGAAGGGTGGATATCATAAGAAAATTTAGATAAAAGAGTTTTAAAGTGCGCATCATATTCCCACATGCTCTCTACCATTCCCTGCTAGATTTCTTTGAGAGAGCTAATGCTCTTCTGTTCAAACTCAGGTATGTGGAATTCTACCAAGAACACATTTCTCAATGCAGTATAATCCATAACCATCTGATGAGGGTCATAATTTCTATACCAACTATGCGCGCATACTTACAAGGTTGTCACAAATTGATTGGCCTTTTGATCCTAGGTCGTGATCCCCTTCGCGCGCCATAGCAGCTCACACTTATGCACATGCTCTGTGGCATCTTCTATCCCACTATAATATGGTAAGTGTAGAGAAATATTGAAAAATACTTGAGGAGGTGGCTGAGGCCCTTGTCCTCCCAACCCAGTCCCTTGGTTTCCCTTGGTGTTTCCTCCTCTGCTGGAGCCACTAGATCCGGAGACACTAGCTCCACCACTTCCACCTCTAGATCCTCCTATGTTAGGTACAGGGCCTGTGTTTTTTATGCTGAACACTCCCATCATTCCACTGAATTATGTGAAAAAAATTTGTGAGCTAGGGCCATTCCCAGTCGTACTTCCTCCACCACTTCCTAACACACTTCCAAAACCAGCTGTATATGTGCCTTGCCCAAACATTCCACCAAATACTGGAATTGTCTGTGAAGCCATAGAAGTCCCAAATGAGAAGTTGTATCTTCTAGGCACCGATCGGTTGCTTCTACTGATATCAAATAAATCAACTATTCTTTTCCCTCATTCAAAAAAAACAAAGCACCAAGGTTTTTTCTTTAGGTGGGATCAGATGCATGCCAACGACTCTTCTTTCTCTATACGACAGTCTCTCATAAGAAGATACAAGGTTTTCTCTCTTGCACTTACCAAGATGGGGTATCACAAACTGTTCAGGTTCCACATCCTCTTCGTGAACCTCAACTCCTTTCCACCATGTCTAGCTCCATAACCCACTTGTAATCCCACGCCATCTATCGATCTCCCTTTCACATGCTTCACTATACTTGAGACGTCTCTCCTCCCTTTCCTTTTCAGTCGTTATATCAGCCATCTTTCCCCAACCTGGCTTCCTCATCAAGCACTCAGAGTGGTTTAGCCGACCATAGGAAATCCTTCTAAACCCATGGTTACCATCAAGATTTTTATTTCCAGGGGAATAACATGTAGAAATGATCCTCTGGGATCTCGCAAAAACTCAAACTCAACAACTTCTGGACAAGAATATGTGAAAATTGTGTATTCCAGAGTGTAGCTAGTCAATACTCCCTTCCACCAATGATATATAGCACGAGTCCACATTAGATCAGCATATTACAAGTTCTAATACATTTCTTGGGTCCAACGGTGTGACTTATAATACCACCATGATCTAGATGTATAAGCTAAGAGCCATTCAAATAACTCTGCTAGGAAACAACAGAAGAAGGTTTCATACAACTCATGATAAAGAGTGTCTTCCACCCATCTTTGCGTGTCAAACCCAGGTACAGTATTGAATCTCTGAGTGAATTCATCCTTCGTGCTTTTAAACCAATCTTCAACACCTTCCATGGTTATTCTCTTCATGTAGACACCTATAATTACGCCTAAGCACTTTAAATACTTAAATTGTGCTAATTATCCCATTTCTCGCAAATCAACCACATATCATCAAAGGCACTCATTTTCCCTCATGTCATCATTAATTAATTACACTAAGCTAATTAATTAAGTTGCCTATCCAACAAATACCCTAATTAACGACCTTCCGTTAATAAATCACCCCTTCTACCTAGACTAATTAATTATTATTAATTAATTAGCTTTCCCGTCCATTTAACCAATAAATCAATATTTAATTGATTTAATCCCCTTCTAATAGCCTAAATCACACTAATATTCCTCTAATTGGCTTCTATAAGCTTACACCTACCTATTAATTAATCACCTTTGATTAATTAAAATACCCCCCAACTCCCATGACTTGCTAAACATGTATTAAACCCTTCTAAAGTAAGGTTACCTTTAATAAAGCAACCTTATCCATTCCTAATCATGTTTTACCTTTATCCCACATTCATGAGAATGTGTTGAATCCTTTATCCTTTGGGCTATATAAAGAGCCCTCCACCTACCGTTTTACTTACACCTAAACTTTCTAAGAGAGTAAATGCAAAGCATATAGCAAAGAGACTAAGAGCTTGCACCTTGCCCTTTTGAGAGTTCATCATCTTGAAGAGTTAAGCCTCTTTCTTAAAGTGCTTGGGTCATATGGGAGGTGTCAAAAGGGTCTTGTAGCCCAACTTTGATTAGCCCCCATTCCTAGGTTCTTGGAGCATTAAGGACAACTATTTTGATAGCCATAGAGCTTACTTAGGTCCATTCATTTATTTGTTGTTAGAGAATAGAGGAGTTTAGATATTTAGCATTGTTAGTTTCAAAGTTTGTATTGATGAATGCTAGCATCTAACCCTTGTTTAATTCTTATCATGATGGTATTTATGCTTTGTTTTAGCTAAATTGTAGAACTATTTTAGGTGGTAGTTCTTGCTTCATTTGATTTAGCATTAAGCAAAGTATACATGCACACATTTGGCACGCCCGGTGGGACTTAATCCATTGTCCTTTGCACTTAATTTCAAGTTTTTGTAGTTAAGTTTTATTTTTGGTTACTAACCCTCTTTTACACATGTTGATCTAACTTATTTTTTTTAACATGTTTTGTTGAGTTTGCATGTGTTGGGTATTCCTTGTAGGTATGAAGGAGGTGAAGTGCTGTCAAATTTGGAATTGAGGGGAAAATTTCAAGATTTCTCCATGTTTTCATTTTTAGAGCTTACTTTTTCAACATTCTACATGCTAGTTTTGTCAATTTCTTGAAGATTTTAAATTATTGAGCATGTAGGTTAGTGTTTGATAGTGCTGAGTCTTCTATTTACATATTAATGTGGTGGGTTGCTGTCAAAATTTAATCTTGGTGAGAAAATTTCAAGATTTCATCATGTTTTCATTTTTTAAGCTTACTTTTTCAACATTTTACATGCTAGTTTTGTCAATTTCTTGAAAATTTTCAATTCTTGAGCATGTAGGTTAGTGTTTGATAGTGCTGAGTCTTATATTTACATATTAATGTGGTGGGTTGCTGTCAAAATTTAATGTTGGTGAGAAAATTTCAAGATTTCATCATGTTTTCATTTTTAGAGCTTACTTTTTCATCATTCTACATGCTAGTTTTGTCAATTTCTTGAAAATCTTAAATTCTTGAGCATGTATGTTAATGTTTGATAGCGTTGAGTCTTCTATTCATATATTAATGTGATGGGTTGTTGTCAAAATTGAATCTTGGTTGGAAAAATTTGCCCATTTTGCATATTAAGGGACGTTTTTTTTTGACATTTTTTAAGTGCATGTCAAGTGCATACCCATGAGCATAAGAGCATATGCGTAACCCATCTTCCGAAGGCCATAACTTTTGCTCCCGACCTCGAAATGACTCCATTTTTTTTGCGTTGGAAAGGTATTGAAGTTAAATATGCAATGAAAATAGAAATTCAGGATTTACACTTACAAAAGTTGCAGGTTTTTCTGTTATTTTAAAACTGATCATTTTCTAACATGTCTAATGTTTTGATGAATGTTGTATTTCCATGCTTACTCGATTTAGATCAAAGTGTGTGTATGCTCTTCTCTTGCACCTTTTGGTGATCTTGAGAATCAAAAACAACTTTGATCTATATCTTTTTAACATTGGGATTAAACTTGGAAATTTAATTATTCATTTTGCTTAAGGGAATGAACCTTTTACAAAGTATTTTTCAACGGTCCTTTGATTTGAAGTTTTCCATTTCTATATAGTTGGGCTAAAAGTTTGTGTATGCTCTTCTCTTGCACCTTAGGGTGATCTTGAGAATCAAAAGCAACTTTAGTCTTCATTTTATAACATTTGGTAAATTGGAAACTTCATCTTTCACTTTTTGGTTTAAGGGAATGAACATTTATCAAAGATTTTGTATGGTTCATTGATTGAAAAGATTTTATTTACTTTTTAGTTGGATTATTTGTTGTGTATGCTCTTCTCTTGCATCCTTGGATGATCTTGAGAATCAAAAGCAACTCTTAATCCTCTTTTAAATAATATGATTTTCTTGGAGAACTACTAACGCTTGAGTGCAGGACCTAAAAACGCTTGTCAAAGAAAGGAGGAATCAAAACGAAATCAAAAACTACTAATACAGTTGTTATACAGGTTGCCAAAAGGTGTTCAAGCAAACCACACCTAATTAAACAAGATAAAAAGAACAACATATTCAAAACACTGTATTGCAGGTTTCGGAAAAGGGTACGTCCCTCTCCGCTCAACTGGAACATAACCCCTTTGGCATAACGCCTTAAGCTACAACAATGGGGGTGGTTCCAGGAACCCCAAAGTAGTCCACGCAAGAGGGAACCTTGTGGACGAAACGGGAAGTGCTCCACACTACCTACTTGACTAGTGATTCCTTTGTGAGATAGAGTTACAAGTTGTCCGTTGTGGCGACCCCAGTGATAGTACACGTAGACGCACTAGTTGCCTACTGTTCTTGAAGGGGGTAAAGTAAAGCCGAGATACTCCCAAACTAGTCAGTGTGACTTTTTGGGTAAATCGCGCTCGCTCGTGGCAACTTTGTAACACCTAGGGCGAGAGAACCACCTAGGAGAATATACTTTGGCCAGGAGCCCACTTTGACCACTTTAAAACAGTGTTGGGTTGTGAACCTTCTTTTTGAGAAACGTGTGACATATTACTTTCACCTAGTTTTTACTTGCCTTAGGGCGAGGCGAAACTCTGCCGAAGTAAGACTAGCATTTTTTGTCATTTTTTCTTGATTTATTTCCTTCATATTCTTTTGACACTTTGTTGATCAAAAGAGGTGTGATTACCTTTGTGTTGCCATTCGACTGTTTCTCTCACTTTTATGTCCATTTACACCCATCCATGTTTGCGGCTGGGTTAGTTAAACGTCTAAAGTGAGTGGAGGCGTTTTCACGTCATTTGGTAGCCATTGTGATCTTGATACCCACGTCAAGATCGTCATTGTAGTTAGGCGTGGTTCATCACTGCGGACTTCCATAGAGGAGTTAGTTTGTTTGTCTCGTATCATTACAATTTCGATATTTACTTCTTGTTTCTTGTAAACTCGACATAAATACCTATATTGTACGGTTACGCTGCACACATTCTTAACTATTCCTAGCTATACTTTGAGCTTTTTTTTGTTCAGTTTTATTATTACCTCGATTTCAAAAGGTGTTAGGAACTACCATTTGTGCGTGTCATATCAATAACACCTCGATATCAATACTCCACTTTCTTGCAAAGTGGGTTAACATATCTTGGTGATATTGTTGTGTCATTCGCAAATCGTAATTGACACTTTTTGAGATATAGGTCTTAATCAGACTTGAGCTTGCTCATCGTATATCTTGATTGGGAGATCGCATTTAACTTCATGTATTTACTTACGTTTTGTTCATTCCTTTGAACTTGGCATAAGTGGAGACATCTTGTTAATCATCTGGCGTCGTAAATTACTTTAAAACGTAATCTAGGAGGTACTTCATTTGATTAAGTTTTGATACCAAACAATTGTTTCATTGGTGACTTTATCATTCTATCACATTGGTATTCTCACACTGTTAATTTACTCTTAACACGTACATCTTGTGTTTCACTTAGGGGTAGTCATTGAATTTTGAACAAATCTACAACTTACCTTAGTGAAACTTATCACGAAAACATGGCTCCTAAGACGCGTCTAGGGTTAAAGAAACAAACATATGAGGAACAACAGGTGCAAGCTTGGGAAACCTCTAACAGACAAGGGTCAAACCCATTTATCGGACACGATCTAGGACCACTATTTTCTGCAGAAAAGGAAACAGAAGAGATGGTCGATCATAGTGGAAATGAATTAGAATCACCACACGCAAACTTTGATTTTGACCCCACTCTACTAGATGAGTTTCTCCTTAGAAACAAAGATAGAGTTTTGGCATGGGTCATGGAATTAGGGGCCAAATTGCCCATTGAGAAGGAACCAATACTACAAACAAATGACACTACTAAGGAGGAACACCCCCTTATCAATATGGAAGATATTTTAACAGGCGGACATGCTTCCACTTCTTATGTAGAAAATGATAAAGTGGTAGAGCATAGAATACCCCTCATCAAAGTGCCACGAAGAAACAAGATAGAACATGAGACAGGGGAAGAACCTCCACAATACGAAGAGGAGGAACCCTTAGAAGAAGAAGACACAAACCAAGTCACAATCCAACAACAACTCAGTAACTTAAGCCGACAACTAGCTTTGCTTACTTTCCAAGTACAGAAAGACACAAACAAGAATGTTCAAAAGTCAAAGCCTAAGTTTAGGATCCACGAACTCCATCGAGAAAACCAAGGAGAAGAAGACACAGGGTATCATCATGTACACATCCCCGTTTCTCCCATTAAAGAACAATTGCTCACACAAGAAGTACAATCAATGAAAGCAACGCTTGCGAGCATACAAGAAAGCAATATAGGGAGTATTAGGAAATACCAATACGAAGAACTATGCCCCTATCCTTTTGACAAGACAATGACCCTTCAACCCTTTCCAAAGAAATTTGATATGCCAAAGTTCGACAAATACAAAGGAAAGGGAGACCCAAGGGATCATGTTAAATATTTCTACATGGCATGTCAAGAGGTGTCTTATAGTGATAATTACCTCATCAGACTTTTTCCTAAGAGTCTCGGAGGTCAAGCATTAGAATGGTTTACGCGCTTGCCACGAGGATCAATTTTCACCTGGCCAGAATTGGGGGAAAGATTCGTGCGTCATTTCTCATATAACATAGAGAGTGACGTCACCATGGCAGACTTGTGCAGCACAAAACAACGCCCAAATGAGACCTTCGCCAGCTTCCTCCAACGATGGAGAGGGATAGCTAGTCGCTTCCCTTGCGCTTTCCCTGAGAAGCAGCTAGTCAGTATTTTCGTCCCTAATCTCAACCCAGATATAGCTTTCCACCTCCAAATGCATTGTGTCCGCACCTTTGAGGAGGTTATCGAGAAAGGGATTCAAATAGAAAAGGCTCTCATTGCCAAAGGCACCCTCAAAACCCAATCTAAAGACAACCAAAGTGTCAAACCCACTGAAAAGCCAAAGATCTTTAACAAAAACAAAAACGTGGTGGGAGACGGAATCACTGATTCCAAACGTGTTCAAACGGTCCAAACCAGTCAACCTTTTAAACTGACCAAGGGCCCAATTCAACCACCACCAAAGTGAAGAACATTCACCTCCCTCAATGAGCCGTTGTCTGTCATACTAAAACAGTTGGATGCGGCCCACATGATGACCTATCCTACAACACAACCGTTCGATGACAACACTCCTAAACCTTCATGGTATAAGGAGCATGAATACTACGAAATGCATCGCGTTAAAGGTCATAAAACAGAAAAATGTTTGCAGCTTCGCCACTATATTCAAGACCTCATTGACAACGGGGAGATAGAGGTGGATAACCCTAGCCACATGCAAACACCTAACAAGAAAATGGGGATTTATAAGGAACCATTCCCCAAGCACGATAAGTCGGAAAAGGAAAAACCGGATCGGGGAGAGTCATCCCAAACCTATAAAGCCACGAATTACTTGTATACCAAGAGAGATAACAATCATTACAATTCACTTATCGGATGTATTCACTCCCCTACTGACCGTGTCAATACCATCCGGATCAAGGGAAAGGACTGCGCTGCGGTAACAAGGCGTGCCCGCCTCGTGATTCCAGAACCCTCTCTGTTGACCCCACAAACTGGTAAATATAACCTTTTAGAACAACTTGAGAAGACACCTGCTAAGATCTCGATCTTAGATCTTCTCAAGATATCCAATGTGCATAAGGAAATTTTGTATCAAACTCTTCAGGGGTCGGGAGTGCCTTTAGAAGTTGATCCTGCATACCTTCAAGCCGCGGTGGCAAATATTGCACCCAGTGAGCATCTCACTTTCAACCATAGGGAGGTCCCTACTGAGAATCCTACACATAATCTTCCCTTATACATTGAGGTAGTTGTCACCCGCAGGAAAATCAAACGGGTGCTTGTGGACAATGGATCAGGATTGAATATTTGCACGCGTAAGTTGGTCAAACAATTGGGACATACAGAGGTAGATCTTGAGTCCCATATCATCACTATCACCGCATACGACAACGCGGAAAGAGAGTCAGCAGGCACCATTACGCTGCCAATGGAGGTGGGCCCCACTTGCCATCAGACAAAGTTTCACGTCTTAGACTTGGAACTTCCATATAATATGCTTCTAGGCTGACCATGGATCCATGCCATGCAAGCAGTGCCATCAACATTTCATCAATGCATCAAGCTGAAGCATGAGAAACATACAATAACAATACCAGGAGACTCAGAGCCCTTTGCTCATTGTAGAGCTCTTAATAGCTTTGCACGAAAGGGTACATATGCATGTCCCTCCACAGATATAGCTGTCCCTCTTCATTCTGAGGCCATGGAATCTCGAGTAGATTCAAATTCTCTTCGTTCTTGCACTCATGGGGCATCTAATTCAACATCTCCATTTAATTCATGGGAGATGAAAATTCTGGACTATGGCTGTGGGGAGTATAATGTACAACAAGCGCTCTTGGTTTCAGACCTCTCCTTGTCGCCCAAGACTAGAGGTCGACCCAACTACTGCTTCAGGAGACCTAGAGAGGAACATACTATTGGGTCGTTCCTACCTGGAGGCTTGTTAGCTGAGGAAAAATTACTTGATCCACCTACTACTTGGGTCCCTGAGGACACTCATCCATCTTGTTATCAAACCCCAGAATATGAAAAATCTAGCAGAATGATGTACTCCATGGGCTACAAAGGCCTAGGATGTGGGAGGAATGAACAAGGACAAAGAGAACCAGTCCCTCTTCCACATTTCAAAACAGAAAGATATGGCATTGGGATTCGCCCTTATGGAGCACACCCTAACGATCAAGATGCGACTTGTTCTGAGCATGAGGATAGCTCCGATTATCTAGACAGCGATACGGATTCCTGTTGTAGCCAATATGAGGATCTGGCCTCCACGAACCTTTTCATGAATAATGCTGTCCTAACCATCAACCCCAATGAACCAACCCTTGACCTTGTATACCCATCCCTTGTTGAATGGGACCAACAACGTCACGTGCCACTAGATTTATTCGAGAATGACGAGGCTATTGCAGAGTTCATGGGCATAAGGGATACAATTCCGATTGGAGATCACAAGAAGGGTTTCTTTATCAACTTAGACACCTGCGCCTACTTCGGCGAGGAGGCTGAACTTCGTGGTCAGCAAAATTTAAAGAAAAGCGAGGGCAAGAGTTCTAAAGAAAAGCCTCGGAAAAAATCGAAGTCCAAGTCACACAGTGAAAACCTCTTTGAGGCATTGGCTGACAAACAAATAAGAAAATCAAAGGAAAAACAAAGTGACCACACCAGGGATGAAAATCTCGTAGAGACATCCTTGGATGAAGATCTCAACCTACCTCCCGATCCCACGCGTATGGAGGATTTAGCAAAATTGTTAGTTGAAGAAACCATTGATGTCAATATTGGTACTGAAGAAGATCCCAAGATAGTAAAATTGGGAGCATCACTCTCAGCCAGAGAACAAAAGACGTTCACTATGCTACTGCGAGAGTTTATTGATGTGTTCGCATGGTCTTACAAAGACATGCCTGGCTTAGATCCAACTTTGGTCATGCATAACTTGGTTGTGCACGCAGACGCTAAGCCTATCAAACAGAAGCTTCGAAAGATGCACCCAAGAGTGGCCTTGTTAGTTAAAGAAGAGTTGGAAAGGTTGCTTGTAGTAGGATTCATCAGGCCAATTGATTATTCTGAATGGATATCGAACATTGTTCCTGTCCAGAAGAAACCTATTGGTATCCGAATTTGCACAGATTTTAGGGACATCAATAAAGCTTGCCCTAAAGATGACTTTCCATTGCCCAACATTGACATGATTGTTGACTCAACCGCAGGGTATGAAATGCTATCACTTATGGATGGCTTTTCGGGTTATAATCAAATTAAGATCGCTGAGGAAGACCAACACAAAACAACTTTCATAACTCCTTGGGGCACCTTCTGTTATCAGGTGATGCCATTCGGCCTTAAGAATGCGGGAGCAACTTATCAGCGGGCCATGACAGTAATATTTCACGATATGATTCATGACATCATGGAAGACTATGTAGATGACATCCTGGGAAAGTCCAAAACAAGAGAGGAACATCCTATCATTTTGCGGCGTATCTTTGAACGCCTACGTGAATACAAAGTCAGGCTAAATCCAAAGAAGTGTGTCTTTGGTGTGCTATCTGGGAAACTATTAGGCTTCATTGTGTCAAGATGAGGTATTGAGGTAGACCCTGCTAAAGTATCTGCCATCACAGAAATGCCTCCACCTGAGAATATCAAGCAACTGCGTAGCTTGCAAGGGAAAATTCAAGCCATTCGCCGCTTTATCTCCCAGTTTGCAGATAAATGTCACTCATTCACTCATTTGCTTAAGAAGGACATCACTTTCATTTGGGGACCTGAGCAACAACAAGCCTTTGCTTTGCTTAAACAGTACCTGGCTAATCCACCTGTCCTCATGCCTCCCACTCCGGGAGAACCACTTTTGCTCTATATTTCCACTACGCAATATGCTATTGGTGCACTGCTCGCCCAATATGACCTTAGCCATAAAGAGAAAGCAGTGTACTATCTGAGTCGCACCCTCATCGCCTATGAATGTAATTATCCTCAGATTGAGAAGGCTTACTTGGCTGTTGTTTTTACCTTTCAGAAACTTCATCATTACCTGCTAAATACTAAGACCAAGCTCATATCCAAGGTCGAACCACTCAAGTATTTGTTGTCCAAACCTACCCTCACAGGTAGAATGGCTAATTGGATCATTCTACTCAGTGAGTTTGATATAGAATTTGTGCATCAAAAATCAATTAAAGGACAAGTACTTGCTGACCAGCTAGTGGAAGCACCTTTGCAAAGCATAGAACCTTTGAGTTTGGATCTGCCAGATGCATCTTTGATCTACATTGAAGAATCTATCGTATGGCAGATACATTTTGATGGATCTTTTACGTTTCATGGTTCAGGTGCAGGAGTGGTCCTTATTACTCCTTCAGGTGATCCTATACCACAGGCTTTCCGCCTAGCCTTCCCTTGCACAAACAACATTGCGGAATATGAAGCACTCATTGCAGGGATGAAGCTAGCCATCAAGTGGAATATTCAACATGTGAAGGTTGTAGGTGATTCATAGCTAATCATCAAACAGGTTAATGATGAGTATAAAGTTAAGGATGACAAGCTCATACCTTATAAGAAGTTGGTGGAAACTCTGAAGGAGTATTTTGTGCGCATTACCTTTAAGCAAATCCCAAGAGCGTAGAATAGATCGGCAGATGCTATGGCAACGGTGGGATCTATGCTTCGTATTCTGCCAGGGAACAATGATATGCCATTCTTCGTAGAAAATCTACGTCAGCCCGCGTATGACATGCCAGAATCTTGCTTGGCTTGTGAGGTTGTTGGTCCCCATTCACCATGGTATGAACCCATTTTCACCTATCTTAAGGACAGTACATTCCCTCCTGAAATCTCCCGCTCTGAAAAGTAGAGCCTAATTCGCCAGATAGCCCATTACACCCTGTTAGGAGGTACACTTTATCGTCGTGGCTACGATGGGAATCTATTACGTTGTCTGGATGTGCCGGAGTCAATCCAGGCAATTAAATAAGTACACGAAGGAGTATGCGGAGCACATACAAACGGAATGGTCTTGGCTAAGAAACTGTTAAGAGTAGGTTACTATTGGCCCACCATGGAAACTGATTATTGTAATTATGTTAGAAAATGTGTGCTATGCCAAAAGTATGGAAATTTCATCCATGCTCCATCGCAACCATTGCAACCAATTACTACCCCGTGGCCATTCTCCAAGTGGGGACTTGATCTAATAGGGAAGCTTACTCCTACCTCATCTGATGGTCATACACATATCATCACAGCTACAAAATACTTCACAAAATGGGTAGAGGCTGTCCCTTTAACCTATGTCACAGGAGCACAGATTTCTAAATTCATCATGAATCACATTATTTTCCGATATGGTATCCCTGCAGCCATTGTCACAGATAATGGGAAGTCATTTAAGAACAAAACTGTGAAAGGTCTTTGCCAACGGTTCCAAATCAGATTGAAATGGTCCACGCCATATTACCCTCAGGGTAATGGACAAGCTGAGGCAACAAACAAGACTTTGGTAAGGATAATGGAGAAGATGGTTAGCAAAACTGGTCGAAACTGGCACCTACAAATCCACCCAGCCCTCTGGGCCTACCGAACATCAATTCGCACTCCTACGGGTGCGACGCCATATTCCCTCGTGTTCGGGACAGAATCTATCATCCCTTTAGAGATTGAAATCTCATCCCTGCGAATTTCTCTTCGGGACTATTTGAATAAGGATGAAGATTACCGAGTGGCAAGATTGGCTGAGTTAGAGCTCCCGGATGAGAGGCGCATTCGCGCTCTTAATCACCTGAAAGTATATCAACACAGAATCTCCCGCAACTACAACAAGAGAATCATCCCTCGCCAGTTTGAGGTGGGTGATTTAGTTATGAAGGAGAACCAGTTCAACACTAGAGCAGAGCGAGAAAAGAAAGGGAAGTTCGAACCACCACACTGGTTAGGACCCTATGTCATAGTTGCCAAGTATGGCACAGGGGCATACAAGTTGGCTCACCCCAATGGTGATGAGCTCCGGGAGCCCATGAATTCCATGCATCTTAAGAGGTTTTATGCCTAAACAAGGCACAGGAAAGTCATAAAAATAAAATAAAATATATATAAAAAAAAGAGAGAGAGAAAACAGGTCGCCCACTAGTGAAAACCACGTAATTGTGGCACTTTGGACAAGTCCTTGGGTGAAAACCGGTTTCCGGTGCCTCGGGAGGATTCGTTGTTCACAAGCATTCTGTATCAGAAGGGTAGTTGTCTTTATCCTGGACCTGGTTCTACCTTCGAGTTTCCTTGTGCACACAATCTAGTCCAGCCTTGATCCGGCTTTCCCTTCTTCTATTCGTCTGTAAGGGACGTGGTCTTTCGTTGTTTCCCATCTTACGCTAGGGGCAACTCAACGAATTCACCTTCTTGTTCATAAGCACGTGGCTTCTGCCCTTGTATATTCCCCACCTAACGCTGGGGGCATCCATGCTTTCTTGGTTACCTGCACATAGCTTTGGAAAACTGTTGAAAACATAAAAAAAATAGAAAATTGTTTCACCAAACACAAAAACAATAGAACATTGTTTTGAGAAAACACAAAAACAATAGAACATTGTTTTGAGAAAACACAAAAACAATAGAAAATTGTTTCACCAAACACAAAAACAATAGAACATTGTTTTGAGAAAACACAAAAACAATAGAAAATTGTTTCACCAAACACAAAAACAATAGAACATTGTTTTGAGAAAACACAAAAACAATAGAAAATTGTTTCACCAAACACAAAAACAATAGAAAATTGTTTCACAAAACACAAAAACAATAGAAAATTGTTTCACCAAACACAAAAACAATAGAACATTGTTTTGAGAAAAACACAAAAACAATAGAACATTGTTTCGAGAAAACAACAAAAACAATATATATATATATATATATATATCAAAAAAATCTAAAAACAAGGCAAAATTTTTCAAAAAATTTCTAAAAAGTAAAACACCCTACAAAATGGTAACTTGCTTCTTACAGCTGAAACTTGTGTCTTGTGCATGGTATTTTCTCCATATCCTGTTGGTTTGTCTCACATCTTCCCCGATTAATACGATTCGTGGATCATTGGATTCATAACCATTCACAAAAGCTAGTTGCTTGCTTCGTCTGTACTCTGGGGCACTTTTGGTTGCCTGGTACTGTTTCGTTGTGCACAAATGCTTTTCATGGACCCCGTGTCCATTTTCATTTCCCCTTGCATGTATCCTTGCTTGGGGCATCATTTTTAACCCTTGTCGTCAATCACGAACTTGTGGATCTCTTCAGCACTGATAACAAACCATTTGTACAACTGTCTTGACCGTTGTTGGGTTAGATATGTGCGTTCGTACTTGTTTTCCCTGTTATATGAGCTTGTTTCCTTCTCGTATTGCATTGCATTATTGTATGTTGCGTGGAGTTGGTACTTTCAGCAATGGACAATTGTTCGTAGTATGGCTTTTCATGTCATTCTACCTTTGTCGTATGCTTATATTTTTCATAAGGACCGATGATGTAGTTCCTATGGCAATATGATGACATCAAATTTGTTCCAAACAAATAAGCAGCTAGAGGCTAAGCTCTTCTCTCCCCTCATCCATATTTCTTCTACATGACTTCCCTTTCACCCCTAATTCTCCCTCTCCTCGGGGCATCCTGCCTCGTCCCCATTCTTCTGCCTACTTCTCATATTTTTCGATCGTCGATCGGCTTCCTTCATCACCCCATCGACACTCGAGGGGGCATCTCTCCCTCCTACTAATTTTTCTTCTATCTCTTCAAAATCTTTTCTGTCTACTATCTTTGAAGTGGCATCACTTACGCCACCCCAAAGAGGGGCAAATGTAGACACCTATAATTACGCCTAAGCACTTTAAATACTTAAATTGTGCTAATTATCCCATTTCTCGCAAATCAACCACATATCGTCAAAGGCACTCATTTTCCCTCATGTCATCATTAATTAATTACACTAAGCTAATTAATTAAGTTGCCTATCCAACAAATACCCTAATTAACGACCTTCGTTAATAAATCACCCCTTCTACCTAGACTAATTAATTATTATTAATTAATTAGCTTTCCCGTCCATTTAACCAATAAATCAATATTTAATTGATTTAATCCCCTTCTAATAGCCTAAATCACACTAATATTCCTCTAATTGGCTTCTATAAGCTTACACCTACCTATTAATTAATCACCTTTGATTAATTAAAATACCCCCCAACTCCCATGACTTGCTAAACATGTATTAAACCCTTCTAAAGTAAGGTTACCTTTAATAAAGCAACTTTATCCATTCCTAATCATGTTTTACCTTTATCCCACATTCATGAGAATGTGTTGAATCCTTTATCCTTTGGGCTATATAAAGAGCCCTCCACCTACCGTTTTACTTACACCTAAACTTTAAATTGGTTACTCAATTTAGTGTCCCTCTTATCCATTTACGTGCCTAGGTAACCTGGGGCACGTTTGCGTCACCAACTATCCCCTTGGGATATTATCCAATTTGTGATTTAATCACTTACTCTAAATTTAATTCATCCCATCACATCTTGCCCATGAGTGATTAAATATTAAATATTTAATTACGCTTCTTCCCATGCATCTTAATCACTTATCCACCCCAAATTTATTCTACCCATGCATCGCATCCATTTTTAATCTTCCCTAAGCGGGATATTTTCCCGTAGTCGGGATAAGTCTTATCTTTCTCGAATCGATCAATTTGGCCATCTCGGGAGTCTTTTCCGCGATCGGCGCCGACCCATATGGTCGGCGCCGATTTTCTAGGAGCGGCGCCGATTATAAAAGCAAGCCCAGAACTCAGTTCTAGAGGGAAAAGACAACGGAAGAGAACGGAAGAGATTACGAACGAGCGAAAAAGCGAACAGAGAGCGAAAGATACAGGTTGAGAGAAAGAGAGATCTTCTTAGCATCAATTGTATCAAATTAGGGCAGATCCTGTCCAAATCAATCCCTGAGAGGAGCACCGTTACTCTGTCCCTGTCATATCAGCATCGCATCACCATCTATCATCTGGTGACCCTGTTCCAGTGTCTCGCCAACTTCGGCACATCCAACAAACCACATTCACCTTCCAATCCTCAAATCCTATCGCACAGTCCCCGATTGTTCAGTCTGTCTTCAGTTGATATTGATCTTATCCAGTCGACGCCGATCAGTCCCAGTCGACGCCGATCACATCAGTCGCCGCCGATTAGACCCAGTCGACGCCGATTTCTCTGCAGACAGGTAAAAGGTCACAGGTAACACAAATCCAGTATTATTTCCCTGTTCCCTGTTTTCTGTACTTTCTGTCTGCTGTTCAGTTTCTGTTTTATTACTGCAATCAGAAAATCTAGTCTTTATTTACATCTTTTATCATGTATACTTCTTTTCTTTATTAAAAACGTGGACTGACATCCGCCGAGGAAGCTTATCGCTTCTCGGACCCGCTTCTCGGGCAGTCCACCCATATATCTTCTAACGCCATCTTTTTCTGTCAAGCACCGGTGTTTTGCAGGTTATTCGGATCTATTGTGCAAATTGCTTGTGTGCGCCCGTCTTGTCTACATCGGCTTCCTCATCCGTCTACATCTTCATCAGGTATCAATTTCATTGAGGTTTTTCAGGGTTTTGTGTTTAGTTTGGTACATTAACTTGGACAGGTAACAAACGCGAAATTCTTGATCTACATTCTGGCACGCCCGGTGGGACCCAACCAAAGTCCCTTATTGGTAAGTTCACTTCTTTCCTAGTTTTGAACTTTGTTCCTTTTCTTCACTGATTTCTATCAGTCCTATTTGAGCATTTCTGTTCATCATTTCAATCTTGCTCTTAGGCGAAATCATTATCTTGAAATTTTTCTATTTTCTTAAAATAGAAGTTTTTCGTTTCGCCATTATCTGGATGTATCTTTCCGGATCTTGTTTGTTGTTTGCTTGATCCTTTCTTGCGGAGCACTTTGCTTGTTCGTGGGATTGTTCGAGGGGAAGAGCTCAACAACGCGCTTTTTGAAGTCCACACACCTTGGAGAGCTAAAACTACAGGTATTCCTCTTTTTCGGTGTTTTCTCCTTTTTAGGATTTCTTTGTTGGTTGTCTATCACATCCAAACACTTCAGTTTTTGGTGCTTAAAAAGAACCTAATCGCATTTGGGAAAGAACTTGTTTGACTTGTCTTCATCGAAATCAAACATTTCATTTTAAGTGCTTAAAAAGAACCTTTTCTTTGTCATTGCTGCATGCTTTTTCATCTAGTTTTAATTAGGCTGGAGAATTGATCAAAATCGGTAGTGACACTATTTGATTTTTATTTTTCACCCTTGCACACAAAGCCAAAATCACTAGGTATAAAGCATCTAAACAAAACTCCTTCCCTGGCCTCGCCTACTTGGAAGTGATATCCAAGAGGAAGAGCCTACGCGGTACTCGGGCCGCGCTATAAATTCACGAAAGATTTTGGTATATATTGGCAAAGCACCCGACTCCCTTATCGCAGCGGTGTGTGAAGTGCGGGGGTAGGCCCCTATATCAAGCCACGTACCGGTCTTTTACTGAAGTGCCTTCGGGACTCCTCACCAAACATTACCCAAACCATCCTTAGTTTGGCTATCTGAGTAGGTCCTGTTCTAAAAAGCCTTCCCTAACATTTTCTTTTCTTAAAAGCATCAAAATTTAAAGGAGATAATCACTTGCGCTGCTTGAATTGTTTGTGCATTAGTTAGGACAATCTTCTTTCTTGCTTGTTTATGACGGTTATCACCCGGTCGCAATCTAGGAAAATGGCCCAACAGGTTCCTTCTTCCTCCGAAATCACCACCAGCGTGGATGTTTCGGCACCCCTCCAATCTTCCTCGGGACCGCTGTTAGTTGGTTCCCCGTCATGGTCGTATAATCCCTTCTATCAAACCAAAGCGCCTCCATCACGTCCAGCTTCTCCTAGTCCCTCCGAGATATCATCTGGCTCGGAGTATGTTCCTCGCGGGGATCCTGAATTTCAGGCTTTCCTCGATCGCAATCCAATAGCCCTCATGGACTATCTAGTACACAAGTCGATCCAAATATCTGACCAAGACCCACCAATCCGACAAGTGTACAATTATCCTCGTGGATCATCCCAGGCCTCTTTAGAGCAGTTTGCACCATCTCTCTTGCCTCGAGCCACGGAGAAGGGCGAGGCCCCTATGCCTCCCTTTTCTCTTCCACCTACCATGTCGACTAATTCTCAATTAGTCTTACCTATCCCTAACACTGCAGTTACCTCGAATATTCCACAACCCATTTCTGAGAGGTCTTCTGCCCTTGCTATAGTAAATGCGTCTGCACATCCGCACATTGCCGTCAATTCGTCTATGCCCTCTATCGTTTCTCAAGGTCAATACCTCTTCATGAGCCAACCCCCTCCGAATAGGCAGTTGGCTCCTACTTCTCGTCCTCTAGGGGGTCTTTCTTCCAATATTCCAGCGACTGTGACATTCGCCCATCCTCTAGTATCGGCACCCTTGATACCTAATTCGGCAGTAGAAGGCCCCTTTCAGGTCTTGTTCCCCAACATGACCAATCCAACCAACACTCATATTCCTCAATCTATCCCGATCCAATCAACAAACATAGGAGTCCACCAATCACAGGCTCCATCCGTCACCCAACCTTTATTTGCTCAACCACTTATTATCTCGCAGCCTGCCTATACGCAAGCTGCCTCACAGCAAATACCCCACCCGGTGTCACCCAGAACACCTGGTTATTCCTCTTATCATCCTATCCAACAACAGATGAATCCCCCATCGACACCTCAACAACACCCACTACTTGCTTCTCATGTAGGACAAACCAATGTACCTCCTCCCCAATCGGATGTGGTTCAATTTCTCTTCAAGAAAATTGCAGACTTGGAAGCCTCCACAAAAGGAGCCCGCCCTTCATACTCCTTTGAAGAAGTATGCAATGAACCCATTCATCCTTCGGTGGCTTTTAAGCCTTATCCTCCCCAATGGGAACTTCCCAAATTCTCAAAATTTCATAGTCGAGAAGACCCCCAACAACATCTGCGAGCATTCAAACATGCTTGCTACCTCATCGTCCAAGATCAGGAGCTCATGCTCCGTACCTTTCCTATGTCTCTAGCGGGTCCCGCTTTGGACTGGTACAATAATATTCCTCAACATTCACTATTTTCTTTCTCTCAATTGGCCCAAATGTTTGTTGAGAACTTTTCAATAAATATTGCCCATAAGATCTCAATCACAGATCTTTACAACATTCGCCAATTCGACGATGAGTCTATTGCAGACTTTGTCGCTCGTTGGAGAGGGATAATCAACCAATTGTCCTTCTCCCTTCCTCAATCACAACAGATCGAGTTGTTCACCCGATCTTGTGCTAGTCACATTTCTTCCACGTTAAGGATCCAGACTTTTCACACCTTCGAAGAAGCCTTCACGATGGCACGCAAACTCGAATCTCGTGCCATTGAACAAGGAAAACTAAAACTTCGCTCCAAATCTAAACCCGATTTCTCTCGGTTCACCAAACCAAATTCTTTTCCTCCTAAAGATAAGAATCAAGGGTCCACCAATGCTATCGTATTAAAAACATCAAGAACCGATAGTACTCCTAATCAACCACCACGAAGAGACCCTTCATCTGCTCGAAAAGGGGCTTCATCATCTCGATCCTTCGCTCCATTGGGGGAATCATATGCCTCCATCTTAGAAAAAATGTTGGAAGTTCGCATGATCGAACTTCCACCCATTAGAGATATTGATGAAAGTCGAGAGCGTCCTTTGTGGTACAGAGAAAACGATTTTTGCCACTATCATAGAACCAAGGGTCATGACATCGAACGATGTCAGACTTTCAAAAACCTTGTCCAAAAATTCATTGATAAAGGCGAGCTTATCCTGGATAACCCAAATGCTCCCCCAAATCAAGCACTGGACGTTTTTAAACAACCCTTCCCCAATCATGCCCCAAATCATAATTCTTCAGAATCTCAAAAACCAAACACCCACATTATCAACGTCATTTCTACTGAAGAATCCGCTTCGGAAACCACGTCATCTACAAACACAGCAATCGAATCAGAACCCTCTTCCACTTCATCAATCACTGGGATTCCTCCATCTTCAGATAACCCACCTTTGAATATTCCTTCATTGCTAAGCACGGAGTCATCTCTCTCCGCTCCTTTGTCCGATCTCCCATCCATACCCGAGACAGTGTCTTCCTCATCTGCCTCATCATCAGACATTCTTTCAATGCTCGAGGCAATCACATCCCTTCGAGTTTCCACTTCGGACACATCTACTTCTGTTGCTCCCATTCCCGCTGCAACTATGTCCTTGGTGAACATACCTATAATCGTGCCAACTTCGACGGAAGTGTCTTCGACTTTGACTCTTCCTATCTCTTTTCCTACGGTAGTTCCACCCCTGATCACTACACCAAAAGTGGTCCCTTCGCAAGGAACTTCTTCATCACTTACTTCTTCCATCACTAATGTTACTTCACCTATTCAGGAAAAATCAAAAGAAGTAGCACCAACATCTATACGCTTGGTTCCTGAACCTAAACCACGACAACCAAAATCTAACATTATACCATCAGTATCTCCCCATTTGCTTCCTCCAAAAAGGTTACAATCACCTTATGACGTTGAAGTTGTCACCATCCCTGAAAAAGGGAAGCCCATATTTCGGACCATCAAAACTCTTGGTGCTCTTCCACAAAAATCTCTCTCCACGCCTCATAAACGATTAGATTTGCCCGCTGAGAAGGCATCTTCTTCTACACACCTATCAAAGCCATTGTCTTCTTCTACAACACATTTCTCACCAATACTTCGAAAAGTAGACTTACCTACCAAAAAGATGCCACCTCTTCTATCAAGATCCTCATCTCCATTACCAAAAATCAAGACACCCTATCTTCCTCCAATTTCACCTATTTTGGGAGCTTCTTCCTCTTCTAAACCGACATTATCTAAATCATCAGTACATTCAACCAAACAACCCCCTTTGTCTCCAAAAACCGCAAAATTTATCACATCTCCATCACCTTCAAAGTCTATTTTAGGGGCTCCTCCTCCACCAAAGTCAATCATGTCTCATTTACTCCCATCCCAAGCACCCAAGACTGCTCCTCCAAATGTCCAAACAAATAAGAGGATTCCTAATAAAACTGTTAAACCTAACATGCAAGCCCTCTTGCCTCGGCAGTCGGTTAATGTGAAAGAACCATCTCCATCATCTCTATCCCCATCTTCGTCTACCGGATTCTACACCGAAATCCTTCATCAACTTATCCAATCTTCAGCCATAACCCTTCCTCCGATTAAACCTTATAATCCTAAAGGAGTGAAACCTACCTGGTTTAACTCTGACCTGATTTGTGCTTACCACCGTACTCCAGGTCATGACACTGAGGGATGTAAAGCTCTTCAAGCCGTTGTCAAGAACCTTCTGGAAGAAAGTGACCTCTTGCTGGAGGAGGAACAAGTACCTCCTGTCACCTTAGCCCATCCAAACCTCAACCATCCACTCAGACCTCTAGTGGTTCCACTCCACTTGATCTCCCTCCTTCCCAAATTGACACAATCCATATCGCCACTAGAACCCAACATTATGATAACCCATCTTCATCTTCAACATCTAGACCACGGGTTGTCATTTCTGCAGCCCCTGAAGGCGTGTCTCCTTCCTCATCAGCCCCACGACCCAAGGTCTCCATTCGTGCTGCACCTCGGGCTCAAGTTCCCGTATCCGTTGAGGAGAGTGTTATGAAACAACTCACCCAGGCTCCGGTCAAAATGTCTCTTTTTGACCTCATCCAATCCTCCCCACAACATCGCCAGGCTCTAATCGATAATCTGCGTCGCATCGCAGTAAATTCCGATGAGCCCCAACCCTTCGAGTTAGTTGTTGGACTGAATGGACCATCAACCGCCATTTCTTTCGAGGATTCGGAAATTCCTCCTCTTTCTTCAGAGGATTTGGAAGCTCCCCTCTTCATCACAGTCCAAATCAATAACACTACCCTAAAACGTGTTATGATCGATAGTGGAGCTGCTCTCAATGTCATCTCCTCCCACACATTCGAACAACTTAAGTTACCGAAGAATGTGGTGTCACCCCCACCTTTCGCCCTTCGATCATTTAACGATCAGCTAGCAGTCACTTTAGGAACTGTGGTCTTACCCATTCGAGTAGGTAAGAAGCTGCTTCATGAACTCTTCTATATTGTCGAAGGAAAGTTCCACTATAACATGATCCTTGGACGCTCCTGGGTTCGCGCAATGCATTGTGTCCCATCCACCCTCCATCGATGCCTAAAATATCAATATGAGGGCAAAATCTACACCCATCCAGGAGATCCTTTTCCTTCTGCGCAATGCGACATGACCACAAGGTCTGCCCCTTTAAAAGAAAATACATCTTCTCCAGATGGGGCTTCATCTTCTTCCATACCTGCAACCAAACTACCGGATTTACAAAATCTGGAAGAGACATTGCAGCGTTTCTCACTAGGAGAGCTTCCTCTCTTTTCTTTCGATGCCCATCTCAAACCTAATGAGTATGGTAGACCAGACAAACAACCTGAATATCAAACAGGTCTCGGTCGCATCGTCACCATTGGTCTGCCCAATCAACAGACCAATTTCATCTACGGTGGTCTTGATACACCTCATTATCGCCCGGATTCTCCTCCTAGAGCCAAACCTTACCTAACAGGGTTTGATTATCTACAGAATCCCACGTTTGCAAAAACTTATCTATATCGATGCGCGTGGAAAGGTTTTGGCCTTGGAAAATATGAACAAGGTATACATGACCTCAAATCCATTCCCACTCTCATGCCACATCAAAAATTTGGTTTGGGATTTAAACCCATTTCAAAAGCCACTGTCACTATTCTTGATGAACCTCTTCCTACTGAAGAACCACCTTCCCCCACTAAATCAGAAGCATCACTTGATGTGGACGATGACATTTCCATCCCACCTAACTTTTTTTTTTGATCAATACCATTTCCTTAGGGCCGTTAGTCTATGAGACTAACAATCGGTCCACTTCTATACCATTAATCTTCCCTGAAATAGTTGGAGACGACTCTCCTACTATCAACACTATCCACTGTGCGGATGACGATTCTGTCCTCACCTATCTAGGGGCAGAGGATTCATATCTTCCCAAGACCATTCCTTCTGACACGTCTACCCTTCTCAACGAAGCCACTATCGACCTTAATATAGGGACTTCTGAAGACCCTCGCATCATTAAGGTCGGCCAATCCCTTAATCCACAAGAATTAGGGGACTTTACCACTTTTCTTTCCAAACATCGTCAAGCCTTTGCTTGGTCATATGAGGATATGCCAGGGCTCGATCCCGATATTGTGGTCCACAATATCGTTACCCTTCCCAACATCAAACCAGTCAAGCAAAAACTGCGTAAAATGCACCCTAGAGTAGCCCTTCTTGTTAAAGAAGAATTACAGCGCTTGCTCTCGGCTAACTTCATCCAACCCATCGATTATCCGCAATGGGTGTCCAATGTAGTACCAGTAACTAAGGCTACTGGGAAGATTCGAATTTGTACCGACTTCCGGGATCTTAATCTTGCCTGTCCAAAGGATGATTTTCCTCTTCCTAATATCGATCAACTCGTAGATTTAACTGCGGGTCATGAGATGCTTTCTCTTATGGATGGTTTCTCTGGATATAATCAAATCCTCATCGCACCAGAAGACCAACATAAGACTTCCTTCATAACTCCTTGGGGGACCTTTTGCTATCGTGTCATGCCTTTCGGTCTTAAGAACGCAGGAGCAACCTATCAACGAGCAATGACCTACATCTTCCATGATCTCTTACACAAAACTGTAGAGGATTATGTTGACGACCTCCTCGGCAAGTCCAAGCGCCGTCAGGAGCATCTTTTCATCCTTGCGCCTCTCTTTGAGAGGCTTATCCGCTTCTGTCTTCGTCTAAATCCATCTAAATGCGTGTTTGGCGTCCTCACGGGTAAACTTTTAGGGTTTATCATTTCCATCAGGGGTATTGAAGTCGACCCCGCAAAAATAAAAGCCATCCTTGAGATGCCTCCCCCGTCTAACTTAAAGCAACTCCGCAGTCTCCAAGGACGTCTTCAATCAGTGCGTCGTTTTATTTCCCAATTGTCGGACCGTTGTCAACCTTTTCACCATCTTCTCCGTAAGAATGTTCATTTCGAATGGGATGAGCATTGCCAAAAGGCCTTTGATGATCTCAAAGCTTATCTTCTTTCTCCACCCGTGCTTACACCTCCACGCGAGGGGGAGCCTTTCTATCTTTATATCTCTGTGACTGACCATGCTCTGGGAGCCATGATCTCGCATCGGGACACTTGTGGTAAAGAACAAGCTGTCTATTACATCAGTCGCACCCTCCATGAGTATGAGACACGGTACTCCGAAGCTGAAAAACTATGTTGCGCTCTCTTCTTCGCAACTTCTAAGCTTCGTCATTATCTCCTTAATCACAAAACCTACATCGTCACAAGTGTCAATCCACTTAAGACAATTCATGCAAAGCCTTATCATAATGATCGCATCACTCGTTGGCTTATGCTCATGACAGAATTTGACCTCGAGTTTATCCCGCAAAAGGCTATCAAGGGTCAGGTTATTGCAGATCAACTAGCTAGTGCTCCTCTTCCGGACACTCAAGACCCCCTTGCTCAATTCCCCGATGAATTTATCCAACAAATTGATTTTGGTCTATCTCCATTTAAAGTAAAACTCTTCTTTGATGGATCCAAATGCCAGCAAGGGGGAGGTGCGGGTTTCGTGATGATTCCTCCTTGGGGTACGCCTATCCCAGTCGCACACAAATTAAACTTTGAGTGCACCAATAATATGGCTGAGTACGAAGCTCTTGTCTTAGGTCTTCAAAATGCCATTAATCTCGGCGCTCGTCATATTGACATCTTTGGTGATTCTGAACTCATCGTTAATCAGGTCACGGGTGTCTATCAATGCAAGAATGATATCCTTCAAAAATATCGTGACATCGTTCTTGCCCAACTCCAATCTTTCGATAGCTTCACTATCCAATCCATTCCTCGTACTGCAAATCGATTCGCGGATACCATGGCCTCTTTAGCCTCCCTTATCCCGCCTTTTACCGAAGACTCGCGTCTTTATGTGGCTGTGCAACGATTAGATCAACCATCTTATCTTGGGCAACTAACGTCAATCAATGCTGTCACAACCCATACTCAGGATGAGTGGTATCAACAGATAGTTGATTATCTATCTCATTCGGTCCTTCCTCCAGATCTGACTTCCAATGGTAGAAGATCTTTTGTCCAACGCGCCAATCGCTATACTATCCTAGGTGGGATTCTTTACAAACGCGGCTTTGATGGTATTTTGCTTCGATGCCTCAAAACCCATGAATCATCTAAAGCTATCCAGGAGGTCCATGACGGTATCTGTGGTGGACATTTTAGTGGCTTAGCTGTAGCCAAGCGCATCTTACGTTTGGGATATTATTGGCCTTCTCTTAATCAAGATTGTTGTGAATACACTAAGAAGTGCGTCAAGTGTCAGCAACATTCCAATCTCACGCACATCCCTAGTCAGGCTTTGCAACCTGCGGCAGATTTGTGGCCTTTTTCGCAGTGGGGTCTTGATCTTATTGGTCTCATCAATCCCCGTTCTTCACAGCGTCATCATTCTATCATTACTGCCACTGAGTACTTTACTAAGTGGGTAGAAGCTATCCCTCTTTCTTCAACAAAGGCTAAACCCATAGTTGATTTCGTCTATCAACACATCATTTGTCGCTTTGGCGTTCCACACAAGCTAATCACAGATAATGGTAAGTCCTTCAAGAACGCTGATTTGCAGAATCTCTGCAACGCTTTCAATATCAAGCTCAGTTTTTCTTCTCCATACTATCCTCAAGCTAATGGTCAAGCCGAAGCTTCCAATAAAACTTTGCGTAGTATCCTCGCAAAGGTAACTAGTCGAGCTGGTAGGGATTGGCATCTACATATCCCTTTCGCTCTCTGGGCTTATCGGACTAGCATTCGTACTCCTACTGGTGCTACTCCCTTCTCTCTCGTCTATGGGTCTGAGGCCGTCCTTCCTTTGGAGGTCCAAATCCCATCTCTCCGTGTTTCTCTCAGAGAATTTGTCTCTGATGAGGATTATCGTCAAAATCGTCTAGCTCAACTTGAATTATTAGATGAGCGGCGTCTTAACGCTCTTGAGCATCATCAAGTCTATCTCGAGCGTGTCAAGCGTGCTTACAACAAGCATGTGCAACACCGTGACTTTAAAATTGGTGACCTTGTTCTTAAGGAAAATCAAAATGTCACTACTCTCGAAAGGAGTCAACGTGGTAAGTTTGCTCCCAACTGGATGGGTCCCTACATTATCACTCATAAATATGGGTCTGGGGCTTATCGTTTGTCTTCCATGGATGGTATCCCTGAAGCGGAACCTCTTAATGCCTTGCATTTACGGCCCTTCTATTGTTAAAATCTATCTTACACAAATCTAGTCGCAACTCAGATCTTTCATCCGTCCTAATAACCAGTCATCTACTTTCGTGGTGATTTGAAATTGTGTGGTTCTCCGCCTCTTGCCTCATTTACCTTAAATATGAGTATCGCGGCTCTACTCATTGCACGTTTCTTTTGGATATGTTCCTCCTCATGGTAGGAATACCTTAATCACCACTTCATCTGTCCCAAGTACTTATCTTAATCGGATCTGCTTGGGGCATGGGTACATGTTCTTCTATGTTCTCCTCCCCTTCATCTGATCTATCTAGGTCTAAACTCAGCTTCTTCCAACGAGTTTCAAAAAAAAAAAAAAAAAAAGATGCTATCCAAAAAGATAGACTGATCCCTCGAAGGACAGCTATCCATATATTATCAAGTGAATCAAAAAAAATATAGACCATACCCTCGAAGGATGGCTATTACTCAAAATTCAAAATACAGACCGCTCCCCTGAAGGACGGCTGTTTCTCAAAGAAATATTCAAGGCTTCTTGTAATCAATCAGCCTTCCAGTCAGTTTATACACTTGTTAGCATCACTGAAAGACTTCCCGCATCGATCAGTCTTTCCATATCAAGCAAACTTCCCACATCGATCAGTTTGCTTTTCTGTCAAAATCATGAAGCTGAGATTTAGGACCTTTTGTCGATCATATGGAGAATCCTATTTTCCTATCATGGACATGTATTCTGTCCCTTGTAGGTTCCGACAAGATACTTACTTACTTTTCTTTCCATTTCTATCCTAGATCTGGTTTGCGACTAGTTAGTGTCAGGTTTATTTTAATCTTATATAGGCGCCTTGTATGCTTGGTCTTTCGGTTTCTTATCTGGATCTTCTCTATGGTCGGTTGGAAGTCCGACTTATCATTTCCCTTCTTTTCCGAGTGTCTTCTCTTCTAAGTCACGGTTGTTTTCTGCTTTCATCTTTTGCTCTTGCAATAGAGTATTCTCCATTCTTGTCTTGCATCCTGTTAAATTGACATTTCACATGTTAATTCAATCACAATTTATCTTCTATCTACATTGCCTCTTATCTATCAAAACATCTATCTTTATTCATTTCTCATTAAAATTACATCCTATACATCAAACACATCTATCTATCTATCCATCAAAATATTTAAAAGTATGTCCATCCAAGGTACATTCCCATCATCTAATCTAAATACTATCTAACCACATCCATCTATCATCTATCCATCTATATCTATCCAATCACATCTATCTCTATCCACATATCAATCTATCTATCCACATCCATCTATCATTTATCCATCTATATCTATCCAATCACATCTATTCTATCCACATTTCAATCTATCTCATCCACATCTGCATCTATCATCTATCAGTCTATATCTATCGCAATCACATCTATTCTATCCACATTTCAATCTATCTAATCACATCTATTTCTATCATCTATCAGTCTATATCTATCCAATCACATCTATTCTATCCACATTTCAATCTATCTAATCACATCTATTTCTATCATCTATCAGTCTATATCTATCCAATCACATCTATCTATATCCATCTATCCATGTATATCAAAACCAAACCAAAAAGCATAAGTACAATTATATGCCAAGTAACGTGATCAATCTATATATATACATGTGTGTTTTTTTACAAAAATGGGTGGCTTCCAATCGAGCCATCTATACAATGCCTTCCAATCGAGGCTACATCACTATACAAATACAAAAGTCTATCAAATCTCTATATAGTAAAATCCGAAGCGTGGAGGACACTATCTCCTCCACCCTCCTCTCCACCCGGCTGTCTCTCCTGGCCGCCACCTACCGAGCTCGATGCACCTGCTGCTGGAGGTCTCGGCCCACCTCGATCTCTCCCAGTGCTCCCTCCGCCTGAGGCTTCCGCTCGCTGTAGCCGTCCCTGCTCTCCTCCTCGCCCCATACCGAGGCACATCTGGGGCATGCTGCGCTAGGGCATCCTCATAATATCTCACCTCAGCAAGGAGAGACTGGTACGTGCTAAGGCTCACAGTACCCGGTGCTCGTAACGAGGCTGCTGGTGCTGCTGGGGCTGCTGGCGCTGCTGGTGGTATCCCTCCTAGAGCCGTGCCCTGTGTGCCAGACTCTGATATGGCACCGGTCTCTCCCGTATTTGGCCCTGAGGGCCTCCCTGTGCCGAAAATAGCGGTCCCGCTGCTGGATCGCTGTATCTCGCTCCTGGCGAGCGGTGTCTCTCTCCGCAATCAGGGAATCCCTCTCCTCTGTCAAGGCCCTGATCTCCTCTAGAGCTACCTGATGTGTCTGTATCAGTGTGGCATGCTCTCCCTCTAATCTGTCCAGTGTCCGCAGCTATGTCCTCCTCACCAGCATCTATCGAGGGCGGGAGATGTCGTGGAAGCTCTGTGTCATACCATGCCGCGTAGCCCTCATCCACCCCCGCGTCATCATCACTGTCTATGGAGGGTGGAGCCTCTCTCAGTGGGTCTGCCGGGATCAAAATCGGCAAATCTGTCTCTCGGCCATCCCGCCTATATGGTGTATATGTGGCCGGTACTGTCTGTACTAGACCAAACTGCCTCAGTATCCGCATGAATGGGACTCGCTCCCACATATCTGGTCTGCGACCTTCTGACCACTCGGACCTCGGCTCCGTCTCAATGCTACCAAGTGGGCATCCTGACCAACCCATATCGGAAATGCCCGATATGGCCTCCAGATAACCTGATCTGGTGTAAGCGTCCTAAAACGCTCCGAGTACCACTCAGCTGATCTACCTGTGTCTCCGGCGGCCATGTCAGCCCGCCATCTCCGAAATCCATAGTCCACACCCCCCCCACTGCTGCTGGCATCCACGGAAGCCCGGATGGCCTAATCACTGCTATGTGCTCATACGCCCAGCAATGGAGCACAAAGCTGACATCGATCCCTGTCCTCCGACCAGTAGTGTACATCCATAGCTCATAGTAAATCTGAGCTATCAGGGCATCGGCGAAAGCAAAAACCTGTCTGTACTGCAAGATGTCGCACACGCAGTCTAGTAGCAACAGTGGAAATCTCCCACCTCCTGAGTCTGGCAAGGCAAAATAAGATATAGCCATCTGAATCAGGGCTATCCGCCTGCTCCGAGGGCTATCCTGCCTGTACTGTGAGGCTATCCTCACCGCCCCAGATACTATCTCCGAATCATCTGCTCTGTCTCTGTACAACCGCACCAGGGCCCTCTGCTGCTGCTCTCGGGGTGTGATCTCAATCGGGTCCCCCGTAATCGGTAATCGGAGGATCCTGTATACATCCTCATGGGTGATAGTCATCTCACCCGTCCTAAACCAAAATGTGCACGTGTGGCTGTCCCACCGTCGCACTAATGCTCGCATGAGCTCCACATCCCGTGGCACTCGTCTATAATATCTAAATCCCCCGAGCCCGGCCAGCTCTAAATGCTGCCAGTCTGCATCTGTCACATCAGGCAGGATCGTCTCCAATAGCTCCGGGATGGCATCCCTCATGTGAAGAGTCTCTCGTGCCTGCATCCACGACATCAAAAGCATAATTAGTCTCTTATTTTCATAAATCACATCTTCCCAAATCATAAAAATCAATGAACTTCTATCAGTCGGCGTCGATTTGATAAAATCGGCGTCGTTCATTTTAGTCGGCGCCGATTATTACCAATCGACGCCGATCCAAAACCAGTCGACGCCGATTATACCAATCGGCGCCGACTGCCTGGCCGGACGTGAACCAGACCCTGGCCTCATATCCATCCAAATAAAAATCAAAAAAAAAAAAAAAAAAAAAAAAACATCATAACGATGAAGGGGTTCGAAGAATAATCACTTACCCCAGGTCGTGTCCTCCTGCGCTTCTGTCCGCTCCCAGAGGCTTCCATTGCGTTCAAATCTCAAATCTATCTCTGTCTGAATCAATCGTCACGTTGAAAATAAATCGTTCACGTTTTCCGTTCGCATATTTATATGCGTCTGGATTGGTCGGCGCCGATTTTTTGGGTCGACGCCGCTTTTTGTAGTCGTCGCCGATTATTTTGGTCGCCGCCGATTTTCATGTCTGTTTGCCATAGTGTTGATACTTGGCTTTCTCATCTATCTGATCATTGTTGTGTGCTGAATCTTGCCTTTTGGCACATCTTTTAGATGTCATTGTCTATTTCGGGTTTGTTCTCTTTGCGTGGGACACTCGTATCTCTCTCGGCAGCTTAGAGTTAAACGGGTCTGTAGGCACTAACGTCGTCTGATTCATGAGACCGGCTAGTTTTCCCTACCAATGTGTCTCTCTTTCGATGCTGACTATTTTGCAGTTCTCCTTACACTCGCGGGTCTGTAGGCACTAACGTCGTCTCATGAGGAGACCGGCTAGTTTTCCCTACCAATGTGAGTTCCTTAGGTTGCTGCCCCTGGTGTTTATTTTAATGCGTCCTCAATGATCAGATCTACTCCAGCTATCCAACTGGGGCATCCTGCATTTTTCATCTACCTCTTTCAAACTCGGGACCGTCTGTTCTATCATCCATCCCATCCCTAGTTTGAGGGGGATCACATCACCACAAAATTCTTCTCTTTTTCCATCCCTTTGTTTTTGTCTCATAACCTTGCTTATCGCAAGTTACTTGACAAAAAGGGGCAAAATGTAGACACCTAAAATTGGTTACCCAATTTAGTGTCCCTCTCATCCATTTACGTGCTTAGGTAACCTAGGGGCTCACGTTTGCGTCACCAACTATCCCCTTGGGATATTTATCCAATCTGTGATTTAATCACCTATCTCTAAATTTAATTCATTTCATCATATCTTGCCCATGGGTGATTAAATAATTAAATATTTAATTACGCTTCTTCCCATGCATCTTAATCACTTATCTACCCCAAATTTATTTCTACCCATGCATCGCATCCATTTTTGATCTTCCCTAAGCGGGATATTTTCCCTGTAGTCGGGATAAGTCTTTATCTTTCTCGAATCAATCAATTTAGGCCACCTCGGGGGTCTTCTCTCCGCGATCGGCGCCGACCCATATGGTCGGCGCCGATTTTCTAGGAGCGGCGCCGATTATAAAAGCAAGCCAAGAACTCAGTTCTAAGGGACGGAAAGAGACTACGGAAGAGACCAAAAAAAGATTACGAACGAGTGAAAGGAAGCACGTATAGAGAGCGAACAGATAGAGGTTGAGAGACAGAGAGATCTTCTTAGCATCAATTGTCTCAAGTTAGGGCAGATCCTGTCCTAATCAATCCCTGAGAGGAGCACTGTTACTCTGTCCCGTATCATATCAACATCGCATACACCATTATCTATCATCTGGTGACTCTGTTCCAGCGTCTCTCCATCTTCGGCACATCCTACAAACTACATTCACCTTCCGATACCTCGAATCTCTATCGCACAGTCCCCGATTGGTCAGTCTGTCTTCAGTTGATATTGATCTTATCCAGTCGACGTCGATCAGTCCCAGTCGCCGCCGATCAGTCCCAGTCGCCGCCGATCACATCAGTCGTCGCCGATTCTACACAGTCGACGCCGATTTCCCTGCAGACAGGTAAAAGGTCACAGGTAACACAAATCTAGCATTATTTCTCAGTTCCCAGTTTTCTGTACTTCCTGTTTGCTGTTCAGGTTCTGTTTTATTACTGCAATCAGAGAATCTAGTCTTTATTTACATCCTTTTATCATGTATGCTGCTTTTCCTTTATTGAAAACATGGACTGACATCCGCCGAGGAAGCTTATCGCTTCTCGGACCCGCTTCTCTCGGAGCAGTCCACCCATATATCTTCTAACAGCCATGCTTTTTTTTGTCAAGCACCGGTGTTTTGCAGGTTATTCGGAATCTATTGTGCGAATTGCTTGTGTGCGCCCGTCTTATCTACATCGACTTCCTCATCCGTCTACATCTTCATCAGGTATCTATTTCATTGAGGTTTTTCAGGGTTCTTGTGTTTAGTTTGGTACATTAACTTGGACAGGTAACAAACGCGAAATTCTTGACAAAGTATACATGCACACACTCCATCATCACTCTTTGCATAGATCATGATGTATTCCATGTTCCACTACAAATTCCAAAAGAGATCCCAGCAACGGAACCAAGATGTAGTCATTTTTGCACTCACCAATAACAAGGGAACATCATGCACACTAGCCTATCACCCAATGGAACTGGGCACTCACCTGAGCTGCACAAGACGCAGCCGATTCACTCTTTTATGTGAGGTTAGTGGAAGGTATAATTCATGATCTTGACTTAGTAATTTAAAAGAAACGAAAAAGCTATAGAGCTCAGAACATCTTTTATACCCCTTCATTTATAACAAAAGCAAAGCGTGCAACAAAATTAATAGAACTAGGAAGTTGTAAAACCACAAATAGACTTAGCATTCAAATAAGTTTCATGATTATATAAGATCAAAAGCATGGTAGAAACATGCAGGTAATACAGAGAAACGATCTTAATACAATTGTCATGATAACCTTATCATGTTCATTCATAGCATTACTTATAAAATATTACAGAATGGAGACCGTAGTCATGCACCATATATGGATCCATACATGAATGCTCACAAAACAAAATTTTCATTCCCCCCCATTCCCGTATTACATTCTTCCTATAATCATCTACCCATTTTTATCCCATACTTCTGGCAGTAATTCTACAGAGCTCCGCTACCTCACTTGTGTCTCCTTTTTCTTTTTTAGGGGCACACGTATAAATAGGCATCTGAGCTCTAACAAAACTCCTCTGTAACCTCAGATCTAGCCTCAAGTGTGAAGGTGTGGGTCGCCCCAGGCACATGCCTCTCCATGTCATGATTATCTTTTTGGATCTTCTTATCACAAGGTATATTCCTTCCAGGACACCCTGTTGCCAAGCTGGAACCTTATCCAAATGGAACACGTTCTTCATGTGTTCTGTCCAAACGACTGAAAATAGCTAAGTCCCAAATTTTTTCTTTGCAGGTGTGCATCCTTGGTTCTCCAAGAACCATTTTTGAATTTTTCCTTGCGCGCCTTAACCTACGCGCTTCCTTTGGCTGTGTGCGCATACGCGCCTTTAAGATTGGAAGCTACATTAGGGTCCCAACAAAGATGCAAACTTAGGAATAAGCTTGAGTTACCTTTTTAATTTTGGATAAGGCTAAACACATGGCAAAAATTGATTGGAAACAAATTTTGGGCTCATTTTTTGACTTTTCAACCTTTTGGAAAAAAAATGGAAAAATTTGACTTTTTTCCCCGCCCCTCTGCCTTTGAATTTTGGAGCTGACACATGACACATGGTGGGTCCCATTGGGATCACACTTCAATTATGTGCATTTTGACCCCCATTTGGAAAATTGGAAAATTTTCACTTTTTGCCCCGCGGGACCGCACCTCCGATTTCTCCCTTGCCACATGTCTCCTTGTGATTCATCTCAAGCCAGCGCTCCAAATTTTGATTCTGAGTCTTTTTTGCAAAAGGCAAAAAATTCCCTCCTACCTCTGCTATCCTGTCGACCCACTTTTTCCTCTACCATGCATCCATCTCTCATTTGCGAAGGACCTGCGGGCTTAATCTTACTTTTTACTCCCTTTAAGCCAAGGGAAAATTATCAACTTTGTCTCTGTGGGCCTGTGCCTCTGATTTCTCCCTTGCCACGTGTCACTTGATGATTCGCTAGTGGGCTAGCGCTTAAAATTTTGATTTTAATCCTTTTTGTGAAAATGGGGAAAAAATCCCCATTTCCCTCCATGGCCCGCACTTCCCTTTGACCCGCCATGGACACGTGTCCTCCTGTGATTCGCCATGGGGCCGCGGTCCAAAATTTTACTTTAACCCTTTGAGCCAAAAACACAAAATTTCATAAATTTTTCTCCACCACCCGCAATCCCCTTTGAAAAAAATAATTCCACCTGTCCTCCTCTGATTTAGAGCAGGGGGAAAAACTGATTTTGAAACTTTAGGAAAATAGAGCCAAAAAACTTTAAGTCCCCCATCGGCCCACTCCTCCCTTTTTGGTCTTTTAGGCATGTGTCCACTCCCGATTGGCTGCGGGGCTTCAGACCATTTTGTGACTTTAACATTTCTGCAAAATAAGGTCTAAAAACCTTAAGGGAATCTGACCACCCACCATCTACCAATCAGAACATGCCACGTATGCAAATTTAGAAAAAAATGGGTCCCTGGGCCCGAAAATGCCCCATTTGTCAAAAAGGCAAAAAATGAAAAGTTACAACACCTCCCAATTTTTCCTCAGCCAATTAGAAGCCGCCACATTTCCAATACCTTTTAATGATGAATTTGATGGGAAAATGACACCCGTTTGACCGTCTAAACGTAAAAAATTCCAGGGATGCCCTAGAATTCAATTTTTCCACCAAGGATGGCATATTTTTTGATTCTGAATCAACTGAAGCATGATTTCCGAACATTTTCGACCTCGGGATAGGATTTTAAATTGCACACAAGTATGATTTGATCAATTTTGATTTTTCCACAATCTAGCAAAGGGAAAAATGACATAGCCCACAAAAATTGGAAAAAATAGGGCACAACAAAGGGCAAACTTGGATTATTCTTTCAAATTAGAGCAGAACAAGAAGTTTGTGAGCATTTTTAAAGCTTTTCAACTATAGGGGAAGAATTACATACCATCAAATCAAAGGATAAAATGTTTTTTGAGTAGATACGAATTTGAAATTTTAGGGCAACATGGTGCAAGCTCAAAAATGGCACCAAAACCCTTCTCTCAGAGCAATCAAAGAATTACAGATAAAAACTAGATGCAAGTTACCCAAAACAAAGGCAAACAGAATATCCTAAAAAAATTTCATGCCATTACATGTTCAAAGTAAATTGTACATTCTGAGACAGGAGTACTACTTCTTCTTCACACTCAAAGATGCATCAAGAAAAGATTTCATAAGAGACTACCAACTCAGACTCAACCAATAACCATATACTCAAGCTCTTCTCGAGAAGATAGTCCCGAATGTGAGTTCTAAAAAAAACTCAAAAGCCTTGAAAGTTTCATGTGCATATCACCAATGAACTTACTCCGAGAAAAACATCCAAAGACTAACATTATCATGCAATAGATTCATATCCAAAAATCACAGAGATTCCTTCAATCATGAAATCAAATAACCAGACAAAACATGCAACCATTTATCTCATGAGAGTAGAGTTATTTTAATGAAAAATTTAGAGGAAAACAAGAAATATTAATGGGTAGAGGCTATCATGCCTGATAGTGCTTCTGTCAATTTGAAGGAGACTTCCAACTGAGCTTCTAACTCTTCTTCTCACCCAAGACAAATCAACAACCAAACATCTCTTTCTCCAATGCCTCATATACTTTCCTTGAATCAAAAATAGACCAGAGAAACCAAACATGGCCACAAGGTGAAAATCAAACTTCTGGTTCAAAGAACCAGATAGCTCCATGTAGAGAAAAAATTGCAAAGCATGCAAGACTAAACAACCTCCAACAAATCCACCCTCATTGTTTTCAAGAGGTTTTTCTTGCAAAAATCGAGATTCATTAATGCCATTACTCCCCAATCTCCCACCTATCTCTCCTTGCGACCACCTCCCAAAATTGGTGAATGCTATTTCAACCTATGCATGCATTTCTAATTTTAACTATGATTCCACGTAAGCTTCCACCTAGTTTACATGCCTCTGCCAAAACTGTAAGTACTTCCTATTAATTCGAAAATAAAATCAAATAAATTCCTTTGGAACTGTTGCCAACTTGCCATGTGACCCTTAGGTCCCTTTCATTAGTTTAGGATAGATATCCATAACTTAGGTTATGACCTTAGGTTAGTCTAAAAAGTAATCACATTAGGTTAAAAAAATTGCCTTAAGTAATTTTCCAACTTAAGATAGGGTATAATTCAAACTAATTTAGTAGTAGGTAATAGGTTAAGAGTATACCTAACATCACCTTAGGCTTTTCCCCATCCTAACATAGAATGTGAAGCTTAGGATAGATTGTCACCCGTATAAGTAGACATAACTTAGGAAATAGGTACATTTACCTTAGTTTAGAATACCGTTAGGATAAATACCATAGGTTTAGGACTTAGATTCCCTTCATAGTCATGAATCAAGCTTCGTTTCACTTAATGTTGTTAAATTTCCTAACGAGGTCAATCCAAAATATCCAAGCACAAAACATACAATAGAATGCAAGCACAATATTACAAGACCATAAAGAATTTGTAAACATACAAAAGTTTAGTCCGTTATGTGTCTCAACCTCTGAATGCCAGTTCACCATTTAGACCAGGTAAGGAGATTTAAAACATTCCTTGGATCAATGGAATTGATCCAAGGATGAGTTAGTTAATAGAGATAATTTTGCAACAATCATAACCAAATTACAACTCACCTATCTGAAGTGACAATGGATTATTGCAAGCATCAACATTTTAGTCTAATGAATCCAAGAGTAGAAATTATTTATCCCTAGCAAGCATGATTTTCAACAAGTAAAGGAGCACACCACATCAAGAAAATCACATGTCAACACTTGTAATGAAAAAGAGGAATATAATAGTTTGTCAAAGGTGTTACAACCCACTTATGGCCTCCAAATAATGTCCATGTTGGAAAACCCCTCTAGAAAATGCCTGTAATAGGCTACATTGTGTGTATCCCTAGTATCCCAACGCTCTCCAATAGCTGAAACCCATTACCTGTAGCCTACTCTGACCAAGCCTACCTCAAATGCATCCGGAAAGAGCATACCAACTGGACGCACACACACGATGTGCTCATATGCCCAACACTGTAGTAGAAACATACAACATAGAATGAACCTTCGTAGCCTCCCATAGGCTCGTAACTCTATGTATAGTTATACCAAGAATGTTGGAGCCCATGCAAACCAGGTCATATCCTCCATCATGTCATGAAGAATCCCCATCAATGCCCGTGGGAATCTCCCACCCTCTGTGTCTGGCAATGCAAAGCAGAAAAATACCTCCATCAACAACACCACTAACCTCATCTCCTTCAGATTGGCCTGATGGATATCTCCATAGCTCATACTAGTGCTATGGAACCTCATCTCTACCAGCACCTTACCAAACATGGTCAACATCAACTCTTCATATTCCTCTAAGGAGATAGAATACACTTCCATCCCCAATAATGGTAACCGTATGATCTTGTACACATCCTCCAGGGGGTGACTATGATCTCACCCATCGGCAGATCAAATGTATTGGTCATTGAGTCCCATCTGTCGATGAGGGTGACCATCAAACTCAGCTCCCGGACTAAGTGTCGGTAGCGTCTAACCCCAATCAGGCCAACCTTTGTAACATGGCGTGAATCATTGAATGTCACACTCCCTTGTACCTCTACAAGAAGGGACGGTACTATATCCCACATCCATATTTGATCCCTTGCCTGTACCCAACAAAACACACTATTGTCAAAACATTCCCATACCAAAAATGCACTGTACCCAATAAACCTTGTCCCCAATCCTTATTACTTATTCTACCCACCCTACTACTTACCCCTTGCTAGACCAATCTATTCATGCCATTTGTACCTATTCCCCTATTTTCCTCTCATGAAACCTACCCTTACATCTCCTGGCATATCCTTACCTCTTACCCTTACTCTATATTGCCCTATTTTTCCAAAAAGCTGGCTGACACTAGTCAAAAATAGCCGTTATCAGTCATGTGTAACTGGCATCGGTAACCTACTACTTGACCGATGCTGGAAAAATACCACTGACGTCAGCCAACACATGACCGGAATCGGTCACTTCCGCGGAGCTGAATTCATCCAACCCCCCCTTATTTTCCAAACCTTTTTGCAAACTATCGTAATCACTAATCCTACCCTACCCAAAGCTAACCTAAACCCCTTCCCACCCCTATTTACCCAACCTCGAACCTGCCACCTCCCTCATTTCACCAATTTTACCCATAAATTTAATTATATTTCCCTTCCCAAAAACCCATACCGATATTACCCTTGTTTATTTTCATACGAAGAAAGGTTGAGAACCTACCTCATCTTGATGTTGTCGATGTAGTGGCACATTTTTTCACTATGCCAATAGTCCACAGGAACTCTCTCCCGCCTTTGCCATGCCACAATCTACCTCCAATATCTCCACCAACCACCTCGATCCACCTGATCTCGTGGACCCATCTAGCTGGATCCTCTAACCAACTAGATCTCTCCACCTCAATAGGATCTTGTCCCTCGTACTTTTTTCTCAATAAAGCACAACTCGTTCAACACTATGTCATTTTCCCCTATTTGGAAAATTACAAATGATTCTAAAAAAAGTGAAAATTTCCTTATTTAACCATACCCTGACCTGACCGATGTCAGTTATACCTAGACCAACATCGGTCCTGTGCCCTAGAAAACCGTGGTCAGTTGTACCTACACTGACATTAGTCTTTTTCCCTAGAAAACTAGGGTCAGTTTACCTAGACCATCACTGGTTAAACATGACTAGCATCGATTACCTGTCATACTCTTGTCAACACCCTTTCCCCATTTCCATCCAAAGTTTACCCTTCCCATCACCTTGTTGACCTTACTCACCCTTATTTCCACCTACCTCCACACCCATCTTATCTACACCCATCCTAAATTGCATTACGGGACATGTTATTTTTACCCGTACCTCGGCCATACCCATACCTTGACTTATATTACTTGACCTAGAAATTTTTTTGTGACCTTTGAACCCATGTGCTCACTATGCCTTGTGGAGCTGTTACCCATGTTGTTTTACCTATTGACCTTACCTTTCCTATTGTCATGTTGTTTATCCTAACCCAACCTTTAGTCTACCATAACATACCTAAATGTTCCTGTACGTGACCTCTATTGTGTCTCTGCACCATATCCTATACCTTGGATACCAAACTCACTTCAACCATGTTTGGATAGACCTATCAACTTTGGACGATGTGGAGTTTATAACCTCTTCATCCTAGTAATGTGCCATAGTTTATACGTGTGTGTGTGTGTTCAAGTGTCACTACCTTTGACCCTGGCCCATTTCTCTATTTTCCCGATTTGACATTTACCCCATTTCCATGTTTTTACCTCCACCTACCCTACCCACACCTACCCACCTCACCATTGATTAAGTGGATATTCTGATGTCTTCACCTGTTGCATCTTGCGATGATGGTACCTATTTTTTCTCAGCCTAATAGCCCTACCTTGCCTATGGTTGTGACCCTTATCCAAAAAAACCTTGACCTTTTGACCTTTTAGATGTACCAGAACCACACCTACATGTTCCTACATCTTACCTTGTTGAGTGCATGGACCGTATCGTTTACCCTGGATACCGGACCTCAATAACCATTGTTTAGATGACCTTTACAACCCTAGCTAACATACATCTGTTATGTTCAGAAACCCTGGTATCTCATGGCATTTCACAACATGTGCATACATTTGAATGCTCTACCTAATCATCCAGCCTACCTCTTACAATCACCATACCCTCGACCATCACCTTCTTCACACCTAGCCCTATTTTCTCAAACTACCCACCTCCTCATTTTATCAAACCACTCACTGCTTCCTTCTCTCACCTCATCGGTTCCTAGTTTGAGGGGGGTTACCTCCACCCACGCTTGGGGAAACATCACCTTCACCCACACATGGGGCAACCACATCTTGTTTTTGTCAACATTGCTTACCAATACAAGCTACACAACAAAAGGGTCAAAATGTAGACACCAAAATTGGGTCACACTCCCCTTGGCCCCTCGTTGAATAACCAACTCAAACATATTCACCTAACAATGACCCCTATCACCCCACATTAATATTAATTTAATTAACACCCATCACAATAATTCATCATTTAATTACCTTAATTGACCTACATTCCACCTCACCTAGACACCTCATCCAGCCACATCACCCTAGACCTTTTCTTGGCATGTTTCCATAACTAACTAAGACCTGATCTCACTTTCCTTAATGAGCTAAGATTTGGTCTAACCCTAAAAGAACATGCCTAAGATTTCTCTAACCAAATTACCACTCATTCGAAGGGAAGCTTTTGTTTTGATCTATGGGAATAAAACCAATCCAGTCCAAGAAATCAAGGGGATCTACCATTTTTAGTAAACCTAGGGAAAAATGCCTTAACTAACACCAATTACCCTAAACCAATTTTGGTCAGCCCAGAACCATCGTCGGTTACCATTTATTCACCTTAGCAACCTTGTTGTTGGGTTGGCACATTCTGAGAGCAAGAGGATGAGAAGAGATTTGCATACAAGCAAAAACCAAAGTATTTTCACACACCTAGACATCCATAGCTAGCATCAGGATAGATCCAAAAGAATTTTGCACTCACAGTAATATTTCGGGAAGCATCACGATTGCACCAAGCTCCATTCCACCAACTGATCATCACCACCACCCAACCATTAGACCTATAACATTGATAAGTGTTTTTATCATTATTAATCATTTCCATTCTTATTATGCTCATAGAGTTGTTATCATTCTTCCTTTAACACTCCCATTCCTCCATAGCCTTCTTTCTGGAAAACTAAAAAACCTCACCCACCCTTTTATCAGATCACCTATCCCTGGCCCTTCCACCTCTTTGAGTGTTCTCAACATTTCCACAAACCTCACCATCCCCTTCTTTAGCTTTATCTAACCTCACCCAGACACTACAATAAGGTCTTCATTGAACTATTGTCACCCTACTATACCGACGCCGGTTATCCATAACCATCCTCGGTCTCCCTTAAACTGTCATCAGTTATACCCAACCAACATCAATATATATGTTTGATACCCTATGCCAATACCATAACCAAACAACCTTTTACCAAATAACCTAAAAACCTATAACCTGACCTCGACCAGTTCCAGTACCCTGACATCTACCAACCCTTCAGATGTTACTATAGCCTAGCTTATTATATTAGACTTTCCTATTTTTGATTGAATGAGATACCTAAATCATATCAACTAAAATAGGACTTTGCTTATTTCTCATATTAATTTTTTTAAAATAGTGGGTTGATAGCCATCTAGGGAGTATCACACTTCCCGGATCTAGCACACGTTAGGCATTCCACTGTCATACATTATTTAACTATTCTTTTGTGGTCATGTTTTCTATTTCAGGTAGTTCCCCCCAACAAAAATGAATCTCTCACAACCGGCATTGGACCAAGAAGTTAGAACGCATGTAAAAATGATCAACTGATAAAAAAAAATAGGTATTCCTCCTCAGTCTTACCCTTATCTATTTCCTCTCAACAAAGTAAAGAAAACGGTGAAACATTTTGGCATGCCCGGTGGGACCCATCAGGGGTTCTATTGCATTTTCTTCATTTTTAGGTGAAATTTGTGTAATTTTTTCCCTTTAAAATTCTTACATACTAATTTTCTCCCCTCATAATCCTCTCTTCTTTATAATTGATCTAAAAGAAACATTTCTCTTGGTGCATTTAAAAGGAATCATTCTTCTTTCTTGCTTTCTACATTTAGTGAAAGAGCATACCCTCTCCTATTCAACATTTGCTTCATCAAACATGATATTTTTGATTTGGGCTTAAAATTGTTTGCATTACTTTCTAATTTTCTACATTTAACTCACATTAAAATGAAGGAAACCTATATGCTGAAAGTCATGCCCAGCTGATGGTTGACAAAAAGAATCGTAAAAAGCACATTCTCTCTCTCTCTGTCTTACCAAACTGCACAAAATTGAGATATAAACATCTTTCTTAAATAAGATCTTACTTGTGAACACCTATCCATGATCACATAATCAGAATGACAGGTACTCCCCATCTCATTACCTCTGTCGAGTCATTATCTCTTAGGGCGGCCTACCCACGCCATAACATAACCTGAAACCTCTCCTTTTAGATATCCTCCTTCGTAGGAAGCCTTCCTCACAAAAATATCTATTCTAAATTCATGAGTCAGTATTCTAAATAGCATAATCTCAACACATTAAAAATCACTTGTTAGGTACGTGTCTTTAGTGTTTGATTGATGTGTGTTTTGAGGTGTGATGATACACTTCTCCATTTTTCCATTATGTTGCCTTGCACACTCCATAATCACAGTTAGAGTATTCTGACTTCTTCTGAGTTATTCGAGACTTCATTACATCATCTTTAGACCTCTGAGTTGATTATTTATCTCACTAAAATTCACAACAATCCATTTTTCTACATTTTCCAATTTTCACAGTAACTGACATCAATTTTATGTTCTTTTCAGTTAAATTGCGTAAAGAACCCTTATTTAATTTTCTTCATTGTTAGAGTTCCTATGAGTCTCTTTACTCTCTAGTATTTGATAAACAATCATCATACAACTTGTTCATCTAACTATCAACAATCTTTGCTCCATTTGGTAAAATTGTTCCTATCTCACACTAACTGATGTCGGTTACCCCTGAACCAGTATCGGTCACCCTTAACCATTGACGATTACCTTGTGTTGAATATCATCCAATACATTTCCTAAATCCACCTATAAAAACATGTTTTCTTCATTCTTTTTTCTCTCTGTGTCATCTCTAGGATACAACATCACCTGATATACATTCATTCACATAGTGTTCACTCGCAATCAAGCTAACACTCCTATATTTCATGCAAGTTGTCAACCACTCCCACCTAGTCCTTCAACACCCTCTGTCCTGTCATCCATAGATCCAACCCTACCTACCACCATTCCTGAAGGAGACGAAGAATTTTCACGACTCCTTTATTAGAATCCAACAACCTTATAGTTCTACCTTTCTCACTCTTCCACTCGGGACTCCTCATGTCAATTTATATATGGCGTACCTGTATCCATCTCTCTTGCCCTTATTCCCACTCCCATATCAGTCCCTAATAATGCGGAATTACCTTCGCCTGCCTTATCCCTAGTATTTTCACAACTAGGCCCCATACCCGCTATGACCACTACGTCTATAGTATCTGTTGTACCCTAATCGAGCACCCAGAACATAACCTCATCTACACACATGATCTCATAGATACCAATCGTAAAACAACCGCCCATGGTGTCAGTGAACCCTACTCCATTCCAGAATCTTATCCTCTCCATCTCACAAACACTTCCCCTAATCACTACTAGATTCACTGTGACCATCAAACCTACATACACATACTATCAACCACCGCATATCTCATTTGTCAAACATTCTGGATCTATGTCCTCTATGTCAGTTCCCTATTCTCAACCTCCCTATTCAGAATCACTATACAATTCAATTCCTCCCACATCACAAGTTCAATACCCACCCAGTTATGCCACTGGAGGTGCCCTTCCATCACAACCTACCAATGACATCCTCAAATCAATGATAGAAAGGATGCAGACACTAGTAGCATCAGTTTCTAGCTCGTGTAATTCTCTCACTTACGATGAAATCTGTAATGATCCCATTCATCCATCCATCCCTATTCGCCCATACCCTATGCATTGGGAAATGCCAAAATTCAACTGTTTCAATAGTAAATAATACCCACAGTAACATTTTTGGTCTTTCAAACATGGTTGTTACCTAATCACCGATGATGATGCTTTACTCCCACGGACCTTCCCGATGTCCCTGATAGGACCTGCATTAGACTGGTAGAGTGGGCTACCAAGATACTCCATCTACTCATTTAACCAGGTAGCCCAAGCCTTCTTAGACCACTTCTTAATCAACATTGTTAAGAAGGTCACCATGACTGATCTTTATTCCATAGGACAGTATGACAATGAGTCTATCCCTAACTTTTTTGTTTGTTGGCACAACCTATTTAACCAGCTCACATTTTAATTGCCTCAAACTAAACTCATAGATTTGTTTACTTGGGATTGCATTAGACACATCTAACCAACCCTGCTGGTGGACACCTTTCACACTTTTGATGAGGCATTCACCATGGCACGAAAATTGGAGATTTGTGCTATCAAAGATAAGAAAATCTAACTTTGTAACAAGAAAATCGTGTTCGAATAAAATGATGCTTCTTCATCTTTAAAACCCCAAAACAACTATTCAAAACCCAAGAGATCTACCAACGCCATAGTTTTCAAGGCTGGCCTCCCTTATCAATCAAACCCAACCACACCTCCTTCTAATCTTTCTCCCGTCCAACCTTTCTAGTTCATACGAGAATAGTTAAAGTACACTTCAATAGGAGAATCTTATGCTTCTATTTTGGAAAAGCTTGTTACAGTTGGTGCCATTACCCTTCCACCTATAAAACCACACATTGGTTTTGAGCCTGAGCATCCCATGCCTGTGTGGTATAAGGAACATTACTTTTGTAACTATCATCATGTCAAAGGACATAACAACAATAACTGCATCACCTTTAAGAATATCGTCCAAGAAATGTTAGACAATGGAGAACTAGTCTTGAATAGCTTGAATGTACTCGCTGACCAAAACTTACATATCTTCAAGAAGCCATTCCCTAATCATGCCCCATCTTCCAACCAAGCTGGTGACACTTCAAATGATGATAGCAATGCCTGCGAGGTCCACATTATTTTCGATGACATACCATTTTCTTCCCAATTGCCTCATGTTCCTTCCATAGATGAAATCTTAGCACGAACCCCCTACCTACACAAGAACCTATTTCATCTACTCCACCCATAGAGGAATGCCCTTCATTTTCTCCTTCACCCATGGAAGAGCCTATAATTAGAGCGTCGCCTTTGACCCCTCAAATTTGTGAGAAATTTTCAGTGGCACCTCTCTTACTCATAGGAGTTACATGTCCACAACCTACACCATCACAAGAAGAGTCCACCTCATCTAGCCCATCCTCTCCTCTACCCATGGAGGATCCTATAGAAATATTGTTTCCTTTAGATGACCATTCACCACCGGACCTTCAAGATCCCACTGATCTATTGTTGGCTCTCTTACCCACAGAATCTGAGGCTAGACATTTCCTTGTATCTCATATACATTCAACGGGAATCCCTACCTGATCCACATCGGCCCCTCCTACATCAGTACCATTTTAACACTTGGTTGATGGCCTGGACTATGTTGATTGAGCCTTACTTTGGGGATGCCTTCTACTTCCAGTTTTAACCCAAATGCAGTTGTCACTCACTGACACCTCCACTATCTATCCAAAAATATTTTGAGAAACCAAACCAAACATAACCATGACTATTGCAACACCTTCCATATCAAAAATCTTATCCCAACACATAACTCTGCCCACAACCCGACATACATCTATGCTCAAACACCTACCCACACTTATATCACCTCCCCTACCTAAAATCATCAACACCTTAGGGGGCATGCCAACATCAAACCTTAATCACCCACCCATCAAATTAGATTTAGCCACTTCTTCCAAAACTAACACTAAACTTAACCCAACCCCTAAAAATAAGATCCAACCTCCTAAGCCTCATAAACCAACCTCCCCTACCACACCATTATCACCTTCACCCCTTCCATCCATCTTAGGGCCTCACCCCTCGAACTTGGCCAAGCAACCATCTTCCACTAACAAACCCAAAAATGTTGTAACCCATCTCCTCATCACAGACCTCTAATATACCCAAGTGACCCACACAATTTCCACTGTCACCCGTAACCTTCTTACCATCAATACCACCACTATCGTCCATAACTTCTTCACTACCCATGATATTTCCTTCTCTTTCACTCACACCTTCTACCCAACCTCTACCATCCACCTCCATAGCACTTTGGCTACCCCCATGGGTAACCCATCCTCTTCCACCATCTACTTTTCCCTCTACTTCTCGTATACCCATGTCATGTTTTCCTAAAAAGGTACAACCTATAGCAAAAAATATGCTACTCTCCAATAAGGTAGTTAAACCGACCCAAACTTCCATCGCCATCTCTTCTACCATACCAATGCCTAAGAAGATGCAACCAAGACCTAAGACCACTCTACACACCAAACTAGTAGACCAACCCATTCCCCATCCTGTAAAGCCTCTTCCTCCACAGTCAGTCATACCTGTAACATAACCCACATTCACCTCCCATTGTGATCCAATAGCGAGGTCCTATGGTAAAATATTAACCAATCTCCTCGAAACTTTTGTCATCACATTACCACTTCTTAGACCATACAACCCGCTCAAACCCAAACCAAAAGGGTTTGAAAAAACTAAAATCTGCACATACCATCGTGTGCCAGGACACAATGTAGAGAACTGTAAGGATTTAAAAAGTGATCTTGTTGAATTGTGTCCTCCCAAAGAAAATTTTGACAATGAAAATATTCTTTATGATGACTCCATTTCACCTTCACCAATATCCCCAGATCTTCTCCCATTACCTACTCAATGACCAATATCTCCACCCCTGAGGTTTGAGATCAACATGATCCGCATAAGAGAGTTGGCCAAACCATCACCCAAATGTCAATGTGTCATACTCTTTTCACAAGGATCTTATCCCCCGCTAGGATTTTTCCCCTCATGTTGTTATACCTTCCATGACACACCCTCTCCGTCTACCTCCCCTCAGATTAACATGGTTCACATTGCCACCAGTTCCCAGAAAGACAAAAGGAAGGAAAAGGTGATTGGCCCATCCACCAACCCTGTACCCAGTATACTATTCACACCCATACCCAAAGTCACCATTTGAGGTTCTACCTTTCCTATTTCTGATGGGGCCACACATCGCACAATGCTAAAATAGCTGCACCAATCCCCCCTCAAAATGTCCTTATATGACCTTATCCAAACCTCTGAGTCACATCGGAAAGCCCTCATGGAGGTCCTTCAATCTATTGAATTCTTACCAAATGCCCCACACCCATAGCCTCCATCATTACCCCTCACCACGTTGCCTCTCTCACTAGGTCATTTCCTTCTTCTACACCTCCACCTACTCGCCAAGTAGTCATCCTTAATTTTTCAGAAGAAGAGATCGCTCCCTTCTAGTACAACAACCCTGACCCCGCTCTTTTCATCTCTATCTTTATCGATAATATATGCATACGATGCATTATGATTGATAGTGATGCTAGTATAAACATCATCTCCTCCCATGCATATGACCAATTATGACTGCCTACCAATTACATGTATGGTAAGCCGGTTATGTTGCGCTCCTTTAATGACACCATGATGTTTACCCTAGGTACCGTCATTCTCCATGTCTACCTAGGTCCCTACACTATCCCAAAATTTTCTATGTCCTAGAAGGGGAGTTCCAATATAACTTGTTACTTGGCTGACCTTAGATTTGCATCATGGGTTATGTCCCTTCGAATTTACACCATTGCCTCAAATTTGAACAGAAGGGGAATAATTACACGATTCCCACTAACCCATCACCTTTCAATACCTGTAACATGTTATACCGACCCAATGATGTGCTTGTACCAGTCAAGGCATCTGCCACTATTCCTACTTCACCTTTGCCTATAATTTTGTCCACCAAAAATTGCCACTACCTCTTCTGCATCTAACCTTGTTATCCCCACTTTTGTTGCAGCCTCTACCACTAACCTACCTATTTCCCCATCATCTAGTGACTCGTTTATCCTTGCTACCCACATACCAATTTCTGATGCAGCCTATAATTTACCAGATAACTTCCTAGACATGCTCGTACATCACTTAGCTCAGACTGAGCACTCACCCAAAGTGTGCAAAGGTACCAGGTCCCTCTTTAGGGTTGTTGTAACAGGATGTTAGCATGATGAAGGAAGAAACACATAGATTCATAACTAATCTATCATTCTACATTGTACGCTACATTTAGATCTATGATAGAACAAGCGTTAAACAATAATCATGATTGAATCAATAACATACACTAATCTATTACACTTAGGAATGACACTTAGATTCAGCCAATATCTTCCATCTATTAATAACATAGAAGCTCCTTACAATAATGTCAAATGATACCAATGCACGTATGGACCTGCTATAGTAATTCAGTCGTATGCGTGTATTTCTATATCTTCATACATCCATCACACTCTTATATATAGGGTGGGGACTTACCCTTCACCGCTTCTCTATTCCATAAATAGGCCACATGCTATTAATATCCACGTGTCATTCATAGGTATAGCCATAAATTCAAGTGTGTTATCTATAGGCCTCTTACCATTAACTAAAGTGTCAATCCTATTCTTAGCTCGTCTCCATGCAAAATGCTTTGATTTGATCCTCCAAAAATAGACAATACATGGCATGCACGTATCTACATCGTTGGTGTGTTTCGTATGCCATCTTCTAAAAATAGGTCGTCATGCTCAAAATCAGATAAGTCCTGAATGTTGAACTTGCCTTCTGCACATGGGTCCTTCCTGTCCTTCCTATCCTTCCACGCCCTTGATCCTAGCCTTCTCTCCCACGCAAACTCCTTGTGTGTTCTCTAACAAGTATTCTCAGATCAACATTACCCCACACTAATCTCATTGTCATCCTGACAATGGGTATTCCTCTAAATATTGAAGTAAGGAACATAATAATGGAAAGAATAAGAATGAAAGAATGTTTACAAATAAAGAATTTTTATGAGACAACCTCCTCTGTATCACTTTGCATTATCAATTATGGATAATCCTCCTTTATTTCAGCCTCCAAAACCTACCCTTCAGTGAGTTCTTATTCTAATTTTTATGGGATGTCCACAACAATGGATTCTAACTCATCCCTCACAATCTCTCCCTTTTCATTCTACAGAACCAACACAGCACTGGACATTGATGTCATTCTTCCTTCTAAAAGATCCATCTTCTACGTAATTAGCTTCCCAAACTCTTTCAGCCAATTCTTGTGCGGCTCTTGTGTTGTTGCCTGGGCCTCGCGCTTCTACTTAAGCATTGACAATATTTCTACATAGCCCAATGTATCATATTTCATTGCTTTCTAGACCTCATTGTTTTCCTCTAGGGTCTTTATATTGATAAGCACCTCTGGAGATGTGTAGATATTTAAGGCATGGTCTGCTTTCTTCAATACTTCTTGTAATGCTTGGAACAATCCTTCATAAGATGTACTATTTTGCATCACTGACAGTTTCTCTCATTCTACATCTTACTCTGAATTCCTTGGCTCTCATGCATAGAGGTTCATCTTCAAGTACCAATTTCACAAACTTTCCCACATAATGTATTGCTGAAGGAAATTTCTGTAGTACCTTGGCCTCCAAGTGTGGCCTTGCTCTGATGAAATTGTCCCCAATCTCCTCTGCGATGTTGATAAATAATTTGTTCTACTTCTACACAAAGTCCCTCTCTTGTGTTATGCACGCTATATCCACATCCTTTGTCTTCAACTCCTTGCGCAGTGCTTTGGATTTTATAGCTTTGTCCATGTTTCTTCTAGCCACTTCAGCAGAAACCTTCACCAATGCATTGCTTACCTGCTCATCAGACATCATGTAACCACATAGTATTTACCTATGACCACCAATCATGATCATTCAACTTTGTAACAAGGTGTGTTGTTGCTTGCACAACCAGACAATTATTCAATTTTTCTATATCCATACCACACAAACCCTTCAGGTATCCCAACTCTTGTTTGGTCTTCAAGATTGTGACTTTATCTGTGAGATCATTATTTATGTCCTCTCCTGCGGCCTTTAAACCTGTAACTGATGAGATAAGCACATATGAGATTCTAACTCTATGTCCTACAAAGTAGAAGAATTCCTTATGTGCTCTACTCATGAGCCACTGATACAAGGTCTCATACTTCCCAAAATATAGGAACTCATATAATTGGTAGACCCCAATTCTCTTTAGAAGCTTCTCACCTACATCATCAAAAACTGGCATGTCATCTATCGTACGCTTGTTCATCCTAGTAGTGAGCAAGGAATCAAGATCTTTCTTGTTCTCCACAGTCCTATGATTATATTCACTCTCTTTGCTCTTTCTGATAGGTGAATCCCACTCCTAGCCAACAATGACTCCTTCTAGATATTGCATTTCTTAAAAATGGCTTTTGGGTGCCATCTCCTCTTCCTTAATGACCACCTTCTTCTTTCCTTTTTTTGTTGTTGCAAATGCCTTCTTGGATTCCATTTTTTTCCCTTTGCAAACTTCTCCTCTTTAACTCTATAACTTTGCAAATCAAACCCTAGCTCTATTCAATCATGAACTAGGTGGAAACTTGATGCCCTAACTCCTCTCTACCTCCTTCCTTCACTCAAAACCTTCACCACTAGGGATGTAAGCTTATTTTTGCACAAATATGTTTATCATGCTTGGTTTCACACCCTTTGCACCTTAATCCAATCACTCAGCTCTTTGAAATTGTCTCTTTCCTCAAATTCTCTTAATCGCAATGGTAAAAATGAATCTGCATCCCATCCTTATATTTTTTTTTTCAAATTTTCAAATTTTGATGCATTTATTAGTCCTTCACCTACCAAATTTATTCTTTCCAAGTAGTAAATCTTCACTCCCTAGAATAAACTTCTAGTGTGTCTTTCTACCCTCTTCTCACATAATTCTCTTTAGCATGTGCCCTTGTGCTTGAGTACCTCATCACTGTACCTTCTCTTGGTAGTTATCATGGCCTCCACTTGCCTCATGTTATACTATCATTTCATTCATATACATCCCTTTTCACTTGTTAGAAGCAATATTCTTTTGACTTAAAGCACACCCGTAGCAGCTTATTCCTTTCACCTTTCAATTCCCATGGTCTTTTACTTGGATAACTACAACCACCCCACACTAAAGTTATGTGCAGTCCTCTGCACATAAACATTCTTCACATAGTAATGAGATTCATGCGCGCAAGCACGCTTTACACAAGAACAACAACTAAATTCACAAAGCATAGCAAAAATGAATGAAGTGCATTAAGGAAATACATAAGGGAAATCTAATCTAAATGGAAATACTACCTTATTACAAACACCAAAAAGTTTTATTTATAGTAGGGATTCAGCCTACTCCTGTTAAAGTAACTGGGTAGCCATTTTCCATCAAATGCTTCTAACTGGAAAGCACCTTTTTCAAGTATGTGAGTGATGACATACGGCCCTAACCAATGTACTTTGAGCTTTCCTGGATGGCACAAAAACTTAGAGTCATAAAAAAGTACCATTTATCCAATCTCAAAACTTCTTATCCCTTATGTTTCTATCATCCCATGCCTTCTACCTGGCCTTTTCCTGATTCTAACTCCATCATGTTATGCCTCATCACTCATCTATTTGAATCATCTTCTTGATACACTCTTCTAAATCTTATTCATCAGCTAGACCTCCAGTGTGTGTAATGCACAAAAGAAGGTAACATAAATTGATAGGGAGAACAAATTCCACACCAAACACTAGCTGAAATGGTGTGGCTTTGTTAAATCACTTATAAGTTGTTCTATATGCCCAAAGAACAGCTAAAACTTTTTCATCCCAATCCTTTCTTCCAACATCACAATTTTTTTTCAAAGTCTAGCTCAAAATCTTGTTGAAAGCCTCAACAGTTCCACTTGCCTAAGGATGGTAGGGTGTAGTTTTATGGTGTGAAACCATAAACTCATCTAATAGGATCATGGTTGTCTCATTCAAAAAGTGTGTACCTCTATCACTTTTCAATCTTAAAGGACATCCATATCTTGTAAGAACATTCTCCCATAGAAACCTAGCCATTGTAGATGTTGTATAGTCCTTTGTAGGTGCTGCTTTTGCCCACTTTGTGAGATAATCTATGCAAGTAATGATATAGCGTGATCCAGTCCTATGTGCAGCTGGTTAAATAGGTCCTACAAAGTCAATGGACCATTTCTCAAATGGTTCTACACTAGTAATTGGTCTCAAAGGCATCTTATCTCTTTGCCCAGGTTTTCTTAAGCACTGAAAATGATCACACGCCTTACAATATTCTTTACAGTATTTATACAATGTCTCTCACCATAATCCATGAAAAAGGATCTTCCAGGAAGTCACATCACCTGCATAATGTCCTCCTGCAATACCACCATGAGCTTCTTCCATAATATCCTTGTACTCATGCTCTAATACACAAGGGTGTAATACTTCATCTCTTCCTAACTTGTAGAGGTCACCATTGATTAACATAAACGGTGTCATGCATATAGCAAGCTATTTATTTTCTAATGCCTTCATTCCTTCTGGTGCTATACCACTCCGCAGAAAGACACCAATGTCTTCTAATTCTGATGGCATGTGTTATAACCTATATAATTGTGCATATAGAATGGTTTCTTCAATTGTCTATGCTTCCTCTCTTAAGTTGATTCTAGATAGATGGTCTGGTCCAAAACTTCTTTTCCCAGGCTTAACCACAACTGTGAAATCAAACTCTTGAAATAAGATTACCCATATGCATATGCACCCCTGTAAGATAGGCTTGTTTACCAAGTGCTTCAATGCCACATGATCTGTATAAAAAAAATGGTGTTGCTAATAAGTACTTGTAGACACAAAATTTGGGTCTTACGACACCCTGTACCCCGTATCTCGTCCCGCGACCTAACCCTACCTCACCACCTAAAACCTTACAAACTGAATTATTTATTAATTACCTTATAATTAATAAATCCACATCTCCAACCCTGCCACCTCACCTCGCCAACCTCACTATGACTTAGCCCTAACCCTAAACTAACCTAATTAAGACCTATGACTTTGGTCCAGACCCACACCCATGACTCATCACCCCTCACCCGTATCAAAACGAACCTAATAATGACTTGACCAAGCCCACAACTGACCCCTCGGGAGAAAAGGAGGGAAAGTTGGCTATTTTACTAAAAATAGCCAACTTTGACATAATCGACATCGGTCCCTACGCGGCCCGGCATCGGTTAGGTAACCGCCATCGGTTCCCTGTAAATGACCTACCCCAACCAAAATGGAGGGACCCGAATCCATTTACAAGGTACAGACAAGTGAGAAGGAGAGAAGAGTTTGCAAAGAGGAGCATCGAGCCCAAAAAATGGAACTGAGTAACTAGATCATTGTCACACTCATCCAAACCTTGGGAGAGTCAGAGGATAGCTTCATCAGATCACTTCCGATCGCTGGATCATCCCAACTGGGCCTTACCTTCGCCACTGCATTCTTTAGACCTGCATCCACATCAAAAACCGGTAAGTAGTCTCTCTTATCACCTTGTATGCTTCTAAACATCACTTTGTGAACTTTTAATTCATAGGGATTATAAGCTCACTCCTGGATCTACTACCCGGCAATAACCTGCACCTAACCTTCAGTCATCCATCTCTATATTACCCCAAAGACATCTCTCTCACTCTCCGAGTCTTCTCTATCATCCTACTACCCCCCTCAACTATCTACCAACCTTCTAAACCTCATAGCCACCTTACACCAAACACCATTTAAGAATCCTTAAATCACTGCCCCTAACAATATCGGTTATTCGCTATCGGTACCGGTTTTATAATCATGCGATCGATTATCCAGTGACCGGAATCATTCACTGTGACTTATACCAAAACTAACCTTTCACCTATTCACCTAAAAGTAATCTCATGTCTAGCCTGGTCTATCCCTATAACTTGACTTGAACATATCAATAACCAGTGACCAAACAAACAGCATGACATTATATTATTAGTAGTTTTAATCTCTATTGCTTTTAGTAACGAGATGCCTAAATTGTGAGTTCGCAGTAGCTTCTTTATTATCACTGGCATAAATTTGTATCGAAAGGGAACTGACCACCTTCGAAAGTAATTCTAATATTTCCTGGGCCTAAGGCAGTTCCTTCACTTGTTGTCTAACTAAAATCTGGTGGTCTTGCATTCTTATTTACAGGTAGTCCTTCCTAGACAAAAAGGAGTTCTTCACAATCGGTCTGATCTCGCGACGGTATGCGCACACCTTCCCAACACTCTACAGGTATTCCTCCTAACCCTGACCCCTTATCTGTTTCTCAAGAGAATGAAAGGATAGAAGTCAACTCTATTCTATGAAACTAAAATTTTGTGCGAAACATTTTGGCACGCCCGGTGGGACCCTATTCGGGTTTCTTTCTTTATTTCTTGTTTTCATATAAGGAGCACACTTGTCGTTTCTTTCTTCTAAATATTCACAAAATATTTTTTCATTTTGGTAAAAGAATTTGTCTTTTCACATATTTGCATTAGTGAAAGTCATCTTCTTGACCTCCTCTCTTTCTTTGCTTCATCGAATATCATTTTTGATTTGGGTTTAAAACACGTGCATCATATTCTTTCTAGCTATTTTTTATTCTAGTGAACATAGATTAAGTAACAGGTCGTACACGTGGGGATAATATCCACGGTATTGATGAGAAATTAATATTACTCTCACTACACAACACATACCAAATCACATCATAATCTACACATCTCAAACATCCCCTCTTTCTGTGGTATTCCTCCACCCGATTGAGGTAGCCTTACAAGCCAAAACAAACTTGACATCTCCCTTAGGTATTTTGTTTAGGAATGACATCATCTTGCATCTAAGGCATAAGCCCAAAAGTGATTAAAACTAATCCTAGGGTTAGTCTCTTGATTTGCTTGTGCATCTTGCTTGTTTTCTATTTTTCTTTCAATTCTGTTTCTCTGTTATACCCTGTCTCAGTTATCACTTCAGACAGTTTGGTGGGTATACTAAGCCTTGTTATCCCCAAACCAGAAGCCTCTTACATTCTCTCTTTTCCTTCACAATAACCGGCACCAGTCCTCTTCTACCGACATCAGTTATCTGACCGATGGCGGTTACAGTCTGACCAACATCGGTTACCAGACTGATATTGGTTACTGTGTTTTACAGTTCCTGACAAACCAATAACCTACCAATTCCAACATTTTGTTGCATTTTCTATTCTTGGTTGACTAATTCTCTATTATATCCTCTTTTCCATGGTTGTTATCACCCAGAAACAAGCCGCAGCCATGGTTTCACATGCTTGTTCTGTGTCTTTTCCTAAGTCACCCCCTTTGCATCCTATAGGGAATCCTATGGACACCAATTATTTTCCCAAGATCTCTGTTGGAGATCTAGATTTTGCTAAATTTTTGGATGCTAATATTGGCGTCATACAGTATTATTTGTCTCATACCCCTGACTATACACCTGATGGTCAACTCCTCTTAGGTATTCCTATCAGTATAACCACTCACTTAGCTCCTTCCCCACCTAATAACTCTGCCTCATTGTCTTCATTCTTAGCCCCGTCTCCCAGCTCAATGGATTTGATGGTCCATACTGCACCAATTGGCTTCCCTTTGGTTAATCTGGGGCCCCACATATCACTACCGTCCACTGCCCCTACCTCATCCCTCTCGTAAATTACCTCTTTCATAACTTGTTCTTTACCACCTATCCACATGAGCTTTCCCTCTCAGGCTCCGCCCACCTTTTCATTTCCGCAAATGCATCTGGTGGCCTCAACATCTTATATAGGACACCCTTATTCAGCCGCCCCAACACATTCATCATTGATACCTTATCAACATTTAGCCCCACCATTGTCTAGTAGTGGCTCTTGGCCCAATCCTCCTCCGTTTACGATGACAACACCATCATCTAACCCAACCAATGATTTAATCAAACAAATGATGGACAAGATGGAAAATCTTGAGGCTTTTGTTTCAGGAAGCCATAACACCCTGACATACGAGCAAGTTTGTTAGGACCCTATTCATTCTTATGTCCCCCTTCATACATATCCTCCTCAATGGGAATTACCAAAATTTACTCACTTTAATAGTAAGGAGGACCCTCAACAACACTTGCGATCGTTTAGACATGCTTGATATCTGATTGCTCATGACGATGCCTTACTACTCCGTACCTTCCCCATGTCCTTATCAGGACCTGCCTTGGAGTGGTACAGTGCCTTAGCCCAGTACTCAATCTTCTCCTTTAACTAGTTAGCCCAATCTTTCTTGGATCATTTCTCCATCAATATTGCCAAGACAGTATCCATTACCGATCTCTATGCCATCTGACAATTTGAAGACAAATCTATCGCAGATTTCGTTGGACGATGGCGGGGCCTCATCAACCAACTTACTTATGCCTTACCTCAGGCCGAGCTCATCGAAATTTTTACGTGGGCCTTTGCTAAACACATTTCTCCCACCCTCAAAATTCAAACTTTCTGCACCTTTGATGAGGCCTTTACTATGGCTCGAAAAACTAGAGATTCAGGCCTTAGAGGAGGAGAAATTGAAGTTGCGTAACAAAAACTCAAATTTCTGAACCCAGGACTCCACGAACAAACCCAACACCACCAAATCTCATGCATCAGCTACTTCAAATTCAAAAGGAGTTGTATATGTGGTAACGGTCAAATCTCAAGCACCGTCTTATATCCAACCAAAATCCACCTATAAGTATAAAGTTGAGCCCATCAAGTACACTCCCTTGGGAGAAACTTATGAAGTGATCTTGGACAAATTGCTTAAAGTAGGAGCTATCACCTTTCCTTTTATTAAACCTCACTCTGGGTTTGATTCCACCCGTGCTATACCTTCTTGGTATAAAGAAAATGACTTCTGTAACTTCCATCACGTAAAGGGACACAGCCACGAAAACTGCAAGATGTTGAAAAACATAGTGCAGGAAATGGTTGATGCAGGGGATATAACCCTCGATAATCCTAATGCCCCTGCTAATCAAAATTTAAAAATCTTCAACAAACCATTTCCAAACCATTCCTCTAACAGTAACACAAACCAAGAAACCTTAGCCGAGGAGAAGAGTGTGCATGAGATCCATGTGGTTTTCAACTCCCAACCAAGGGCTTCCATCGAAGAAATTCTGAATCGAGCCTCTTCACTGATGCAGGAGTCCTCGCCCCCTTCTCCTTCATCAGGACAAGAGGACAGCCCCACTATTCCTTTACCCATAAAGGAACCAACCGCCCAGAGTTCTCTTCTCACAGAAGAGCCTTCTTACACCACATCCCTGCAAGACTGTGAGCGGATGTTATCCAACTTATCTATTGCTCAAACATCTGCTTCCACCGCTCTTGCTGAAAAAGAAGAAGGATCGCCACTTTTTCTATCATCCTTAGAAGAGAAACCCCTTGAGCCTACATCACCAAATTCCTTAATTATGATAGATCCTCTAGAACATGCCCTCCTCCCTATCAGTTCTTCATCGCCTAAATCTTTCCTGTGACCGGTTGACCCCTTAACTCCCATTGATACAGCGCCTCATTCACCCCCTGTATCACACCCCTAGTGGACCAGAATCACAACCCACTTCTCTTCCATATCAAAATTCCCATCCATACGTGAAGATTTTCATCCCCTAGAAGATAGATGACTCTTATGGGCACGTTTGAGAACACCGTGCTCTACTCAAATGCAAATGACTAATCCAGACACCTCTACCATATACCCGAAGTTTTTACAAAATCTCAAAATGCCTATGTCCTCACCTCCACCCCCCTCATCTCCGCCGAATACCTCATCAACCTCTATCAACCTAACCAAACCTTCCCCTATGCTTGGGACTTTACCAATACCCAGCCTGACGCACCCACCTAAACAGTTAGACTTATCCAAAAATAAAGTCGTCAATCCACCTAGGAGACAGACCCAATCTCCTTGAGTCCAATCTATGCCTCCGCCAAAACTAAAACCCTTGCCCTCGATCACACCAGTACAGTAGGCATGGCTTCAACCCTCACCATCACACCTACCTTCTATATTGAGGCCTCACCCCTCCACCTTGCCTCTATACACCATGCCTCCCACATCTTCTTTAACATGACCAGCACCTTCTGTACCCATACAGAAATCCACAGGCATCTCAACACCGTCACCCCAAGTATCTTGCCTACCTACCAACCCTAAGAAAACTCGATCATTGAAGGACTTGTTTGTTGCTGCTCCTCTTTCCCCATGGTTGTTTCCTGCCACCACGTCATTTGTGGCCTCATCATCTAACTAGCTAAACATGACTTCTGCATAGAAGAAGCCACGCCTAGTTCAACCCAATCATCAAAATCCCTTTCCTAAACCACCACCCGTACGAACCACTCGTACCCAACCATTACCAAATTAATCAATAATCTCACCCACTCAATTAATAGCCTCATCTTCATTTGACCCGCTCAAAGGATCTTATGCCAAGATCCTTGATATGCTAGTAGGGGATGCGACCATTTCCCTACCCCCACTCAGACCCTATGATCCATCTAAACCTCGACCTATAGGTTATGATGAATCTAAAATTTGTGCCTACCACCGCACACCAAGACACAATGTAGAAGGATGCAAAGATTTGAAAGCCATCCTTCGCTAGTCACCTATCTCGGATAGAAAATCTCATAAGGATAACTTACCAAAATATCCTATACCACCTATCCCTGCCTCGCTGAAATCTATCCTCATTGCAACCCCACCTCACGAGAACAATGACTTATCCCCTGTCATCTTCCTCGTCTCGCATTCATGAGATCAACATGATTAGCATTGCTACTCAAGGTCAGAAAAAAAAATGGGGAAAGCTAAAGAGAGCACACCAGCGGTCTCTCTTTCTCCTTCCGCCATCCTGATCGCACCACCACCTAAAGTGGTTATTCGTGGATCAGCCTATCTAGTCTCTGATGGAGTTGCCCATTGCACTATGATCAAACAACTTCACCAATCTCCTATAAAAATGAAACTCTATGATCTCATTCAAACATATGAATCGCATCGACAAGCTCTAATTGAGATCCTTCAAGGGATATAGGTCCTACCTAACAAAACCTTTCCCATCACCTCCATCTTCACACCCAACCACATTGCTTCTCTCACCAAACAACCTACCTCCACAACCATCTCTATCCCTATACAGCAAGCCGCTGCTATCAGTTTTTCCGAAGAAGAAATTGTCGTCTTTGGTGCAGAAGATCCTGATCCCACTCTTTTCATCTCAGCTTACGTTTGGGACATCCGGGGTACATTGTGTTATGATCAATGGGGGTGCTAGCCTAAACATCATCTCTTCTAAAGCCTTCCAACAGATGAATATCCCTCCTAGCTGTATGTGTGCCAACCCCACCATGTTGCGTTCATTCAACGATGCTATTACTTCTACCCTAGGCACCGTGATCCTTAACATTCGTGTAGGGCCACGTAACTTACCTGAACTCCTCTATGTCCTTGAGGGAGAATTCCAATACAACATGTTGTTAGGCCACCCTTGGATCTGGGATATGGGATGCGTTCCCTCCACCTTACATAGATGTATAAAATTCGAGTATGAGGGGAAGTCATACACTGTCACAGCTGATGCTTCCCCCTTCAAAACCTGTAATATGTTATACCGCCCTAATGATGTGCTTGTATTAGTCAAGACACCCATTGATCCAACCCAACCATCTACTTCAACCACGCCTCAACCATCCACCTTAGCCGCACCCACACCTTCGACCAATGAAACCACCGACGCGAATACCTCTTCCTTCCCCGCGGAAAACATCCCAACCTTGGATCCCTTAGTAGGTGTTTTTCAACGCCTTACACTGGGGGAGTACTGCCTATACAACGTTAGCACCTTCCATACCCCACAAGAGTATGGACAGTTACATGCGCATCCTACCTATGACCATCGTGTGGGGGAGGTTATCTCCTACGGATCACCTAATTGTCGCACCAACCTAACATATGGGGGTCTTGACGCATCCTATGTCACCCCCAAACCTCCCCTTGGTGTGGTTCCCTTCCAATCAGATTTTCAATATCTAACCAACCGTCGTTTCACCCTCACCTTCCTGACGTGTTGTACGTGGAAAGGTTTTGGTTTCTATCTTTATGAGCAAGGACGACATATAGTTATTCCCATGACAACCTACAAACAAAAATATTGTAGTGGTCCTTGGGTTTTCTGAACCACCTACACTGAAGAAACCTCATGTCAATTGTATCCAGGAAGATGACGAAGTCACCCATTCCCAAAAAATCATCACCCATTTTACCATCTTCACCCACGAAGTCGATAGACCCGGAATCTATCCCTCCTAACTTTTTTTTTCATGAATTCTATCTTCCTAGGTCCTCTCACTTATCAACGTGATGGTGAGAACCCATCTTCTCTCCCCCTTTTATATCCAGACATGATCGAAGAAGACCTACCTTCGATTAATGTTGTGGAGTTCCAAGATGATGACTCCATCCTCACCTACCTAGGTGCGGATGACTGTTATACTCAATGCGCCTTACCATCTGAAACCCAAACCATGTTGAATGAGTCGACTATAGAAATCAACATCCACATAGAGGATGATCCTCACATTGTAGATATCAGAAAATCTCTCGACGCATCAGAACAGGTCGCCTTCACTACCTTTGTCCGTGCCCGCAATCAAGCTTTTGCTTGGTCCTACGCCGACATGCCAGGAATCGATCCTGACATTGTTGTCCATAACATCACTCTGAAACTAGACTCCAAACCAGTTAAACAAAATCTGATAAAAATGCATCCACGCATTTCTCTCTTGGTATAAAGAAGAGCTTCAACGAATCCTTTTTGTTTCTTTCATCTTACCTATTGACTATCTGCAATGGATTTCTAATGATGTACCTATCACTAAAGCAATGGGGGAACTTCTTGATATGTTTGGATTTATGGGATCTTAACCTCGCTTACCCAAAGGACGACTTCCCCCTACCTAGCATTGATCAACTTTTCGATCTCATTGCAGGCCATGAGATGCTTTCTCTCATGGATGGTTTCTTAGGATATAGTCAAATTTTAGTAGCCCCGGCCGATCAACATAAAACTGCCTTCATTACCCCCTGGAGGACCTTCTGCTATCGTGTCATGTCATTTGGCCTTAAGAATGCTGGTGCGACCTATCAACGGGCCTATGACTTACATTTTTCATGACATTATGCACACTATCCTTGAGGATTATGTCGATGATCTTCTTGGAAAAATCCAAACATCACAGTGAACATCTTGATGTTTTTAACCATTATTTTTGATCACCTGTTACAATATTGTGTTCATCTTTAACCAAAGAGATGTGTCTTTGGCGTCTTTTCAGGAAAACTCCCTTGGCTTTATCATCTCTTTGCGTGGCATTGAGGTTGACCCCGCTAAATTCAAAGCTATTTTAGAAATGCCCCCACCCACTAACCTAAAACAATTATGTAGTTTTCAGGGAAAACTCCAATCTATTCATCGTTTCATCTCACAACTCTCAAATTGATGTCAACCTTTCCATCATCTCCTTAAAAAAGGAAATTGTCTTTCAATGGAGTGAGGAGTGCCACAAAGCCTTTGAGGCTCTTAAAACTTACCTCTTGCATGCCAAAATGTTTCGAATAGAATTTTAGTTCCACCCACTTTACTCTTTCCCTCTAACCATACCTCAACCAATTTAACCCCTCCTAATTCATACATAACCCATAACCTATCCTACCTGAACCGGCATCCAACCACCCAATTACCCCCCACCCCAATAACCTTTCCTAGTAACTCTACCTTCTCCCCCTTCACCCCAAAAATTTATCCTACCCGCCTACAACAAACCAGCACAACAAATTTCACAACCTTACCTCCTACCCATGGTGACCGGTACCGGTCACCCTCGACTGCCATCGGTCCCCCACCAATATTCTATGTCCAAATTTTATGCACCGATGGTGGTCGACACATGACTGATGATAGTCTCTATACCCACTAATCTACACAACTTACGCTATGACCGATGTCGGTCACCTAGTGACTAACACCGGTCACTGTGGGATTTCAGGGCCAGACCAAAAACAGCCCCCAAAATCCCCTTTTTTCCTATTTCTAGCCATCTTACCCAGAACAATTTCCTAAAAACTTACCCACCCTACCATTTTGGCCTACCTAACATATCTACCCACTCCATTTTATGATTTACCTTCATTTATTCATTATTTTATCAAAATTTGGATTCCTAACCCAAAACCCACATCCTAGCTAAATTCATCAACTTCACACAAATAGGGGTTCAGAGCCTACCGGTATGACTACACGTCATCGTGGTGGGATAGGTGGTGGTGGTCCAGCTCCTCCAGCACCTCCTACTCCTCCAGGATGTGCTAATAGCTCCAAATATCCTCAGCAGGGTCCTCAACCAATCAAACTCTGCCTCTTGATCTCTGGGGCCCTACCTATAAATCACTCCCCCACTCAACTAGTGCCAACTCAGCCCAAACACACAAACCCACTCACTTCAAAAACTCAAACAAGAAAAATTTGGCACTCAATTTCACAAATTGAAAATGACATGCCGTATTTTTTTATTTTTTATAGGTTTTCGCCCTCTAACTGATATCGGTTTAGAGCGCGCCCTAGGTGAACGATATCGGTCATCTGACCGATATCGATCACCCATAACCGATATCAGGTACAGGATTAGTTTAACCTAATTCCTTCCCTTATCCACCAATCTCCATTTCTCACCACATCACCTACCCCCAGCTTTGCTAAATAGCCTTATTTTGAATTCATCGGCCCAACCCAAGGTCGTAACCAATCAATTGGCCCACCCAAGGGCGTAACCAACCAATCGGCCCGACCTAAGGCCACAACCAACCAATCAGCCCGACCCAAGGCCACAACAAACCAATCGGCCCGACCCAAGGACACAACAAACCAATCGGCCCGACCCATGGCCGCAACTAACCAATCGGCCCGACCCATGGCCGCAACTAACCAATTGGCCTGACCCAAGGCCGCAACAAACCAATTGGCTCGACCCAAGGCTGTAACAAACCAATTGGCCTGACCCAAGGCCGCAACAAACTAATCGGCCCTGACCCAAAGGCCGCCAACAAACAAACCAGCCCAACCCAAGGTCACAACCAATCACTTGGCCCGACCCAAGGCCGCAACCAACCAATCGGCCTGACCCACAGCCACACCAATTAAGTACCTCAACTGAGGCCCAAAAATCAAAAATTCTCTCCACCCATCATGTTCCTGTTTGTTCAATCGAGCTCGCCTGTTCATGTTTTAGCACGACTAGGATACTTTACTTGTTCAGCCAACCAGCTTTGCCTAGACCAAGACCGTGACATTTATTTCAACCAAACCAGCCATTTGGTACTGCCGAACATGCCTAAACATTCTGGTACCTTACCTATTATATCCCCTGGAGCTAATTCCTATGCCTTGGATACCAGGATTATATCAGCCTTGTGTTGGATAAACTATCGACCTTTGCCTATGAATTACTTCTTTGCTCTTCAAAACATGTACCCTGGTCGCACTACTGCATTTTAACGTGTGTCGGCTTCCTTGAACTTACCCCACCATCTTGCCAGCAATCTCATCATCATTTACCCTTTATCAACCCTTTCCCTGATTTCATGTCTCCTCAATCTGTGATAGATTTGAGGGGGATTACCTATACCCTTAACTGGGGCAAACCATTTTTTATTATTGTCAGTGCAGCTTTACAAGACAAGCTACACGACAACAAGGGGCAAATGTAGACACCAAATTTGGGTCCTTACGACACCCCTGTACCTCGTATCTCATCCCACAACCTAACCCTACCTCACCACCTAAAACCTTACACACTGAATTATTCATTAATTACCTTATAATTAATAAATCCACATCTCCAACCCTGCCACGTCACCTCGCTACCTCACTATGACCTAGCCCTAACCCTAAACTAACCTAATTAAGACCTATGACTTGGTCCATACCCACACCCATGACTCATCACCCCTCACCCGTATCAAAACAAACCTAATAATGACTTGACCAAGCCCACAACTGACCCCTCGGGAGAAAAGGAGGGAAAGTTGGCTATTTTACTAAAAATAGCCAACTTTGACCTAATCGACATCGGTCCCTACGCGGCCGGCGTCGGTTAGGTAGCCGCCATCGGTTCCCTGTAAATGACCTCCCCCAACCAAAATGAAGTGATCCGAATCCATTTACAAGGGGAGAGACAAGTGAGAAGGAGATAAGAGTTTGCAAAGAGGAGCATCGAGCCCAAAAACTGGGATCTGAGCAACGAGAGCATTGTCACACTCATCCAAACCTTAGGAGAGTCGAAGGATAGCTTCATCAGATCACTTTCGATCACTGGATCATCCTAACTGGGCCTTTCCTTCGCCACTGCATTCTTTGGACCTGCATCCACATCAGAAACTAGTAAGTAGTCTCTCTTATCACCTTGTATACTTCTAGACACCACTTTGTGAACTTTTAATTCATAGGGATTATAAGCTCACTCCTAGATCTACTACCCGGCAACAACCTGCACCTAACCTTCGGTTCATCCATCTCTATATTACCCCAAAGACAACTCTCTCACTCTCTGAGTCTTTTTTATCACCCTACTACTCCCCTCAACCATCTACCAACCTTCCAAACCTCATAACCACCTTACACCAAACACCATTTAAGAATTCCTAAATCACTGCCCCTACCGATATCAGTTATTCCCTATTGGTACCGATTTTATAACCGCGATCGGTTACCTAGTGACCGACATCAGTCACTGTGACTTATAACAAAACCAACCTTTCACCTATTCACCGAAAAGAAATCTCATGTCCAGCCTAGTCTATCCCTATAACTTGACCTGAACATATCAATAACTATTGACCAAACAAACAACATGACATTCTATTATTAGTAGTTTAATCTCTATTGCTTTTAGTAACGAGATGCCTAAATTGTGAGTTTGCAATAGCTTCTTTATTATCATTGGTATCAATTTGTATTGAAAGGGAACTGACCACCTTCGAAAGGAATTCTAATATTTCCTGGGCCCAAGGCAGTTCCCTCACTTATTGTCTAACTAAAATCTGGTGGTCTTGCATTCCTATTTATAGGTAGTCCTTCCTAGACAAAAAGGAGCTCTTCACAATCGGTCTGATCTCTCGACGGTACGCGCACACCTTCCCAACATTCTACAGGTATTCCTCCTAACCCTAACCCCTTATCTGTTTCTCAAGAGGATGAAAGGATAGAAGCAACTCTATTCTGAAACTAAAATTCTATGTGAAACAATACTGTTAAAACCTAGGCAATGCATAGATCATAGAAAAACCTTTACGCTTTGTAGTTGTATAATTCTGTTCAGTAGGAGTCAGCTTCCTACTAGCAAAACAAATTATATGATCGACAATGCCTTCTCCAAGATGAGCTAACACAACACCAATGGCCATGCGAGAGGCTTCCACATGCACATGAAACAGTTTATTCCATGAGGGAAAGCATAGAGTGGGTGCGGTAATAAGTCTCTCTTTTAATATCTCCAACACACACTGTTGTGGTTCTCCCCAATAAAATGTAGCTTTCCCCTTTAGTAAATATTCCAAGGGGGCAAAAATTTTTGGCATACCCTTTGATGAATTTTCTATAATATCCTGTATGACGTAAAAATCCATGAACCTCACTTTGACTGGTAGGCACTTCTAGGCCTAAAATGACTACAGCCTTAGCTAGATCAATGAGCAAACCTTCCTTGTAGATTATATGTCCTAACAATATTCCAAATGGTGTGGTAAATATGCACTTCATGATGTTCAAAGAGATACTCAACTGTCTACACCATTCAAACACTAAGCACAGATTATCACAATGATCTTTCACAAGCCCATATAATGTCCAATCATCTAGGTTAAACTTGTAAGAAGTTGTGAATAAAATCTTTGAATGCCTGAACAACTTATGCGCGAGAATACAACAGGTGTGTTTTTAATCCAAAAGGCATCAAAAATATAGGAAAAATTTCCCCCTTCAGTAGTAAATGTTGTCTTTTCTTGATCCTCTTGAGCAATCCTGACCTGATGATACCCAGAAAAACCCATCTATAAAGGAGTATATATCTCGCCTGTTATCACTGAATCACAGCACCCTCATGATTCCATAAGTGCATATACTTGAACTCATGGGTGTGATTGGATAACATGGGTACTATCTCCAAGTTGTGGGACTTGCTACTTGAGATAGACGTCTAGAGAAAGTTGGTTCTTGCTCCTAAACTACCTGCCACAATCTACTCTATTGCAGGGGAAACTAACTATTCTAATCTAAATTTCCAAGGGACCAGGGAGAGAGAATGCATAAAATGAAAGCCTACACTAAAGCGGTGATACACCAGAAAAGGAGTGGTGAACACTTCTAGTTCTGCAGATCGACACGGATCATGGAATGCAACATAAACATCATGCACAAACTGATAAGATGTAATTGAAAGTATGAAATGAAGCAAACAACACAACCAAAGGGCTGAAAACTGATCACTAGAGCCTGTATTTTCATTTCCACTATCAAAATCCTTGCATTAACAGCATAAAAAAGGAAGAAAACCTGTTACCACCATCAAGAGGTCTGATACTTGCAAAAATCACTTGTTGAAGGTGAAAGAAGAAGCTTGCTATCCAAAGAAATGTTCCCCCCCCAAAAAAAATGAGCCAAATCTGGCTTTTACAATGCATAGGTCGAGCCCAGGAGAGAGAAAATGTGTAAAAATGTGGGAGCCATTCCTCATTGAATGAAGATGCATTAAAACATCATGGGCATCCTTACAAACCCATGCCCTGAAAATTTTGGCCATGCTGAAGAAGAATGTGACCCATTTTGCATTAAAACTGGTTGTTGAAACGTCATTTCTGACCATTACCACGTGCCAAATATGTTTCTTGATTTTCTCTCTCCTAACTGAACCAAAATGAAAAATATACCAAGTAATCATGTAGATAATTTCACCAGATTTCCATTGATATAAAGAATGTGAAAAAACTGAGCTCTGGATCGAAAGATATGGCGATTTGAATTTTTAGGGAAAAACCGGGGCCAAATCGGGTCGGCGGGAAAAAATTTTGAATTTTTTACCTTCTTGGCCATTTGGAAAATTTTCCAAAATTTCCCGCGCTCCGCCACCCTAGGTGCCACATGGAAAAACTTTATTGGGCACGGGCCCCTTCTTTCAAATTTTCATGCGGGTCACTTTGATATTTTTTGGCCTTGACACATGTCAAAAACCCATTGGATGCAGGTTCGACCCTCCTAAATTTCCTCGCGGGCTTGCTCTGAATTTTTTTTCCCCCACCTAGACATGTGTCAAGATTCTATTGGCTCGCAATAAGGGGGATGGGCTTTCCCTTTCTGATTTTTTCCTTTATTTCTCCTTTGCCTTCGGCCGTTTCGGCTTTTCGCGTCCCACGCGTCCCTCACGTACCTTTGTCCCGGCTGTCCTAGAAAAAAATCTCCGAACTGCCCAAAATGGACCGTCTTGCGGAAAATCAGCTGATTCACGTCCCGCACGTACTTTTGTCCCGACTGTCCCAAACCGTGCAAAACAAAAGACTTAGACATTTTTTCTTGCTCTCGGCCATTTCAGCTTTTCGCGTCCCAAATGTCCCGCGGACCGCTTGGGACAAAAATGTCTGACTTAGCCAATTTTCTTTGTTTTTCGGCCCTAAGCTTGGTATGACGAACCTCAACACGACCCGAACTAGTACGACCCAAACCCTTCAGACCCGAAATTATTTAAAACAGTCATGCAACCTTATTTTTGCATTTTTTTTCATTTTTCTCAATTCATTGGGATTTTTTCTTGGATTAGAGAGAAGCCGAGGGGCCCCAAAAACACGATTTCGGGCCTTGAATCAATCTACTTGCTCGGGATCGAATAATTTGATGCATGTTATCAAAATTACCTTGAGGGGTGAATTTTTAGATAACAATTTTGGTGACTCAGCGGGGTCATCTGCCTGCTGGATGAAGTTACCAGTTGCCTAAAGCATCCATTGGGCATGGAGTCATGAGTTGTAGCCTGCAAAACTAATTTAAACTTTGAAAACCTCCTCTCTGAGCCACTTGGAAACCCACTGAAATGGAATGTTGTTCTCACCAAAATGCCACTTAAAATGAACTGTACAAGAGCAAAGCCAGCAACACCAAAACTATGTACAAAACTGAAAATCATACATGCTCGAAATGGAACATGCAGAGTGTGCACAAGCACTTCTTTTACTGAAAGCAAACCTACCTACTCTATTCTAACGAGAAGCAAAGGTGGGCTAAACAAAACCCTGTAACTGGTTGTGCAAAATAGCTTCCTTTCTTCAAAATTGGCAACCATGCAACTGATTTGGCATTGAACATGGCTGATTGGATGAATGGAAAATAAACAAGAAGCTGGTCTTCCACCCAAATCATCAAGGTATCAGGTGAAGGAAAATTCAATACCTCTTTTATTTGTTCTGCATTTGGATTGGATAGGTATGACAGCTGATCCTTGGTTCTTTGTAGCTCATCCTCATGCTTAGGATCAAGCATGACTAGTTGTGACTTCTCCTTTGACTCCAATGAAGTCAAATACCTTATTTTGCAAGGTATGATCCGTTTGATATGCCCATAGCTCTGATTTTCAACTCCAAAAATGGAGTTCTCTTGTAGACCCTCTTGAATGGATGATGTGGAAGCAATGGTAGAACCTTTCTACCCTTTATCTTCCTCCAATGAAGGACATGAAAGATTAAAATCTTCCAATCTTGGTTCCAAAGAGCTGCTATAAGATGCAGGCTGCTGCAAATGGGTGCTCTCCTTCATGACAGTAGGCTCATGTGTTTGGAACGTGGATGATGAAAGAGAGAATGGTAGGAACTCAACTGGTTCTTCTTCATCAAAACAGTCCTCCAAATCTGGTAGATAAACTACCTCATTGTTGTCTTGCTGCAAATGCTCAACTTCCTCCATGGTATCCTCTTGATCTGTAACTTGATCATCATGGTTTCTTTCATCCTCCAACATTGATTTTGAGGGATCAAACTCTTCTTTATCACTAGAACTCGAGAGAGATGAAGTAGAAAGAAGAATTGAAGGTTCTCTTGTATCCTGCTTTGTGCTCAAAGCCCTTGGATCTGTAATTTTATCCTCCACAACTAGAATGTGCTCCTCTTATTTTGGATTTGGAGCAGCTTCTCCCTCTTCTACTACTTGAAGAAAATCTTGTTCTTGATAGAACTCTTCCTCTAGCACGAATTTCGTTAAGTCAAATTCTTCGATTTTCTACTCTAGAGGACAAGTTGGGACTGTAGGATCTTCTTCAGAGCTTTCTTCCTCCATGGCTGATTGTGCAACTTGAATTGAATCAAAATTCTCTTCAAATAGAATGCTAACATGGACACTACTTTCTGAGCAAACTGATTCTTGATCTGCTTCTTCTTTTTTCTCTTCTTCTGCTGCAACAAATTCAGTCCTAACCACCACTTGTTTTCCAACTCCAACCTCTTCTAAAGGCTTAACCATCAAGGGGATCTTTGTCATCCCAAATTTAAGAGCCCAACTCTTGAGACTTCGAATTTCTTCATCCTTGTTTGGCTTTTCTTTTTTCTATTGTTTTCCTTGACTAGAATTCTGATTTTTATCCTCCCAACATGGATTTGGGAATGCAAGAGGAGAAGTGGATTGTAACTCAAATGGCTCGGAATTTTTTTGTGGTGGTGGAGGAGGTAGAAACTCTTGTTTCTTTGGAGGAGAGGGTATTTCTGTTAGCTTTTGTGGAGGGGATGACTGTTTGGAAGGAAAGGGGAAGGAATAATTGAGATGTGGTGGAAGACTAGGGAATGGAGAAATGGAATTAACTCCTAGGGCAGCATTGACTGGATTTAGAATTTGAAATTCCAAATGAGATGATGCTACTTGAGTAATGGGAAGAGAAAAAATAGATGATGGTGTAGAACGTACCCATTGATAAGGTTGTTCAACACCAAGTGTATAGGCCTCTATTTCTGTTGTCCATTGTGCAAGTTGAGGCAGCATCTTCATCATGAAGTCCAACTTCTCCTGAGGGCTGAAGTGTCTTGGAAAAGGGCCTCCCTATGGAAAAGGAGTCCTGCAACCAATTCTAAAATCTTTCATTTGATCTGCTGCTCTTGATTGCACCATCTTTGCCTCCATCTTTTGGATTTTTTCCACAAAATCTGCATCTTCCATTTGATTGTCTTCATTGCATGCGTACCCTTGCTCTTGATGTGCTTCACAACCAAACTGACTTTAGTACTGCTGCTCATATGGGTAGACATGCTGATTTTGAATTTGACCAAAATGCTGATTTGGAGGATTTGTAAAACATGTTGGAGGTGTGATATACTATTGTTGTTGAAAACGTGAATTCCATGATGGAAATGAAGTCATGATTTCATGACTTCATGGAATGGAAAAGAATGAAAGAGATGAAAAGAAAGATGGATGGAAATGGATGAAAACGGGTCTGCAACTTAGAGAATGAGTTGTTTACCAAATGGAGTCGTCAGATGTTCTTTTGAAAGTGCCTCCAAAAGGATGAATCTTTAACAGGAACACACCAACCTATCAAAGATAAAGTGGAAGACCTCTAAGGTCCCACCGGGTGTGCCAAAACTATTATCACTGAATCACAGCACCCTCATGATTCCATAAGTGCATATACTTGAACTCACGGTGTGATTGGATAACATGGGTACTATCTCCAAGTTGTGGGACTTTCTACTTGAGATAAACCTCCAGAGAAAGCTGGTTCTTGCTCCTAAACTACCTGCCACAATCTACTCTAATGCAGGGAAAACTAACTATTCTAATCTAAATTTCCAAGGGACCAGGGATAGAGAATGCATAAAATGAAAGCCTACACTAAAGTGGTGATACACCAGAAAAGGAGTGGTGAACACTTCTAGTTCTGCAAATAGACACAGATCATGTAATGCAACATAAACATCATGTATAAACTGATAAGATGTAATTGAAAGTCTGAAATGAAGCAAACAACACAACCAAAGGGCTGAAAACTGATCACAGAGCCTGTATTGTCATTTCCACTGTCAAAATCCTTGCATTACAACATCAAAAAGGTAGAAAACCTGTTACCACCATCAAGAGGTCTGATACTTGCAAAAATCACTTGTTGAAGGTGAAAGAAGAAGCTTGCTATCCAAATAAATGTTCCCTCCCCAAAAAATGAGCCAAATCTAGATTTTACAATGCATGGGTCGAGCCCAGGAGAGAGAAAACGTGTAAAAACATGGGAGCCATTCCTAATTGAATGAAGATGCATTAAAACAACATGGATGTCCTTACAGACCCATGCCCTAACATTTTGGCCATGCTGAAGAATAATGCGACCCATTTTGCATTAAAACTGGTTGTTTAAACGTCATTTCTGGCCATTACCACGTGCCAGAGATGTTTCTTGATTTTCTCTCTCCAAACTGAACCAAAATTCAAAATTGACCCCTGAATCATGTAGAGAATTTCACCAGCTTTCCATTGATATAAAGAACACGAAAAATCGAGCTCTAGATCGAAAGATATGGTGATTTGAAGTTTTAGGGAAAAACCGGGCCAAATCGGGTCGGTGGGAAATTTTTTTGAATTTTTTACCTTTTTGGCCATTTGGAAAATTTTCCAAAATTTCCCGCACTCCACCACCCTAGGTGCCATGTGGAAAAACTTTATTGGGTGCGGGGCCCTTCTTTCAAATTTTCATGCGGGTCGCTTTGATATTTTTTGGCCTTGACACGTGTCAAAACCCCATTGGATGCGGGTTCGACCCTCCTAAATTTCCTCGCGGGCTTGCTCTAATTTTTTTTCCCCCACCTGGACACGTGTCGAGATTCTATTGGCTCACAATAAGGGAGATGGGCTTTCCCTTTCTGAGTTTTCCTTTATTTCTCCTTTGCCTTCGGCCGTTTCAGCTTTTCGCGTCCCACGCGTCCCTCTCGTACCTTTGTCCCGGTTGTCCCAGACAAAAATCTCTGAACTGCCTGAAATGGACCATCTTGCAGAAAATCGGCCGATTCACATCCCGTGCGTAATTTTTTCCCGGCTGTCCCAAACCACGCGAAACAAAAGACTTAGACATTTTTTCTTGCTCTCGACCATTTCAGCTTTTCGCGTCCCTCGCGTCCCGACGTCCCAACTATCCCGCGGACCACCTGGGACAAAAATGTCTGACTTAGCTGATTTTATTTGTTTTTCGGCCCCAAGCTTGGTACGACGAACCTCAACACGACCCGAACTAGTACGACCCGAACCCTTCAGACCTGAAATGCTTTAAAACAGTCCTGCAACCTTATTTTTGCATTTTTTCCATTTTTCTCAATTCGTTGGGATTTTTTCTTGGATTAGAGAGAAGTCGAGGGGCCCCAAAAACACGATTTCGGGCCTTGAATCAATCTACTTGCTCGGGACTGAATAATTTGATGCATGTTATCAAAATTACCTTGAGGGGTGAATTTTGGATAACAACGCCCTGAAATGCCTTCCAGTATTTCTTCAGTGAATGGCGTCAGGAATGGATCGGTGAAACATGCTGAATTCAACTCCCTGTATTCTACGTATATTCTAATTCTTCCATCCTTCTTGATACTGATCACCATTGAGATAACCTATTATGACTCATCGAGGGGCTTGATAATTCCATATTTCATCATTTTATCAATTTCTTCTTTTACCTTTTTTGTGTAAATTAGGATTCATTCTATAAGGCCTCTTTCTAACTGGGCATGCACCTTCTTTAAGATTTATCTTCATTTCCCCAAGTGATTTATGCATGCCTTTAAGTTCATGATATCCTCCTGGGAATAAGTCATGATAATCTCTAAGTAACTCAATGATCTTTGCTACCTCCGAGTCTGACCAGTAGTCTCCAATTATGGTCTCCTTAGGCTCAGCCTACGAACCTATATTCACCTTCTTTGTCTTCATGGGTTCATGATAGGCACGTGTATCCTTGTCTGCACTATCCAAGACCTTGCGCACCCCTTGTGAATTTTCAATATCTAGGTTTTTAATTTCCTCATCATCCATGATGTAAACCATCCTTCCCTTCTTTTTATCAAGGTAATTAAATTTAACTAGTATGAAGTCCATTTCTTCTTCCTTCTTAAAATGCGCTCTGGACTCTGTCTCACCAAACAATTCCTAAATATTCTCTTATTCTTTTGCACTCTCTCCCATGGTTAAGCACTTGATAAATTTTAATGCCTCTTCTATTGGAGATTGAGAAGAAAAATAGTCAAAGGTATGGATCATCCCTACAGTCAAATTTTTCTAGTTTCCAGTCTCTCAATGTAGTTCTACATATATATACTAGGCATGTGCACATCCTTATAGTGTAGAGTACAATCTATGCACCCAGAGTGAAAGTGGTAGTGCTTCATGTCCTACTATCTAGAGTCTCTCACACTGCTGAATGTGATGATGAACAAGTTGATCACCGTGATAAGTGTAGATCTGTGTAGGTGCATTGTTCCTTACAAACCTTATAGATAGGGCAATTCCAATCTTTTCCCATTATAAAAGATTATCTTTGTGGACTACCCACCAGCACACTACTGTCCCACGCTAGGTATATACTAACATAGCTCTTCTCTTAATTTTTTATGTCCACTGTGTTTCTATGGATTTCAAAATGCAGGCAGATCTTCTACCCTTGTATACCAAGGTACTATGCTACCTATCTGTCGGACCAAATGAAGTCCATTCTTGCACACAACCATGATTTTTACTTCGCGCCCTACTAATTCATATGTACCATGAGCCCAATTGTCACAAGAAATACTCATAGCATCACTAATGGAGTGAGAATCCTCCCACTGTAGGATGCCTTCTTTTGATGGATCATTGACCTCTGGGTCCTAAACAGTGCGTACATAAATTTGGTTTAAATCCTCCTCACTTAGAGGCTCAACATATGGTGTAGACTTCCCATCTGGCACAGTATCACAACCCTTTCCTCGTTCTCAAAGCTGATATACCCCTTATTGAATCTCAAGTCAACATTATTCACACCAAGGGCATCCAAGCAAGGCTGGAAAATTGTCCACTTTTACAAGTACTAATACCTCAAAATCCCCAGTGAACTTGGCCCCTTGTATGGTTATAGATGCATCCTTCAAAACTCCTATGGGAGTAGCCTTAGTCTTGTTTGCCATAAACAACACATTAGATGATGGCTGCAATAGAGGCCTCCCCATTATGCATCTAATGTAATCACATTTACTTCCGCACCTATATCAATCAATATGTTTCTCAACAGCCACCCATCCACAAAAGCATTCGGAGTAATTTCCTTGTCATAGTCAATGCTATTAGGGGGAATATTTTCATGAAGGATCTGCCATCTGGTTTCAAAACTTGTATGTGGAGTGTTCCCCTTTAACCAACTTCCTAATAGTGGGATAATGTTCTCCTGGTGCAACATTTTGCACACTTCTCACAGATCATTGATATCAGTTTGGACTATCTCTGATGCTTTCTTCTACTCCTTTAAGTACTGTATCTCACCCTGAATATTCCTTAGCACTTCCATGGTATCCTAGTAAACCTCCTTTTGATGAGTGGGATTTGGGTACCTTGCATACAAAACCTCTTCCTTGGTGATCATAGGCTTCTGGTGCAATGCTTCTCTTGCATGTGCCACTTCAGCATGTGTATTAATATTCACTATAAATTCCTTAGGTCCTTCCACTATCTTGGGCATCCACTATTCTTCTACCACGCACTGGATTCTAACCATCCTGGTTCCTTTTTTTTCTTGCTTATTCTACTTACTCAGATGCTCATATAAGTCCAGGAACTCTTCATAGCTATGGTTCTTCCCATAGAAAGAACATGTAATATTCTAAGGAAATTCACGCCTATAGTGGTCAGGAGATCTGCACGTATAACATGTTCCATGAGGGAACTCATCTCTTCCTCCACCACAGCCTCATCCTCCATAACCACAATGATATCCACATCCCCTTCCACGTCCTCCTTCAAAACACCCCTCATTCCTATCATAGCACATTGTATTATGATCCTGATCCTGGTGCTCATTCTTACCCTTAGAATTATCTTTTACACTTGTCTGTCGTACCCCAATGTCTATAGTATCCTGGATCTGACTAATCAACCAAAAATCCTTAGTATCATGGGTCATGGACCTATAAATCTTGCAAAAATAAAATATATTATTCCTTATTGTGTGCTGTAACAAAGGATAGTGACTAGCATCATGATTCAAATGAAAAATCTCACAATCCAACAATAATGACCCTATAGATCTATGAGGGCAACTATCCTTGGTGTGACCTTCTACTTCACAATTTGTACACCAAATTTCTGAGTGTGTTTCATGGGCTGAATTTTCTGATAGATTCTCTAACTACTTTGCCATAGCTGCAATGTGTGCCTCTAAGAATGGATTAATGCCAGTGTCAATGATCTCAACTGCCTCATCATGCAAATCTACTTCCAGTGCTTTACATGGATCAATGTATGTCTTATGTGATAGCACCCTTCTAAATGGTGTAATCAATCCTCCAAAAAACCATTTTGCATGTTGGCTAGTGTGAATATCATAAGATATCTTAGATAGAAGTGTCTTAAAATGAGCATCATACTCATGTACACTCTCAGTAGTTCCTTGCTTGATATCCTTGAGTGCACTAATACTCTTCTGCTCAAACTTAGGGATATCGAACTCTTTCAAGAAATCACTTTTCAATGCTACATAATCCATGCAAGTTTGATTAGGGTCAAACTTCCTATACAAGTTGTGTGCATGTCCCTGTAATGTAGTATCAAATTGACTTACCTTATGCTCAACAACTATGATCCCCTTAGCATGCCATAAGATTTCACACATATGCACATGTTCGGAAGCATCCTCTATACCTCTATACTCTGGGAGATGAAGAGAAATATCCATATAAATATTTTTTGGCTACTGTGGACCTTAACCACTTGATCCAGAACATCATGTGTTCCCTCTACCTCCAAAACCACTAGATCCAATGGAACTAGAACCACCTATACCTCCTGATCCTCCACATGTAGTGGGAATATGACATGTAGATGGACTCCCCTATGCTTTGATAGTAGTACTATACTGAACCCCTACTGTATGTGAGGTAGTTACACTTCCATAGGTGAATCCAATATTCTGCGCACTCACATTCTATGTGGATGATGTGCCTAAATATGTTCCTTTGAATATCATTGAATCCGTATGTCCTGCCATTGATGTACTTGCTCCCTGACTTACTCCTATTCTTCTACTTCCTAAATTAGCTTTCTAGTTGCTTGTCATACTAGATACTGGAAAACCAAGTGCAAGGGCTAGGTCACCAGGTGGATTAAGATGCGCACTTATGATCTAGGTAGTCTCTATTGGCACACTTCTGTGTGAGGCCAAGGGGGATCTCTATCATGTTTTCCAAGATGGGGGAGTTCCTGATGCTCTAGCTCCATGTATTCTATGTGAGCTATAAATCCTTCATGAGCCATCTCTCTCCTCAATGCCATACTTTTTGCAATGTAATGTTGCTTCTCTATCTCCCTCTCATGCACCTCATTATACTTAAGACACCTTTCCTCTCTCTACCTCTCTACCACTAGGTCTACCATCTTTCACCAAACCTATTCCTTCCCTCACGTGTGGTGAAGTTAAATTAGCCATCGATTTACTCTCTATGTTCAAATTTACCATCAAGATCTTGATTTCCAGTGGGATACCTCGCAAATATACTCCTCTTGGATACCGTAAAAACTGGAATTCAGCTGCCTCTGGGTAAAAGTACATCAAAATTGAATATTCCAGAATATAACTGTTTAGAACACCATGAAACCACGTATCAACAGTGTGAGTCCAGATAAATCAGCATCATAAAGGGCCTGAAATTCTTCCTACGTCCAAACAAGTGTGAGATACCTCCAATTTCACTGAGGTGCATAAGTTGTAAGCCACTCATATAATTCTACTAGAAAGATGATGAAAAATCTCTCATATAAGCTATCATATAGATTCTATTCTACCCAAGTGCGTGCGTTAAACTTAGATCCCCTGTTGAACCACCGTGCATATTCTTCCTCGAGATCGTGTATCCATTCCTCAATACTTGCTAGAGTTAATTGGTATGTCTTCATTGTGAACCATCTTGAAAACAACTGAAAAAGAGGTACCAGCAATAGAACCAATGATGCAGCCTATAATTTACAAGATAACTCCCTAGATGTGCTAGCACATCACTCAACCAAGACTGAGTTGTAACAAGATGTTAGCGTGATGAAGGAAGAAACACATAGATTCATAACTAATCTATCATTCTACATTGTATGCTACATTCTGAACTATGACATAAAAAATGTTAAACAATAATCATGATTGAATCAATAACATACACTACTCGATTACACACAGGAATGACACTTAGATTCAGCCAATATCTTCCATCTATTAATAAAATAGAAGATCCTTACAATAATATCAAACGATACCAATGTGTGTAAAGACCTGCTACAGTAATTCAATCATATGTGTATATCTTTATATCTTCATACATCCATCACACTCTTATATATAGGGTGGGGACTTGCCCTTCACCACTTAGCTATTCCAGAAATAAGCCACATGATATTAAAAACCGCATGTCTTTCACAGGTATAGCCATACATGTAAGTGTGCTATCTATAGGCCTCTTACAGTTAAATGAAGTGTCAATCCTATTCTTAGCTCGTCTCCATGCAAAATGATTTGATCAGATCCTCCAAAAATAGACAATGCATGGCGCACACATCTCTACATCATTGGTGTGTTCCACACCCCATCTTCTAAAAATAGGTCATCATGCTCAAAGTTGGCTAAGTCCTGAATGTTGAAATTACCTTTCATGTGTGGGTCCTTCCTGTCCTTCCCTGCCCTTGGTCCTAGCCTTATCTCCTACATGGACTCCTTGTGTGTTCTCTAACAAGTATTCTGTGATCAACAACTATTGATCCCTTAGAAGGTTTTTTTCAACGCCTCACTCTAGGGGAATACCACCGATATAATATCAACACCTTCCTCACCCCACAAGAGTATGGGAACCTGCGTCAGGACCCTAGTTATGACATCCACATTGGCAATGTTTTTCCTTATGGCCCTCCCTGCAGACACCAAAATTGGGTCACACTCCCCTTAGTCATTTGTCAAATAACCACCTCAAACATACTCATCTAACCGTGGCCCCTTCCACCCAACATCACCATTAATTTAATTAATTTAATATATATCCTCACAATATTTAATATCTAATTACCCTAATTTCTACCCCACCACTTCACCTAGCCACCTCACCCTAGACCTATTCTTGGCATGTTTTCATTACTAACTAAGACCTAATCTTACTTGCCTTAATGAGCTAAGATTTGGTCCAACCCTAAAATCAATGCCTAAAATATCCCTAACCACCTTCCCGTTCATAAAAATGTAACGTTCGTTCCAAATCCATGGATCAAGGAATGAACTTGAGCTAAAAGAGGTGAGATCTGCCAATTTTAGTAAACCTAGGGAGTCCCACCTTAACTGACGCCAGTCACCATAAATTGATGTCGTTTGACCTGGAACGGCCATCAATTACCATTTATTCACCTAAAAAACCTTGTTTTTCCTCCTGAATTATCTAGAGTTCATAATGTTTTCCATGTTAGTTTGCTTAAAAAGTATGTGTATAGTCATGAACATGTAATTGATAGAAAATATAAATGTTGAACCTAGTTGTGAATTTAAAATTGAACTTGAGGAAATTATTGATAAAAGAACTAGAAAGTTAAGAAGTAGATAAATGAAAGAAGTAAAAGTGAAGTATGGACTTTCTACTAATGTCAATAGTGCAACTTGGCAATATATAGGCTTGAATATCACTTATTTTATCAATTCATACCTTGCATTTAGTCAAGTAATCCATTTCTTTATTTTTTTGTAGACTCATCCATGTCTACAAACTATTACCCCACGCTACTAAGGGCATACAACTGAGACCTTTACCTACCTCCCCCTCTAAACATTCATCTGTGTCAAAATCCCCCACAATAAAAATTAAAGGGGTAAAATATTTAATTGTAGTGTTACCCTTATCCCCCAATTATAAATGGGTGACAAAGAGTGACCCAGAAGCCGTGCAAAAGCTATATCCAAAAGGGATCGTGTAAGTGTAGTTCGATACAAATGGATGCTAATAAAAAAACCATCATGTGAACCTAATTAATCGAGTTATGTAAATAGCCCAATGAATGTTGACCATCATAACTACGCCTTCAATATTATAAAATGGGGTAATACTCTTGATGGATACGTCGGTCTTTGGGAATTAAACAAGAACCAATTGAAATATATAAGGAATGATGTTGGGCCCCTAAAATATTGACCTAAGTGCAACCAAGGCGCATGGGGCGCGCAAGGCCTAGGTTCCAAGGATGGGCTGCGCAAGGACCTAGGGTTTTGATCTGACCAGGGCCGAGTTGTGCGCCCATAGGAAAAGGTCTCGCTACTTAGCCGTATTTGGCATATCGGGAAGGACACGTGAAAAACATATTACCCGACAATGCATGCGGAGAGGATTTTTTGCCAGCCTAGCGACAGGTTGGCCTAGTTTTAGGAACATGCCCTGCGCTGGACAGCCTTCTAGGAAGTATCACACTTCATGGAAAAAAGTGGAGAGCATCAAGCTTGGAGGCAATCCACTGCTCCCATGGAGGACCACATTCAGACTATCTTTTGGTAACGGATCTTGTTTTCTATTAGAAGGATGAGTTGGCACTTTGGGATGCCTATACATAGGAAGCACCCGCATTCAGAAAAGAGGATGATCAGAAGTCAGAGATGATGGTGCAGAGACCATCAATCAGAGTGCGGAGCATCTAATAGAAATGCCGCATTGGCCTTTACTCTGTATTGGGTTCAGGTCAGATCGAAGAACATAAGGTAAATGGTGAAACATGTATGCAAGCCCGGCTTGGGACCCATCAAAATTTCTTTTGAGAGCTAAATGATATGGATCCTAGGAGAATGATGCATGACTTCGGTCTTCCTTTCTGCAATGCTCTGTACGTGAATTCTCATGATTTGTAATGAGGTCTACTTCAGTCTATTATCTGAATATGATCAGTAAAGATTCTGGTGCATTTACATATCTTCATGAACACATATTTTATGCATGTTTATGGAATGAGTCTGAATCCTTGCGCATTTCTTCTTTCTGTTTTGATACATGTTCTATAATTTATTAAGTACTTTTCTGTCTGGAATTAATGCATTGATCTAGACGCCGTTCTAAGCTCTATGATGCTTGCATGTCTCATTTCCTTTTCACTTCTCTTTAACATTGGATCATAGATGATGTTTTTCCCACTCAACTCACATAAAAGAGAAACTCGGTACCCCGCGCGTGCCTCGAGTGAGCGCCCAGCATGCCCGCTGGGTGATAGGTCGGCATGCATGGGGTTCTTTTCTTCTGTGATGGTGGGTGCAAAAATGACTACATCTTGGTTCCGTTGCCAGGAACTCTTTCCGAAGTTGTAGGGGGAAATGACATACCTCATGATCTATGCAATGAGTGATGACAGAGTGTTTAACCTTGGAAAGTATTGAAACGTGGTTTAAAAGCACGAAGGATGAATTTGCCCAGAGATTCAGCAATGGAACTTGAGTTTGATAAACGTAGATGGGTAGAAGAGAACCTCTACCATGATTTCTATGAAACTTTTTTTTGTTGCTTCCCATGTGCAGAACTGTATAAATGGCTCTCGGCATATGCGTCTAGATCAAATTGGTATTATAGATCACATGCGTGGACCCAAGAAGAATACCAAGAGGCTGCAAGATACAGATCTGATGTGGACTCGTGTGTTGTGGATCATTTGTGGAAAGGAGTACTGGCAAGCTACACTCTACAGTACGCCATTTCTACATATTCTTGTCTGGAAGTTGCTGAGTTTGAGTTTTTGCAGGAGCTACCAGAGGATCATTTCTACGTGTTATCCCTCCGGCTAATGAAGATCTTGATTGTTACCTTGAGTTTAGAGGCATTTCTGATGGTCTAGCTAAACTGTTCTGAGCGTTGGGCGAGGAAGCTAAGAGTGGAGGAAGATGAGTAGATATTGCGACGGAGAAAGGAAGTGAGGAGAGACGACTCAAGTATTGTGAAGCACGTGAAAGAGATATTGCTAGACAACGCGAGGTTGTAGGTGTGATGGATATATGGAGGCAGACATTGCGCAGGTAAGGATTTGAGGTTCACTGCAGAGGACGTGGAACCTGAGTAGTCTATGCTGACCCCATCTTGGCAAGCGCGTAAGAGAGACCCCTTTGGCTTCTGACGAGAGTTCATTGTGTAGAGAGAGAAGAGTCGTTGGTGCACATCTGAACCCACCTAGTGACTGAAACCCTAGCGCTTGGTTTTCTAAATCAGAGGGAGAATATTACTTAGCCTAGTTAGTTATATGGTGGAAGTGACCGATTTGCACCCAGGAGATATAATTTCTCGTTTGGGACTTCTATGGCTGCACATACCATTCTAGTGTTAGGAGGAATTTTCAAGTAAGGTATAGATACGCAAGCCTTTGGTCTCGCGTCTAGGAGTGGCATGGGGGGGTACATTATTGGTAGTGGGGCATTATCACAGATCGATAGGCATGTATAGTTCAGTGGAACTGTGGGGACCCTTGGTATGACCACTATAGGACCTGGTGGATCTGGTGGGTCACGAGGAACAAAACCTGGTGGATCTGGGGGGTTAGGAGAAACAGGACCTGGTGGATCTGGTGGATCTAGTGGGTTAGGAGGCACATGACCTAGTGGATCTGGGGGTCAGGAGGAACAGGACCTGATGGATCTAGTGGGTCAAGAGGCACAGGACCTAGTGGATCTGGTGGATCCGGCGGCGCAGGAAGAACACCAGAGGCAAAAACCAAGGCTTTGGCTCAAGACGATTCACGGGCTCCAGCCACTTCCTCACATGTCTTCTTTGAGATGTCTTTACATTTACCTAGATTACATAGGTATTGAAGATGTTGTAGAACATGTTCACAAGTGTGAGCTGACTATGGTGCACAAAAGGAATCACTAGCCCGGGGCGAAAGGCAAGCTCAGTTTGCAACGATGTTGTAAGGGCACACGCATAGACTGGTATAGGAAATATGACCCTCATCAAACGGTGATGGATTATACTGCTTTAAAGAATGCCTTTTTGGTAGAAATTTCACATTCCTGAGTTTGAATAAAAGAGCATCAGCGCCCTAAAGGAGATTCAACAAGGAATGGCGAGAGAGTGTGTCGGAGTATGACGTGCGCACTTTAAGACTCTCCTGTCAAAATTATCATATGACATTCACCCTTCACAACATGCTCAATGGTTTGTTGGGGGGTTGATAACCACCTTTTAGAACAACTTTATCTCATAAGACTTTCACAGACCCGTGTGAGGTGTTAGAAGCTGCTCTGCACGTGCCAAAGCTGTTGGAAGTGTTGATACTGGTGTTAGCCCGTTTTTGGAAGCTCAAATCGCTACTATGGCTAATCAGCTGGAGAAGTTGTCTATGAACTCAACCCATGAGACTTGTAGTGGTATGTGGTGTATAGATTGTGAAGTAGAGGGGCATGTCAAGGATAGTTTCCCCCGGAGGACAGTACGCACTCATAGTAGTAGATTGTGAGATTTTTCATGGGGACCATGATGCGAGTAGATGTCCCTTGTTACATTGCGCCATTTGAAAGAATGTTTCTTGCTACTGTAAGATCTGCACCTTTACAACCCATGATACTAAGGATTGTAGGCTTATTGATCATATCTATGAGGCCATTGATCATCGGTGTGTGCACAAGACTAGCGTCGCCAGTAGTTACTAAGGGTGATGATCGCCGTTATGAGGAGCGCACATAGATAGAGGCACGTGCATGTAAGAGGCATTTTGCATAGAGGATTCTGTGTGTTGTGGTAATCTACGGAGGAGGAAGAAGTGAGTTCCTGCGTAGAACATATTTTAATTGTGGGTCTACAGACCAATACAAGCGCGAGTGCCCAAACCTATTACAGTGCTCATGGTGCAGGAAGAAGCACAGGTATGAGGAGCACCCTGAGTTGTTTAAGCACATGAATCAACAACACCAAAAATACAAGGGCGCTGTAATGGTGAGCACTAAGAAGGCTAACACATACAGTGGATGCCATTGGAGTACACATGGGATGCAGGCTTGGAACCTGTTCTTGGTAACAACAAGAGTAGAGGGCGTACACGTGCATAAGAGAAATACCAAGGCAGAAGAACCTGGTTTCAAGGGAAGAAGTGGTACATAGGAAAGTACCCAGACCATGCTCATCAAAAGGAGGTATATCAAGAGACCATGAACGTCATTTGGAGTTTACAAGGAGAAATCTAGTGTCTAAAGGAGCAGTCCAGGAGGGAGGAGCAAGGAATGAAGGTCGAGGGGGTAAAGGATGACTTAGATGAGGTCAAGGAAGTATATAAAATGCTTAGGCAAGATAATACTCATTCCCTTTCTAGGAGCATGGTTGAGAGAGAAGGTACCACGCACCGGAGGAGAGCGCGAGAGGCAGGTCTTGCATGCAAACCTTCCCCCTTACAGCCTTGACTATGATAAGGAGATCACATTAGAATGTAGTTGTGGATGGATGGCTCCTTAGTAATATCCTCATTGATAAAAGCACGGAGGTCAATGTTCTTACCTTGGATCCATGGCATCAGATGGGAATACCTGCATTATATCCATCTTCAAATGTGATGTATATGGAAAACAAATACTGAAGGCAATGCCCATCGGTATCTTAAAGGATGTAACCATCACCATTCAGGGAGCTAAGTTTACTGGGGACTTCGAAGTCTTGGCACTTCACCGAGGCAAACAATTTCCTAGCATTACTTGGGCGCACATGGTGCTACAAGAATAATGCTGGATCTTCAGTTCAACAAAGGGATACATCAGCTTTGAAAATAAGGAGGAACGGGTCATTCATACCCTTGGCTGATGGAAAGTCGACACCCTATACTGAACCCCTGGGAGAAGAAGTTCTGGATAGGATATATGTGCGCTCAATCAGGGACCCATAGATAATACACCCTACCAATGGGGTTATCCAGTTTGAGTATTCTCAGTCAGTAAGTGATACCACTAGTCTAGCATGTGACAATTGGGTACATGGAACTTATTAATTGATGGGACAACAATTGAGAGGGTCGGTGACCAAGTTGAAAAAGATACGCACAGTCCAACACCTAAGAGGAAAGGAGCTGCCTAAGTATTCAAGAGGATCCTTCCCTGAGATCTTTTTATAGGAAATGGAAGGTCAATGGAAGAATGAGAAGAATGGAGGGGGATATTAAGTTATGTCCTAATCGGCATAGCGGTATGGTGGTGGGCTACCCATCAGGAGAGCCTTTTGTGATGGTGCGAGGTAAGAATTTCTCTCTCTGTTAGATTCTCTAGGAGCAACATGCCCACCACCATCAAGGAATACCATGGGAAGAAGCCCACCTCTTTCCATATCTAGGAGTGTGAAAGGATCTAGAGAGAATGTGCAGAATATTTTCCACCATCCCTCTAGGTGCACAAGTTGTATTCTATAGTGCAGGGTTACACGCGCATGGTACATTCATTCAAAGATACGCCACTAGACAAGGAATTGGTAAGAGCTCGCGGCTGACCTCATTCAAACCTTTGAGTATCAGAGTACCAAGCCATCATTTGATAAGTCCTTACAGGGTATCAAGCACCTTACCATGGGGGATAGTGTCATGGCAGAGGATAGGCTACTGGAGTTACTAGGTGGAACAGGTTTGGAGGTCATTTTGAAGAGGAAGTAGAGGAAACAGAAGAGTTACAACTTGAGTGTGTGTGTTTGGAAAAGGAGAAAGGGAATTTGGTGTATGTAATTGATGGGAAGGAAGTGGAAAGATTGGATATTATCCATTTTGTAGGGATGCACGAGGTAGTGGACAATGCTGATACTCGCACGCGTGCCTACCATGAGCCCTTAAAGACAAAGAGGTTTAACATCGGTTCAGGAGAAGAACCTAAGGAAGCTATTATTGGAGATTACTAGTTGGAGAAGGAAGTCTCTAAGATCATTGATCTTTTTCATGAATTTGAGGATTTATTCCCACGTGGGTACCATGATCTCAAAGGCATTCACCATTTCATAGGGGAGATGAAGATAAAGCTGAAGGATGATGTGCACTTGGTGAGGAAGAGGCCCTACTAGATGAATCCCAATTTACGCATAAAGTTTAAGGAGGAGATAGAAAAAATGATAGCTTTTGGGATCATTGAAGTAGTGGAGGAATCAGAATGGATAATTCTAATGGTAATCAACATCAAGAAGGATGGGTGGATTAGGATCTGCATGGATTATAGGGAGCTGAACATATTTTGTGTCATTGATCCCTTTCCAACCCCCTTCACTGAAGAAATATTGGAAGGATTTGCTGGACACGAAATCTATTCCTTCACGGATGGATTCTTGGGATACTGCCAAGTCCGGATTGCAAAGGAAGACCAGGAGAAGACAACTTTCACCACTGAGTGGGGAATTTTTGCATATACGGTCATGCCCTTTGGGTTGAAGAATACACCTATTGTTTTTTCACACATAGTGGTGCAAGAATTCCACAACTTCATCTATAAGTTCCTTCAGGTCTATTTGGATGATTAGATAGTGTATGGTCTAGTAAAAGACCATTGTGACAATTTGAGGTTAATGTTTGAGAGGTGTAGGAAATTGAGGATATCCCTTAATATTCAGAAGTGTGTATTTGCTACACCCTTTAGGAATTTATTGAGGCATATCATATGTAAGGAGGGCTTGTTGGTAGATCTCGCTAAAGTTGCATTTATTGTGGGGTTAGGGGATCCTACTAGCCAGAGCACAATGTGTGGATTCCTTGGGCATACGGGTTACTACAAGAAAGTCATCAAGGGGTATGCCAAGATTGCCACACCTTTAGAGGAGTTGCTCAGACATAAAAGTGCCTTCCATTAGGGAGAGGCACAATAGAGGGCATTTGATACATTAAAGGATAGGCTTGTCACCATGCCTATATTATGTTTTCCCTCTTAGGATAAGCCCTTCCATGTCCATGTAGATGCCTCAGGAACCGTTATTGGAGTAGTACTTGCATAGCCAAGTGAAGGAATCCTTGATCATCCTCTATGTTTTACAAGTAGAAAGTTGACACCAGCAGAGTAGAATTACACCATGATTGAGCATGAGGCATTGTCAATCATCTACACACTTTTTAAGTTTAGAAAGTATATGCTGGCAACACCCTTTATGTTTTACACCAACCACATAGCATTAAAGTATTTGGTGAACAAGCCCATTCTGCAAGGGCGCATATGTCAATGGGTATTGTTATTTCAAGAGTTTGAGTTCACTGTAGTAGTGAAGCCTGGGAAGAGCAACTATGGACCTAATCATCTTTCAATAATTGATTCAGGGTAGGATGCACAGAGTATTAAGGAGACAATGTCAGATGCGCAACTATTTAGGTTGCAGCATGCACCCTCGGATTTAGAGGAAATTATGGTATTTTTAAAGGAAGGTGTGGTGCCAAAAGGAATGAAGGTGTTAGAGAAGAAGAAACTAGCCATATGCATCGTGCCCTACATGTTGATCAGTGGAGACTTATACAAGTTAGGATATGATGAAGTTTTGTGTAGGTGTGTATTAGAGCATGAGTGCCTTGCCATCATGGAGGAAGCACACGAAGTGTAACATCCTCATTTTAAACTTTAGAACAAGTGAATTTTTTTTTTTTGATAATTGCATCCTGGTTCTAAATACATAATTTAGAACTCACAATTCAAATAACCATTCATATAACAGACAACCATATGCAGCTGTAATGACTCGGAGTACCTCCGATCTATTCATTCCATGACTCGGTAATCTACCGATCTATTCATGAGTAATAAGAGTCGGTGTTTTTATTTAACACATTACTCTTGCGGTTCTCTTCCCTAAGGTGGGTAGAGGTAGCCCCAACTAAATACTGCACATCAGCCAGAGTGGCAAGATTCTTGTGGGAGAACATTATAATGAGGTATGGATGTCTGTTGAGTTTAACCAGCGATAGGGGTATGCATTTATTGAATGAGACCATGAGGATCCTATTGACAGAACTCATGGTGGCTCATCACAAGACTACACGCTATCACCCATAAGAAAATGGAACCATAGAAGCATTCAACATAATACTGAGTCATACCTTGAGCAAAACTTGTGATGTCAGCAAACAAGATTGGGATGACAAAGTATCAGCAGTGTTATGGGCTTATATGACAACATATAGAAGGCTAAACAAATCCAAACCATTTCAGTTGGTGTTTAGCATGGAATCCGTTCTACCGGTTGATTTCATATTACCTTCTCTGCGAATAACACGCATATGAGGGATGGCTGATGAGCAAGCGCTGGAAGAAAGAATTGATAAGTTAATGAAATTGGATGAGAGATGATCACTCTTCAAGTGGAGCCAAACAACAGATAAATCAAAGACGAAGGCTTGGCATGATCGCCACATAAGAAACAATAAGTTTGAGGTTGGGAAAATGGTCTTACTTTATGATTCTAAATTTATGTGACATCCTGGGAAGTTAAAAGTCCATTGGTTGGGTCCTTACACAATTTCATACATCCTTGATTTGGGCACCTACTAGTTATAAGTGCTAGATGGGAAAAAGTTGCTTGGACACTTCAATGGGAGTAGGTTGAAGCCCTACTATAAATAAGTCTTCTTGGTGTTTGTAAATAAGGTATTTTTGCTAGTTAGTTTAGAATTTTCCTTTATGCATTTCTTTTCTTGTGTTTCCATTTTGCGTTGTTGTTTTGTTTTGCGCCTTGGGTGCCGATAACCTTATTTCTTCTTTTTGAGAATCTATGAGTGCATAGAGGACCATGCATCATTTTAGTGTGGGGTGGAGTAATGTGAAGGAGCACATGGTTAAAGTGCCAAGGAAGTTTGTGTTAAAAATCCCAGTTGAATGGCCTGGGTGAAAGAGGTGTATGGAGAGAAAATATGGAAAAAGGATGGTTAGTGTCAAGATAAAGCTACTTTTAACTCCCACGTACAAAGGAGGAGAAAGCGCATTAAGCAACACGAGGTAGGAAAGAGCAAAACTTAGGATAGAAGAAGTTCCTTCGGCATTGCTTACGTGCGCGTAAGAGTCTCCTGTCAGGTTGGATTGGTTACGTGCTAAAAGGTTGGAGGTTTGTCCTTGCAGGTTGGGGCACGTGAGTGAAAGTGTTGAAGACAGGATTTGTTTGAAAAATCCACATTAAATGAAAAAAGTATGGTGGTAGGTGAAGTAGCACTTAATGCTCAAAAAGGGAAAAAATATAAATAAATGGGTCGAGGCACTTCATTCTTCACTTTACGTATAAGGAGAACAAAGCACTTTTTACACCTTTGCAAACTAGGGCTTCCATAAAAATGATCCGTGTGAAGAAAAATTGGAGAGATTAAAGTGTGGGTAACCAGTTTGGATTTACAAACCAAGAGGAAGGGATTTCACATGCATAGGAGAAGTTGTGAGAAGGTGTTGTCTTGTGAAGGGAGTATCCCAGTTAAGGTTTGAAGAACTAGGACACGAGTTTAAGTAATTTTCTTCACAAATTCAAGATCTAAGGTTGGAGAGAGCGGAAGAACAGAGTAAGATAGTGATTGAAGTGGGAAGAAGACCTAGATAATGACACCCAAGAAACTAGCTAGTACACCCAAGAAGGGCAAGGGCAAGGGCAAGGGCAAGCAACAAGAAATTGAAGAACACACAAATGAAGAGTGGTATGCAGAAACCCAGTACCCATATGGAGTGTTGTTGGGGAAGGAGTGGGAGTCCCATCTTATGGACATTTCTATAAATGATTATAATCATCAGACAATCACAATCAAAAAGGAGTTGGCGCTGGAGTTAGTGGACCCAAAAAAAAAGAGGACACCAGTGGGTTTTCCCATTTATAATGATGATGTGAAGGTCAAGTTGGAGAAGGCGGGGTTATTACAACTCTTTGAGTTTCCCTACTTCGGGAAACCTGAGTGACTATATCAGTGGCTAATGTCGCGTATGCATGAGGACTATTTCCACTTCGTAGGGCATAAGATGTGCATAAATCCTCAGCTAATTTCACATTTCATAGGCCTCATCTGTTAAGGAGACAGTTTGGAGGATGACTTGACTAACAAAGAAGTGATTAAGGAAACTATCACTGCTTTTACATGAAAAAAGGGGTCAAGGTATTATGATGTTGCAGACATCATGGATCCAGTAATGAAGATGGCCATGCACCTGGTGTCAAAACTAAATGGCTAGGAGAGATGGACCTAGGTCAATAAGCCATGGTTGAATGTTTGCAGAAATATTTCAGAGGGCACCATCTATAATTTTTCTACATTCATCACAGATGAAATTATCAACTGCGCGAAGGAAGGTGACAGGATCCTTTTTGGAAATATGCTGCTAACCATTGTGTTTTTAGAGATCAAGGTACCAGATGCATCAGATAAGTTTGTATGGGAGTACCCTGATGAAAACCCTGTTGATGTGAAATCACAGCACCCGGGGATGCAGATCAGGCTTCTAGGTTGATCACAGGCATCCAGTGTGATTGCACAACATGGAAACCTCTCCCCAAGCGTGGGACTTGTAAAACTGAGAGAGGAATCTCTAGAGAAGGCTGGTTCCTACTCCTAAACTACCCACCACAAGCTATTCCAGTGCAGGAAAGCTAATCTAAACCTAATCTAACCATGCCAAGGAGACAGAGAGAGAGAGAGAAAAGGGAAAAACAACAAAAGCCTACACTAAAACGGTGATACACCAGAGAAGGAGAATGTTGGACATCTATCAAAACTGCCATGTAACAAAGAGAGGTGAGCAATGGGGAGGATGGACAGATGCATCAGAGGCCCAAGGATAGATTTCACATAGAAAATGTTCCAAAACTCCATGAACACAGCTCCAGACCTGTAATGAACATTAGAACATGCACAAATACCTGCAATGAAGAGAGGCAAGAAGAAAACAAGAAAAAAAATGAGAAAGGATGGACAGATGCATCACAAAACACATTTTTTGTTGCTCCAGAAGTTTGCACAGAACATCATTTCAATAGTAAAAGGAAAAAACACCATTAAAGAGCAAGGGGAGGAGGTTCAAACTCCATTTTCAACCCTAGAGAAGAAAAGAAGGGAGGGCAGAGCAAAAAAGATGAACAACCTGTAATGTCTAACCCTTTGAAAGAAGCCCCTCCTTACAATTTATAGGAAGAAAAAGAGAGGGAGAAGAAAGGAAATGTGAAATCTGCCCCAACCACCTCCAGACTGCATTTAAATCATATCATTATGGTGGTAGGTGAGAACCCCAGCGAACCCAAAAGTGGCGAACTGTATTTTTGCATTTTTAAGAATTTTTTCTCACCCAATTAAATATATCCAGTCGTAGTTGGACAGAGGACCTTTTAAGCTTTCCGAAAAGTCCAACCTTGCATGAATCCGAGCTCCCAGTCAAAAGTTATGGCCATCTGAATATCTGCGCCAGGGTCTGGTCTGCTTCTTGTCAGTGCTCAAAATGTTGTGCCTCCTGAAGGTGCGCCATAGGCGTATCCGTGTGTGTTTCGACATCCTCTTACATGCACCAAGGCACAAATTTCTCATTGTCGACACTCATTTCCGTGTGCCACTTCTGTGCGCCTTGGTTGCACCGTTTTCCCTGTCGACATCCATTGTCGTGCGCCACTTCTGTGCGCCTTGGGTGCACCATTTTCCCTATCAACATCCATTATTGTGCACCACTTCTGTGCACCTTGGGCACACCATTTTCTCTATCGACATCCATTGCCGTGCGCCACTTCTGTGTGCCTTGGGTGCACCGTTTTCTCTGTCGACATCAATTGTCGTGCGCCACTTCTGTGCGCCTTGGGCGCACTGTTTTCTCTGTCGACATCCATTTTCATGCGCCACTTCTATGCACCTTGGGAATGTCAGGGATTTGAGCTTCTTTAATTTATCCATTCTCCTGCTGTTGTCTATATTTACTTGGGGGGGAAATATATACAACAATTTGGTGACTCAGTGGGGTCACCTGCCTGCTAGGTAGAAGATCAGTGGCCTTTTAGCAATCCTTTGGGCATGGAGTCATAAGCAAGCCTGAAAACTGATCTGAACTTTGAAAAATACCTTCTGAGCCACTTGAAACCCATTGAACTTAGAGTTGTTCTCACCAAAATGCCACCAAAACGAACTGTGCAAGAGCAAAACCAACACCACAAAAACTATGTACAGAATTGAAAATCATACATGCTCCAAATGGAACATGCAGAGTGTGCACAAGCACTTCTTCTGCTGAAAGCAAACCTACCTACTCTATTCTAACCAGAATCAAAAGTGGGCTAAAAAAACCCTGCAATTGGTTGTGAGAAATAGCTTCCCTTTCTCAAAAGTGGTAGCCATGCAATTGATTTGGAGCTGATCATGGCTATTAGGATGAGTGGAAAATCAACAAGAAGCTAGTCTTCCACCCAAATCATCAAGGTATCAGCTGAAGGAAAATTCAATACCTCTTTTAGTTGCTCTGCATTTGGATTGAAGAGGTATGATAGCTGATCCTTGGTACTTTGTAGCTCATCCTCATGCTCGGAAGCAAGCATGACTGGTTGTGACTTCTCCTTTGGCTCCAATGAAGCCAAATACCTGATTGGGCAAGGTCTGATCCGTTTGATATGCCTATAGCTCTGATTTTTAACCCCAAAAATGGAGTCTTCTTGTAGACCCTCCAAAATGGATGGTGCGGAAGAAATGGTGAAATTCTTGTGTCCTTTCTCTTCCTCCAATGAAGAACATGGAAGATTAAAACCTTCCAATCTTGGTTCCAAAGAGCTGCTATAAGATGTAGGCTGCTGCAAATGAATGTTCTCCTTCATGATAGCAGACTCAAGTGTTTGGAATGTGGATGATGAAAGAGAGAATGGTGGAAACTCAACCGGCTCTTCTCCATCAAAACAGTCCTCCAAATCTGACAGATAAACTGCCTCATGGCTGTCCTACTGCAATTGCTCAACTTCCTCCATGGTGTCCTCTTGACCTGTAACTTGACCACCATGGTTTCTTTCACCCTCCAACATTGAGTTTGAGAGATCAAACTCCTCTTCAGTACTAAAACTTGAGAGAGGTGAAGTAGAAAGAAGAACTGAAGGTTCTCCTGTAGCCTGCTTTGTGCTCAAAGCCCTTGGATCTGCAATTTTCTCCTCCACAACTAGAATGTGCTCCTCTTCTTTTGGATCTGGAGCAGCTTCTCCCTCCTCCAGTGTTTGAAGACAATCTTGCTCTTGAATGCACTCCTCCTCCAGCATGAAGTTTGTCAAGTCAAACTCTTCAATCCGTTGTTCTAGAAGACAAGTTGGGACTGCAAGAACTTCTTCTTCTTCTGCAACAAAATCAGCCCTGACCACTATTTTTTTAACCTTAGCCTCTTCTGTAGGTTTGACCATCAAGGGGATCTTTGTCATACCAAACTTGGCAGCCAAACTTACTAAGCTCTTAATAATTTCTTCTTTTCTTGGCTCTTCCTCTTGCTGTCCTTGATGATTGATTTTTGCAATTTCTTCTTCCCCGTATGGAATTGGGAATGCAAGAGGAGGGATGGTTTGTAACTTAATTGATTTGGTAAATTTTTGTGGTGGTAGGGAAGGTGAAATATCTTGTTTCTTTAGAGGAGGGGGTATTTTTTTTAGCTCTTGTGGAGGGGATGACTGTCTGGAAGGAAAAAGGAAAGAAGAATCGAGATGTGGTGGAAGAATGAGAGGTGGAGACATGGGATCAACATTTGGGACAGCAGATGGAGAGTTCAAAATTTGCAATTCCAAATGAGATGATGTTGCTTGAGTAATGGGAAGAGAAAATCTAGATGATGGTGTAGAACTCACCCATTGACAAGGTTGTTCAACAACAAGTGTATAGGCCTCTATTTCTGCTGTCCATTGTGCAAGTTGAGGCAACATCTTTATCATGAAGTCCAACTTCTCCTGAGGGCTGAAGTGTCTTGGAAAAGGGCCTCCCCATGGACAAGGAGTCCTGCAACCAATTCTGAAAGCTCTCATTTGAGCTATTGCTCTGGACTGCACCATCTTTACCTCCATCTTTTGGATTTTCTCCAACAGACCAGCATCCTGCATCTGATGGTCTTCATAACCAGCATACCCTTGCTCTTGATGTGCTTCGTATCCAAATTGACCTTGGCACTGCTGCTCATATGGGTATGCATACTGATCTTGAATCTTCTCAAAATGCTGATTTGGAGGATTTGTAAAACATGTTGGAGGTGGAATATACTGCTGTTGTAAATGTGAGTTCCATGATGGAAATGAAGTCATGATTGCACAACTTCATGGAATGGAAAAGGATGAAAAATATGGAAAGAAATATGGATGAAAAATGGATGAAAACGGGTCTGCAACTCAGAGAATGATTTATTTACCAGATGGAGTCGCCAGATGTGTTTGCAAGTGCCTCCAAAGGCTGAAATCTTCACAGGAACACACCAACCTGCAAAAGATGAAGTGGAAGACCTCTAATGTCCCACCGGGCATGCTAGAACTATTGATGTGAAATCACAGCACCCCGGGATGCAGATCAGGCTTCTAGGTTGATCACAGGAATCCAGTGTGATTGCACAACATGGAAACCTCTCTCCAAGCGTGGGACTTGTAAAACTGAGAGAGGAATCTCTAGAGAAGGCTGGTTCCTGCTCCTAAACTACCTGCCACAAGTTATTCCAGTGCAGGAAAGCTAATCTAAACCTAATCTAACCATGCCAAGGAGACAGAGAGAAAGAGAAAAGGGAAAAACAACAAAATCCTGCACTAAAACGGTGATACACCAGAGAAGGAGAATGTTGGACATCTATCAAAACTGCCATGTAACAAAGAGAGGTGAGCAATGGGGAGGATGGATAGATGCATCAGAGGCCCAAGGATAGATTTCACACAGAAAATGTTCCAAAACTCCATGAACACAGCTCCAGACCTGTAATGAACATTAGAACATGCACAAATACCTGCAATGAAGAGAGGCAAGAAGAAAACAAGAAAAAAAATGAGAAAGGATGGACAGATGCATCACAAAACACATTTTTTGTTGCTCCAGAAGTTTGCACAGAACATCATTTCAATAGTAAAAGGCAAAAATGCCATTACAGAGCAAGGGGAGGAGGTTCAAACTCCATTTTCAACCCTAGAGAAGAAAAGAAGGGAGGGCAGAGCAGAAAAGATGAACAACCTGTAATGTCTAACCCTTTGAAAGAAGCCCCTCCTTACAATTTATAGGAAGAAAAAGAGAGGCAGAAGAAAGGAAATCCGAAATCTGCCCCAACCACCTCCAGACTGCATTTAAATCATATCATTATGGTGGTAGGTGAGATCCCCAGTGAACCCAAAAGTGGCGAACTGTATTTTTGCATTTTTAAGAATTTTTTCTCACCCAATTAAATATATCCAGTCGTAGTTGGACAGAGGACCTTTTAATCTTTCCGAAAAGTCCAACCTTGCATGAATCCGAGCTCCCAGTCAAAAGTTATGGCCATCTGAATATCTGCGCCAGGGTCTGGTCTGCTTCCTGTCAGTGCTCAAAATGTTGTGCCTCCTGAAGGTGTGCCATAGGCGCATCCATGTGTGTGTCGACATCCTCTTACATGTGCCAAGGCACAACTTTCTCATTGTCAACACTCATTTCCGTGTGCCACTTCTGTGCGCCTTGGTTGCACCGTTTTCCCTGTCGACATCCATTGTCGTGCGCCACTTCTGTGCGCCTTGGGTGCACCATTTTCCCTATCGACATCCATTGTTGTGCGTCACTTCTGCGCACCTTGGGCACACCATTTTCTCTATCGACATCCATTTCCGTGCGCCACTTCTGTGCGCCTTGGGAATGTCAGGGATTTGAGCTTCTTTGATTTCTCCATTCTCCTGCTATTGTCTGTATTTACCCGGGGGGGAAATATATACAACAAACCCCTCACTTGCCAAAAGGTTTGAGAAATACACTTGTGACACTATGACAACAGTGCACAAGGTGCACTTGGAAAAGTGGTATACATGCCTAAGGAATGAATTTGGGGTAGAATGGAGAATTCCTGAACAATTACCAGTAAGCATCATGGGAGAAGTGGAATTTGTTGTGTACCAACATTTCTATTTGGGCAGATTCAAACTATTAGATGGGACATGGAGCCCATGGTGCAAGCTCCCCTTTTCCTTCACAGCTCAATACTTCCAAGCGGGAGTAAACAGGTTCAAGGAGTCTAAAAATTTTAAGTTGAACCTTAGTAATCTGGACCAGGACCACAAAGAAATGTGTAAAGGGTTGGTCTACCCTAGTAAGCATGCATACATGGAGCAATACATAGCGCATGAGGTATAAATGAAAATTCCCATGACTTTTCCCATTACAAAAGGATCCACGGCGTGAGTGTACATTCATATAGGACCCAAGTTGGAAAAGGGCACATATCTATAAAATGAGGTATCTATACCTCAGGATCCAACTAGGAGGAAATGACCTACGCCCAAACGGGAGGAAAAAGAACCAGAAAATAAAATTCCAAGTGTGGTGGAGACATAGGTAATAGGTTCCCCCTGGAGAAGTGCCAAAACTTGTACGTATGCGTGTAAGAAAAATCCCATAATTAGAGAAAAGAATCTAGAGCCAGAAAAGCCATCAGATAAGGAGTCATCAGAAGAAGAAGAAATAGAGTCACGTACACCGGAATCTTTGGTTAGGAAGAAGCAGAGGGTAGAAGAGGAGACCACTTTAGAAGAAGTTAGAAGTTTGGACAAGTGCATAGGAGAAAAGTATGGTATTGAAGAAGAAGAAAGTGGGGAAGAGGACCCCGGGAAAGATTAAGGGCCGCCTATTTTCAATATACATGATTCAGAGGAGGATGGCGAAGAAGAAGAACAAGGGTTCCTTTTTGTGCAATGCAAGGATAGCCAGGTAGGAGGAATCACCCAAGACATGGGAAAAGATGAGGAGGCTAGCACACAGAAGCAAGAGGCTCCGAGCTCTACACAGGAGTAGATAGCCAAGGTGGTAGAAGAAGAGGAGACAAGGGATATTGAGACCCTGATGGAGGACAAAGTGGAATGCGGCATTGAGCCAGTGTTGAACAAAGAGAAGGAGAGAGCGAAAGAGGAACACAACAGTATTAGAGGCCCAATTTTAATTGTAAGTATACCCAAGGGTACATGCACGGGAGGAAGGTGTGCAGAGGAGGGAAGGCCAGAGCTGGGTTTTATTGATGACCCCAAGAAAGTGTTTCATGCGTGGTTCCAGAGTACACTTCCGATGGAGGAGCTTGTAGGCATGTCATCTTTATAAGGAGGTTGCCTATCCACGGACAAGGAAGATGATCTCATGGGCAATTGAGTCCCACCTTGATGAGCCAAAGTTTGAGGTAAGCCATGAGGAAATAATAATATTTCTAGGACTAGGATAAGATAACCCAGTGGTGGATACCCAGCAGCTCTCAGATGAACAACTGTGCAACGTTCTTAACAAATTCTTTGTTGAGATAGAGGCTAGACTCTTCAGGAAAAAGGATAGGATCAAGGATCTTGAAGGGGAGCTAAAGAAGAAAGAGAAAGAGCTAGCTATAATGACCAAGGAACTAACCTAGGAAAAGTTGATCAGTGCCCAGTGGCAATGGGAGTTGAAGGATGAAAAGGCCAAGGTGAGCATCATATATAAGAAAGTGGAATCTATCAACGAGGCCATACTATTAAATCATCCAGACCTAGCATCGCCTGCGCAGAAGTATGGATCTACCATGGGATTCCTAGAGGATTTAACAAGGTTCCTCACCATGGAAAGACAACCACTAGCCTTGGAGTCTATAGAGGAAGTGGCTGCGTGCCTAGAGAAGGAAGACAAGTTGAAGATCGTAGCGCTCATCGTAGAGTACAATAAAGTGCTTACTGATGTAAGGGCCACCTCCCGGACTGCTAAGGCCATGTACAATAATTACGCAGACAAAGATAAAGTGGTAAGCACCTTTTTCACCACTCATGAAGCCGAACTCAAGGAGTTCTGGAGAAAAATAAGGGGAATAGGGTGGAAAGAGACAAAATCCTTGCCAAGGTTGAGAGGAAATCTGAGGCCATTGAAACCTTAAGGGTTTCAATCAAAAACCGATTGAAGGAGCTATATCCACACGTTACACAAAGAATGGATACATTGGAGGATATATGCAAGGAATTAGAGAAGATAATTGATACTATGAGAGTAAGAGGAGATGGATTAAAATTTGAGGGGGTGAGCACTCTGGTCGGTGACATTTGTCAGAGAGCACAGGACGAAGTGGATGCTTCGAATAAATTGGAGGCTGACTTGCAAAAGGATTTTCCCATTCTGTTGTAGTGATTCTTTCACTCTCCCATTCTTTCTTCTTTACCCATTCTTTCATCCCCTTATTCTTTTTCCTAGGCATAAGCTTATTGTATTCTTTCTCTCACTGAGAGAAGTGTTCCCGCGGATGGAGAACAATCATAGTGTGGGGTGATGTTGGGCCCCTAGAATATTGACTAAGTACAAAAGGCGCGTAGGCATGCAAGGTCCTAGTTAAGGAAAGGCATGCAAGGACAAAGCACATATAGAACCAAGGGTTTGGGACTTAGTCAAATTGGACGTTTGAGGCAGAACACATGAAAAGCATGACCCGATAGTGCGTGGATAAGGTACTATCCTAGCAACAGGTTGGCCCAGGAAGGAGCATGCTTGTGTTAGAAGCTTCTAGAAGCACATCATGGTACAAAGTGGAAAGCTCAGGCCTAGAGGAGCATGCTCGCATGGAGGACCACTTTCAGACACTTGGCATTGGATCTGAGGGCGCTGGAGGATGAGTTGGCAGTCTAGAAAGGCTATATTTACAAATGCCTACAGAGTAAAAAGGGAGAGGAGAAGAGACTTAGAGAACGGGCAGAGCTCTACAAAAATACTACAAGAACTTTGTTAGTGAGTAATTGCACTTGGGAAAGGATGTATTGGATATGGGGATTGTAATTTTTATTTTTGGTAGCATAGTTACATTAGTCGAGTTGTAATGCATGACTGCGGTCTGCTTCTCTATGACATTATGTAAATGGCTGCATGGATGTAATGAGGTTACCAATTTTTATATATATGAATATCAATGATTCTGATGCATACATATTTTTCATAAGTTCTTTTTCATTTTATGCTAAGTATGGATGCTTGTGTACTTCTTTATATTATGGTACAAGTTATATAATCTATTAAGTACATAGTCTAGAATGAATGTAAGGATCTAGAGGCCGTTCTGAGCTCTATGGTTCTCGTATGTCTTAAATCCATTTGAAATATCTTAAACACAAATTATAGATGATGTTTCCCACTAAAATCACAAAAAAGAGAGACTCGGCACCTGCACGTGCCTCGGGTGAGCACCCAACATCCACTAGGTGATAGGCTAGCACGCATGGGGTTCCTTTCTTTTGTGATAGGGGTAAAAATGATTAAAGCATCTCTCAATCGGCCTATTGGTATTGTCTATGGTGGTTTCATCAGCCTCAACCCCTGCACCTGTATCTTGGGACCCTATCTCGCTGATACCTGTAAAGAGGGTCCATATCCATGTGCCTGTGATTGTCCTGAGGGACCCTGTCCCACTCTTTCCTATATCTGGGCCTGAAGGCCCACAACCTATGCCTGTGTAGTGGCCAACTAGCCCTGCAAACCTGTAATCTGTGCCTCTAGGGTGGCTACCTATACCCCATCTCCACCCTGTGCGGGTACATGTCCCTGTGTAACCTGGGCCTATAGAGTGGTCACATGTGCCTGCAACATAGCAACATGTGCCTCTGAACCTATCAAGTGCCCCTACACCATACTCAAGTGTGTAATCAAGGTAACAACCTGCCCCTGTAGGGCATTTCTCTACACTATGATGGTAGCTAAATCCAGCTACTCCGACCTCGGTGGTACTACTCGTAAGTGTGCAGCCCACCACTTTTTGTATCTATCTAAAACCCCAGCATCATCAATCTTCTAGTCTATCACCTGCTCCTCCTACCCTATCAGCACTGTCAGCTGTGGTAGAGGTAGAGGCCTTTCCATGTCATCCCTCCTGTACTATGGGAAATGTGGCAGTATATCCAGAAGTAGCCTGGACTACCGTCTAACCCTGTCCACAGGAATCATCTCATGCTCTCCTGCACATCACCCCTCTATCCATTGGAGTAACTATAGACCCTGTAGCTCCTTAGCCATCCACCCATATGATGGAAAACCCACATAAGGCCTCCAAATGATGTCCAAGCTGGACAGCCCCTCTAGCAATCACCTGTAATAAGCTACATCATGTGTAGCTCTAGTAGCTCAATGCTCCCCAATCACAGGCACCCATTGGTATTGTCTATGGTGGTTTCATCAGCCTATTGGTATTGTCTGTGGTGGTTTCAATCAGCCTATTGGTATTGTCTATGGTGGTTTCATCAGCCTCAACCCCTGCACCTGTATCTTGGGACCCTATCTCACTGATACCTGTAAAGAGGGTCCATATCCATGTGCCTGTGATTGTCTTGAGGGACCCTGTCCCACTCTTTCCTATATCTGGGCCTGAAGGCCCGCAACCTATGCTTGTGTAGTGGCCAACTAGCCTTGCAAACCTGTAATCTGTGCCTCTAGGGTGGCTACCTATACCCCATCTCCACCCTGTGTGGGTACATGTCCCTGTGTAACCTGGGCCTATAGAGTGGTCACATGTGCCTGCAACATAGCAACATGTGCCTCTGAACCTATCAAGTGCCCCTACATCATACTCAAGTGTGTAATCAGGGTAACAACCTGCCCCTGTAGGGGATTTCTCTACACTATGATGGTAGCTAAATCCAGCTACTCCGACCTCGATGGTACTACTCGTAAGTGTGCAGCCCACCACTTTCTGTATCTATCTAAAACCCCAACATCATCAATCTTCTAGTCTATCACCTGCTCCTCCTACCCTATCAGCACTGTTAGCTGTGGTAGAGGTAGAGGCCTTTCCATGTCATCCCTCCTGTACTATGGGAAATGTGGCGGTATATCCTGAAGTAGCCTGGACTACCGTCTAACCCTATCCACAGGAATCATCTCATGCTCTCCTGCACATCACCCCTCTATCCATTAGAGTAACTATAGACCCTGTAGCTCCTTAGCCATCCACCCATATGACGGAAAACCCACATAAGGCCTCCAAATGATGTCCAAGATTGACAACCCCTCTAGCAATCACCTGTAATAAGCTACATCATGTGTATCTCTAGTAGCTCAATGCTCCCCAATCACAAGCACCCATTGGTATTGTCTGTGGTGGTTTCATCAGCCTACTGGTATTGTCTGTGGTGGTTTCAATCAGCCTATTGGTATTTTCTGTGGTGGTTTCATCAGCCTCAACCCCTGCACCTGTATCTTGGGACCCTATCTCACTGATACCTGTAAAGAGGGTCCATATCCATGTGCCTGTGATTGTCCTGAGGGACCCTGTCCCACTCTTGCCTATATCTGGGCCTGAAGGCCCGCAACCTATGTCTATGTAGTGGTCAACTATCCCTGCAAACCTATAATATGTGCCTCTAGGGTGGCTACCTATACCCCATCTCCACCCTGTGCGGGTACATGTCACTGTGTAACCTGGGCCTATTGAGTGGTCACATGTGCCTGCAACATAGCAACATGTGCCTCTGAACCTATCAAGTGCCCCTACACCATACTCAAGTGTGTAATCAAGGTAACAACCTGCCCCTGTAGGGAATTTCTCTACACTATGATGGTAGGTAAATCCAGCTACTCTGACCTCGGTGGTACTGCTCGTAAGTGTGCAGCCCACCACTTTCTGTATCTATCTAAAACCCCAGCATCATCAATCTTCTAGTCTATCACCTGCTCCTCCTACCCTATCAACACTGTTAGCTGTGGTAGAGGTAGAGGCCTTTCCATGTCATCCCTCCTGTACTATGGGAAATGTGGCGGTATATCCTAAAGTAGCCTGGACTACCATCTAACCCTGTCCACAGGAATCATCTCATGCTCTCCTGCACATCACCCCTCTATCCATTAGAGTAACTATAGACCCTATAGCTCCTTAGCCATCTACCCATATGATGGAAAACCCACATAAGGCCTCCAAATGATGTCCAAGCTGGACAACCCCTCTAGCAATCACCTGTAATAAGCTACATCATGTGTAGCTCTAGTAGCTCAATGCTCCCCAATCACAGGCACCCATCTCCTGAAGCCCACTCGAACAAAACCTTTCTCAAATGCATCATCCCGGGGCATAACAACTGGGCGCACACACACAATGTGCTCATATTCACAACAATGAAGTAGGAAAGTGCAACATAAGCTTAACCTCCATAGTCACCCATACGCCCATAACTCTTGGTATAACTAAACCAAAAAATCTGACGCCCATGCAAAACAGGTCTTGTCCTCCACCATATCATACAGGACCCCTATCAATGATCGTGGGAATCTCCCATCCTTTGCATCTGCTAGTGCAAAACATCATACTACCTCCATTAACAACACAACAAGCCTAGTCTCCTCTGGACGAGCCTGGTACATCTCTCCATAACTCAGGATGACATTATGAAACCTCAACTCCACCAACCCCTCACCAAATTCTATCAATATCAACTCCTCATATGCCTCTGAGGAGATTGAATATACTTGCGTCCCCACTATTGGCAACCGTAGGATCCTATACACATCCTCTAGGGTGACCATGATCTCACCCGTCGGTAGATGGAATGTGTTGGTCACTGGATCCCATCTGTCAATGAGGGTGACCATTAAACTTGGCTATCGAACTACATGTTGGTAGCGTTTGACCCCAATCAAGCCAACATCTACAACATTCCACCAATCCTCAACTATAGCACCTCCTCAAACCATCATGAGCAAGGGGGCACTCTATCTCACATCCACATCTGATCTCTCACCTGCATCCAACAAAACATCACATTAATACACCTTAATCATACACACAATCATTCTTGACACCTCACCTACACCTATAACCCTCCCTCTTTTTCCCCTCACAACTTACCTTCTTATCACATATCCTATCTACCCACTATCTCTCAAACCATACTTATTTTAACCTCTTACACATGCTATGTTTTCATCAACAACATCTTCTTTTCCCAATATCTATCTCACCCACCCACCCTAGGGCTCTTTTCAACCCTTTTTCTCCACATGCTGATTGGTACCGGTTACCCCTAACCAACCACCACGGTCTCTCCTAAACCGGCATCGGTCACCTTATCCGTGACCTATACCAGCTCAACACCACTGATGTCAGTCACCATAAACCGACACTGGTCACTGTCATGCCAAAATCTGTGATACCTAAACCCCTTTCTTCCTAATAACACCCTTCTTCTACCTTTCTACCTACCCATTCCTACCAAACTCTAACCTCCACTCCACCCCACCCCTCATTCACCTAACCACACCTCGCCCCATTCCTATTTTACCCAATTTGCCTTCCCAAATTAAAAATCCCCTTTTCCCCCCAAAACATGTTTTCCTTACATGACCTATATACCTAATCTACCTCACAAAATAAGGCAAAGGATTGACTCTTACCTCATCGCGTTGTTGTCTTCGTGGTGGCATATCTAGCCACTACACTGGTGGTCCACCTAATCCCTCTCCTACGTTTTCCATGTCCAATCACCAAATCCAATCCTCTTAACCTCTACCCAATCACAATCGATCCCCCTATGCTCATGAAACCATCTACCTAGCTCCTCTAACCAACTGGATCTCTCCACCTCAGCAATCTATCATCCCTCATCCTTTCCTCTTGACAAGGCACAACTCATTCAACACTCTGTCGTTTTCACAAAAGACAAACCATACAAATGAACCCGTATTTTATGGATTTTTTCTTTTTATATACCCACGTCGACCTGACCGACGTCAGTTATACCTAAACCGGCATTGGTCTTGTGCCCTAGAACACCGTAGTTGGTTATACCCAGACCGACATCGGTCATGTGCCCGTAAAAACCATGGTAATTTTACCTAGACCGTTACTGGTTCAGTATGACCCGGCATCAGTTACTTGTCATACTCCTATCCATACCCCTTTTCCCATTTCTGACCAACAATTACACAAACCAACCACTTTCTGACCTTACCCCACTATTATTGCAACCAACCTCCATGCCTACCTTACTTATACCTGTCCTTTATTGCACTTTGGGACTTGTTATTTTATTTTACCCATACCTTAGCCTTACATGTGTCGTGACCTAGATACCTAGATCCAAAACATTGTTAGTGACCTATGAACTCATGTGCTCACTATACCTTGTGACATTGTTACCCGTGTTGTTTGACCTAATGACCTTATTTTGCCTATTTTCATGCCGTTTATCCTAGCCTTACCTTTGGTGTACTGGAACATACCTAAACGTTCCTGCACCTGACCTACGAAGTGCTTCCACACCATATCCTATACCTTGGATACCAAAATCACCTCAACCTTGTTTAGATAAACCTATCAACCTTAGACGATGTAGATTTTTGCATGCTCTTCAACCTGGGTACCGTGCCATAGTTTATATGTGTGTGTGCATTTTTACTGTTGCTACCTTTGACCCTGGCCCATTACTTGGATTACCCAATTGAATCTTTACCCAATTGCCTCCAGTGTCCACCTTCCTCTTCATCACATCCACCTTTTATCAAACCACTCACCCATTCTATCTTCTACCACATCAATTCCTAGTTTGAGGGGGATCACCTTCACCCACACATGGGGGAACCACATCTTATTTTTGTCAACGTCGCTTACCAATACAAGCTACGCAACAAAAAGGGGAAAAATGTAGACACCAAAATTGGGTCACACTCCCCTTATTCCTTTGTCAAATAACCACCTCAAACATACTCATCTAACCATGGCCCCTTCTACTCCACATCACCATTAATTTAATTTAATTAATATATATCCTCACAATATTTAATATTTAATTACCCTAATTTCTACCCCACCACTTCACCCTAGACATCTCATCTAACCACCTCACCCTAGACCTATTCTTGGCATGTTTCCATAACTAACTACGACCTACTCTTACTTTCCTTAGTGAGATAAGATTTGGTCCAACCCTAAAATCAATTCCTAAAATCTCCCTAACCACATTCTTGCTCATAAAAATGTAACGTTCATTCCAAATCCACAGATCAAGGAACAAATTTGAGCTAAAAGAGGTGAGATCTACCAATTTTAGTAAACCTAGGGAATCCCCACATTAACCAACTCCAGTCACCCTAAACCGAATCTGGTCAACCCAGAACTGCCGTCGATTACCATTTATTCACCTAAATAACCTTTTTGGGTTGGCACATTCTTAGAGCAAGAAAGGATACTAGAGCTGCATGCAAGTGAAACCAACATCCTTTCACATATCCAGACACCCAGAGCTGGCACCAGGACCAATTTTGGAAGCATTGCACTGACGAAATCATTTTGGGAGCCACTGCTATGATATCGAACACCATTCTTCTGACCAACAACCACCTCCATTTAGCCATCTAAATCTACATCATAGTAAGTATACCTTCTACCAACATATTCTATTTCATTATATAGAATTTTTTTTACTTTTGTTGTCAATTCATACCTTACATGTCCATTTTCCACCTCTTACCTACTTGTAGACTCATCCATTCTTCTACCCACACCACCAAATCACCCATTCTCACCTATTACCCACCTTTGAGCATACCTGAGACATTTACCTACTTCCCCCCTCTACCCTTCCATCTTTGTTTAGCTCCAATTCAATCCCCAAGACCAGATTTCATTGTGTTCCTTTCACCTCCATCATACCGATGCCAGTTACCCAAAACCATCGTCGGCTATACCCAACTGACATCGGTCCCTTTGTTTTACACATTTTCCAATAACAAAACCAAACAACCTTTTACCGAGTGACCTAAATAGCCCAAAACTTGACCATCGGCGGTCTGCCTAAACTTTCATCAGTCATACCTGACTGACGTCGGTCTCTATGTTTTTACACCTTGACCAAGAAGAGACCCAACAATCATCTCACCAGTTAACCTAAAACAACCTAGGATTTGACCTTGAGTAGTTCCAGCACCCTACCAACTACCTACCTTTCTGATCTGACCATAGCCTAGCCATCTATGTTAAGATTTTAAGATTTTATTATTGTACTTGAATGAGATACCTAAATCATATCAACTACAGTAGGAATTTGTTTCTTTCTCACATTAACTTGTTTTAAACAGTGGATTGACAACCATCTAGGAAGTATCACACTTCTCGGAACTAGCATATGCTAGGCATTCCACTATCATATATCATTTAACTATCTTTTTGTGGTCTTGTTTTCTATTACAGGTAGTTCCTCCTAGCCAAAATGAATCTCTCACATTCAGCTATGGATCAAGAATTCATAACATGTGCAACAACCATCAACTAACCAGCATTTAATTGGTATTCCCTGCTTAGCCTTTACCCTTATTTGTTTTATCACTTTAAAAACGTAAAGAAAAATGTGAAACAGTCCCCACCTTCACACAAATCTAACATATGGGAGACTTGATATCGCCACCTATAAACCCAAACCTCCATCCTAAACCCAACCATTTTCATCCGACCTACAATCCCTCACTAACTGTCACTTCGCTCAAACTTTCCTCCACCAGTGTGCATGGAAAGGATTTGGCTTTGGCTTTTATGAACAGGGCCACCATACATTCATTTCATATACCTCTCATAAACATAATGAGTGTAGGGGCATTGGTTTTGGCACACCACCTTCCAAGAAGGTTCATGTCAACCACATCCAGGATGGAAAAACTTCCCCACCTCATTCACCCACATTACCATCTTCACCCCACGGAGTCCATAGGTCCCAAATCTATTCCTCCTAAAAAAATTCATAAACACCATTTCCCTGGGACCGTTGACCTATCAACACGATGGGGAATCTCCATCTTCTCTCTCATTCTTGTATCCTTACATGATTGATAACAATACACCTTCTATTAATGTCGTTTAATGTCAAGACAATGAATCCATCCTCACTTACCTCGGTGTGGAAGATTCTTATATTCATCGGTCATTACCTTATGAGACGAAAACTATGTTGAATGAATCAACCATCAAAATCAACATTAACACTCAGGATGACCCACATATTCTAAAGATCGACCAATCCTTAGACGCTACTGAACAGGAAGCCTTCACCTAGTACATGCAAAGAGTTCACTTTTCTAGTAGGTCTGAGAGCTCTACACTTTTGAGCTTGAATATTTTTCTCATAGACTTCTGTAACACACCTATCAAGATTTCATGAACCTCCATTGTGTTAAAGTATGAATGGATAAGTTATTCATATTTTGTGCAAGTGTGATTTCTTTTGTTTGAATACGTTAGTGTTTAATGTGAAAATTGTAATCCTCTTTCTTTCCTTCAATCTTATTCTATTTATTTCTTTCAAAATTCTATGTGTAATCCTTGGATCTTTATATGTATTGTTATATTTGTGTCCCTAGAGTCAGAATTGAACCCTATTATAGTTTGGTGCATCACTTGAATCTTTACTTAAGAATTTCTCTCTCTCAACCTTAATCCCTTGGAAAAATTAAGATAAAATTAGATAGTGGTAGTTTAGTTCTAGTTAGTTAGTCACGTTAAGCTAGGATATAATTAGCCAACCTTCTCTAGAGATTAACCCCAAAAGAGGTCATTGTCCCATACTTTTGAGGTCTTTCAATATTTCACTGAGGTGTTGAAGTTGGTAGATTTAAAAAAGGTGCAATCTTAGGTGATAAAAATTCACTACAAAATTTTTACCTATGCCTCTACCAAAATGACCCATGAAATGGAGTGTACGGGATCTAAAACCATTTTTTTCCTTCTCAAATGCACACCATTCACAATGGTGGGTGCGTATGAAGTGTGGGTTGGAACTAGTGTAACAAATTGTGCAAAACTAAGTGCATTAGATTCAATTAAAAAAACACGATTAGGAAAATTAGAGGATGACGATGTGTCAATAGATTCTATATAAATTTAAAAAGGAAGACTTTTCTCAATGAGAGGTATGTATAAGGTTTCAATCCAACATTGCAAGCATTCAAATTTGTCTTAAAATGACTGAATGAGGGTGTATTTTCTAGTTTTTAATGAGAGTAAATGATATTTTTATTTTTTATCTTCCTATTCTCTTCAATAAATATAACCATGTCAACTTAAAGTGAACATATTTCTAAAAAGAGGCATGGTATTTTCCAAAAAAAATATTACTATTTTCCTACATGATAGTTTTGAAGTCATGGATTGAATCTATTTACAATAGTAAGGAAAAAATAAATCCTTAGAATAACCTAAAAAATTAACACACTCTATAAACACATCCCAAATTTCCTATAATAATGTATTTTTTACAAAAATAACTCAATAAAATTATTGGAATTCAAGCTAAGAATCAAATATTCCTAACACAAAAAAAAAATTAATGCACAAAACTAAACCCATAGCTAAAAATAGTTGGCACTATTATAAATAGTGTATTTACAATAGCTTTTCAGTTAAAATATGACAAAAATTTAAAACAAAAAATTTGATGTGGAATGGAATATATTTGATTCCTTCACTATAAATAGTGTGAAACAGTACATACTTACAAAAAATGACATTAAAATCCATTGGATGAATCAAAATATATAGCCCTACAAAGGTCCAAAAATAAGGATAAAGGGGAAACCTCTAGAAAAATTTGGAATTCATAATTTGTTGTGTCACCAAAATATTAAAAGGTACAATAACAATATGTATAGATCAAAAAACAAATCGAGGGCGAAAACAAATAACCCTCTCAGGCCTCCTAGATCAAAAGATGTCTTTTAGAAATTTGTAACTCAGAATTAGGTGCTCACTAGAGAAAGAAATATCTAGAAACCAACATAGGATGTTGTGTATGGAGTTCATAGACTAGTCTGAACTCACTTGTTGTATGTAAACCCACAATGCCAAGGGCAGAAAGTGCAATGTACTAAAATGGCATAAATACACTATGTTAGTATGTAAAACCCTCAATGATGCCCCCATATTTGGGGGCACATGCGATGTCACTGAAAGGAGAATGTGGCCCCGAAAGAGGATCTATCGCATTATGACCTGTAGAAATCTGCCCTGCAAGGGGAAAGAGAAAGAACTTGGTAGAAACCATGGTGTACAAAAAAGGGGATGGCTAGCCAAAGCAACTGTCAATCCGATAACATATGCATGCAATAAGACAAGTGTAAAATACACAGACAATGTAGGAACTACCAAAAAAAGTAGTGTAAACACGTAAGAAAAGATGTAGACCAACACAAATTGGGTTGCAAACATGGGACATCACTCATAATTTCACAAGAAACACAAGGTTTTCATGGCCATAAAAAACAAACAAGTGTGCACACAAGCAAAGGGAAAAGCCCGCATACATGGAAAACAATGGAAGACAAGTATATAAAAGAAACCAAGTAGTCATGGAAAAATGTAATCCTACAAAACAAGTGTTACACATGGAACACCCGTTTGAATTTTAGAGCAATAGCCAATATGTCAAAGTGTGTATGATCAAGTAAGTGTAAGATGGTAAGTACAACATGAAAAAATAGCACCTAGATAAGAAAAATGTGGATGCCCTCAGTGACCAATATAGGAAGGGTAAAAGGTGAGCATCCATGCCACGTGTAAAATTCTTGTATCTGTGATCACACTAAACAAAGGTGTGAATTTGCATGTGTGTATGATATGGATAATGACATATAATAAATCAGCCTAACATGTGTAGTGAAGTGATCATGAAAAAAACTAGTAAGAAAAATTAAATGCCCCCAAAACAATGCAGTATGTTGTGGATGGATGGAATAGAATGCAAGATGGAATGGTAGGAGCAACATGCCCTCCAAGTGTATGGAAGTGTATGCAATGAGGTTCATTTTTTCCCCCTCAGTAGTCAAGAATGAACCATAAATGAGAGTGCATCATTGGAAAATGGTCGAGTATTGTTTTGTGTGTCTAACACGCTGCGATGAGTGTGCATAAGTCATGGTGATAAGATGCAACATGTGGAGAGATGTGCGTGAACCATATAACCGAAGCGTATATCACGACTTGTTGAATGGATGAGTGATGATTTATCCCTAAGCGTATATCACTATAAAATGAATGGATGGAGATGGGTGACGACTTACCCTAAAGCGTATGTCACTACTGTTAGGATGTTAATATTTATATTATACGTGTGTATTTAATAAGTATAAATGTTAGTAGTTATATTATTTTTATATAAACAATAATATATTATTGGAGTTGTTTTAACAACTCGTATGATTTGAGTTGTGTATTGTTACATGAGTAACAATCACAGCTAAAGAGGATTATTGTTAGACATACTTCCTAGTTTATAGGAGTTGCATATTCCTATATATTTGTAATCTATTCGTATGGAGTCTATTAAAGATCATTATTCTATTGTACATTTTGAACCAATTACTATATTTGGTATCAGAGCTGGGAATGATGAAGTAATAGTGTGTGTGGGGGTTTTTTCTCTTATGAAGCCCCATTGATGGTGTTTTGGTAGGGAGGATGTAAATATGACTAGTCACCCTTGTCAATATTTTTTATGCATGGATCTCAAGAAAATCTAGACGTTACAATATTTGTTGAGAAATTCCTCTAAGTGCAGTCCCAACAACTTCTCTAATAAATCCATATTTGTTGGCATCAATCTGATTTCTATTGTTCCAGTATGCATTGATGTTTGGCATTACTACGTGAATGTTTGGTATTGAAGCCTTGACGTCTCTATTCTGAGCTGATTTTATATGCATTAACTTGGCTTCACCTCAAGCTCATCACTTTATATGCAATTCAACTCAAGGGTCACGTGTTTCCTTCTGATGTGATAGTGTCCATTGAGAAAGATCCCAGCATAATTACAACTCCTTTTCTATTTCCAAAATAATAGTGACTCGGTCCTATTATTATTCTATACATTGCATCCACATGTAGGTCTACAGCCGTCCGCATGTAATAATAGTAACAAAAAATTACATTATTCCAACAACAACATGTTGTTATTCACCTCGACTGACATTCTATTGTCTACCATTTATTGATTTGAGTGATCTTCTTAGCATATAAATTGGCACTTAGATCCATTTCGGAGCTACATCCGTTGTATTTGGAACGGAACCTGTGCAATATACAACATGCTTCTTAGTGTTTCACTATTTTAAAATTTGAAGATTTCGAGTGGCGTATTCCATCATTGATCGTCGAATTTGGTTTTACATTCAACATTTACATTAATCTTTGGAGCTCGAAGTCCCCTCTACCATGATGCTTTGAAACCCACATTATTTTCATCAATGTTACACATACATGTGGATTTGTGGCTTCCATATATGCAGTGCTAAACCTCTGCGAGGAAAGAAGAGCGAAAATTGGAATCACATTGTTTTGATGAAAATGTGCAGTGCAAAGGTAGGCATTGCTTCCATTTTACGGGGTGATTGTTGCTAATACAGTTTCATTTGTGAAGTTATCCTCTACTTGTTTTCTTATCACGATCCTTTCTGTATTGGTTTTCTATTGTCATTCCATTCCATTTTTGTGGGTGCACCATCTTATTTCTGTCGGTCGAGCCTAACCATCACGCAAGTTAGCGTGTATTGAACTCGCGACCTCCAAAAATATATGCCTCATGCCCAACCACTGTGCTGCAATACGTTTCTGTAATTATTTTGGCAAAATATAAATATGATGTCATCCGCAAACGTGCGTGATAGTTAGGGAGAACGATTTCTGTCCACTTAGGTTGAGAGTTATTTGATATATTTTGTTATTTTGTATAAATGTTTTTAGTAAAGTGTCATATTTGAGTAGATTTCGTATACTCATTGTCATTGTCAATTCTCTAAGTCTTTAAATGTCTAGAGATTAGAGTTGTTATTGTGTTGTCAATACTAATAGTTATTTAGTTGTCAATGTAATTTTGTGTCAAGTAGTTATCATCTTCGTTAAAAAGTAAAAAGTGTTATTATAAAAAGCAAGTCAAATATATTGTCAATAATCAAAGTGTATTGTAGTCTTTTTTTAGTCAAATTGTTGTTATAAAATTCATTGAGTCATTATATTGTCAAAGAGTAAAAAAAAATCTTGTCATTGTAAAAGTCTGAAAATAAAAAAATTGCCTCACGGACGCATTTTCAATGTTACCCGACATCCGGAAAAATAAAGTGTTTCACATTGCAGGAGGGAAGAAAAGAATAAGCTCAATGTGAAAATAAATGTGCTTCATGTTCACATCCTACTAAGTTAACAGCACATATACTGGAGGATGAAGGCATCGAAGGCTGGAGGTCAGATAGCGACCTCTCATCAGTCACCAATGATGGGACTGCACAAAGATGTGGTAGCATATATATATATATAGTTTGAGTATATGTTTTTCAGTGTGAGTTTGCTTTTAGTTGTGAGCTTCAGTTTTTACAGTTTGTAGTTTTCAATAAGTGGAAATTTCACATTGAGGGGGGAATATGATCAACATAATGCAATGTTCCATTTCCATAGTGATTATTCCTATTTCCCCAATGAAAAAACATAGTAACGAACAGATAGCTCAGTGAAAGGAAGCATCATGAGTCTTAATGAGGTAGAACAGTCAGATGTGTTCCTATTCGTACCTAGGTTTGTGGTTAGCCTCCTGAAAACCATTGAAGGCTATTCATATGTGTTCATACTTGAGTTCCCACACTGCTAGGTCAAATGTGTTCCCTAGAGTGGTCGGTTGATAAGTAGATAATTCCTGAGCATGTTCTCATCCTCGTAGGTTAGATGTGTTCCCAATAGTGCATGGTTGATAAGAATTTGATGTGTTCCTTCTTCTACCTTTAGTTTGAGTGTTCTGTCAAGATCATGAGCATGCAAAGGTAGAAATTTGCAAAGGAAGTGCGAAAGTTCTATTGTTACCATGTAAACATTAAGGGGGGGAATGTAAGGATATTAATGTTTACATTATACTTGTGTATTCAATAAGTATAAATGTTAGTAGTTATATTATTGTTATATAAACAATAATATATTATTGGAGTTGTTTTAACAAATCATATGATTTGAGTTGTGTATTGTTACTTGAATAACAATCACAACTAAATAGGATTATTGTTAGAGAAACTTCCTAGTTTATAGGAGTTGTATATTCCTATATATTTGTAATTTATTCGTATGGAGTCTATTAAAGATCATTATTCTGTTGTACATTCTGAACCAATTACTATAACTACATGATGAAAGGAGGGAGTGGTGATGTAACCTAAGGTGTATACCCCTACAAGATGAAATAATGGGGGTGGTGATTTAGCTTAAATTGTATACCATTACTAAAGGAAATGATAGAGGTGGGTGACAATTTATCCTAAAGTGTATGTCACTATCCTAAGAATGTCACATGATGAAATGTTGCATGGTGAGTGTAAGGTCCATTTGATTGGTAAACCCTTGGAATTTGAGTATGGAATGAGGAACTAAAGTGTGTCATAGGGTGGTGAGCGTAGCACGTAGAAAAATGTAGTATATGTAGTAATGAAAAAATAGCTATAGGATAATTAGAATGTATAAATGCGTGGTGTAAATAATGCAACGTAGGATGTGGAGGGTGTGTAAGATGTATACTATGTAATGTGTAAAATGTAATAATAGGTGTAGATGGGAATATAATATGTAGTGATAAAATGTAAATCTAGACCCATTGTCGAGCCCGGTTTTACCTCAGTTTTTTCTTGATGACTCAAGGGGGTAACAACCTAATTCAACCTCAATATGGCGGGGTTTCCAAGATACCCGCAAGATGTATGATGGTGTTTGTGCTATGTGAAGAATGTGAAAAAGGATTCTTTTTCCTGAAAGAAGGCCTACAAATTGAAACACTTAAACAAGATAATGTTAGTAAAATAATGGGAATGTTTGTCTAACTAAAGCTAGTTCCCAGAAGCCCAAAGTATTCCTTTAACGGATATCAACCTACTCAAGAATCAATCAAGTTCTTTATTGATAATAATTTTGTAATACATCATGATAAAATGGAGACTATGACCTATTGATGTCATTAATTTAGGTGGATAGATACATAAAATCATGATAACAAGTTTAGAACCAAAGATCAGATTCTTGATCCGTGCACAAGTTCTCAGAGAAATTAGATCCTACAGACCCAACTAGGTATTCCTCTTCAGTGAAATAAGACTCAGGTTTAGAAATGAAACCCTCAGCAAATAAGTTTGACACTTCTTCCTCAGTATCGTAGAGATGTGCAAGTGTGGTTTTGGTGTCAGAGATGCCGATGTAACTATGGGTGTTGAACTCTGATGCAATGTGGTAGTCCTATGGTATGTCTAAACCAGATTCATAGTTATGCTCATATTGTGCAAGGTCTTCCTAGAGATTTTTAGCCTCATAATACGCATCCCAAAATGCGTCGGTTACTTCTCGAATACACTGAGTTGATGTAAAAATGGATTCTATGCAATCAAAAGGTGTGGCTTGAATTACACAAAGTTATAATTCATGAAGAAGCATGTACTGCTCTAAGTATAAAGCATGGCGGACAATGGGAAAAGAGTCAATGTTGGAAACATGGTAATTGTCACCTCCTAAGGCCATTTAAAACCACCATGTTGGGAAACATGTTAGAAAATGACAGAAATAGACAAGGAAGGTTAGACAGATTATAAGAATAGGAAATAAAGCATTATCAAATAGTAATCACTGACGATCAATCCAATCACTAGATATTGCTGCTAATTTTAATAATCTACAGAAATAGAGACAAAAATTTAACTAAACTATGATTTAAAGGAATATTCAGAGCATATATGACATGATAATTATGATACAAACAATATTACCTGCCAAAAATGATGGAAACTAATAAAAATAAAATTATTACCTTGTGTGAATGATTGAATTAGACAATGGACAGACAAGAATGATTTTTCAATGACAATGGACGATGTGATGATCAAAGTAATAATCTTGAAGAAACGTAATGATGATGGAGATTTTTTGGAGATGATTGACCTCTGGTTTGTCTGAAGAGGATCAAAATTTACCTAAAAAAACCAAAAATTCCTCCCCAAAAGAGATCAAGAGAAAAACTTATATAGATCGTCGGCGAACAGGAAAATCACCGGTGATTTCGAGAAATCTTAGCTAAGTGTCTAAAAGGAGTGATTTTCTTCCTATTTCAAAATCAATTTGGAAGATTTCAAAGGGAGCTAGGATGATAAGTGGGAGAGATTCGAACTTGGGCTAAATTAGTTAGGATGAGAATTTGTGTGGTTTTAGAAGGTATTTATTTTCAAGTTAGTCCTAACTAGTTAAGTGTGGAGAGGTGGTTAGGGATAAGTTAGGGGTGGTTGAGTGATATTTATTGAAAGTTAGTAAACTAGTTAGTTGTAACTTAGTGGAGGTGTCCAAGCTAGCATGGTGATGTGTGAGGGTGAGGTGTGAGGATATTTATCCATTTAATTTAATTAAGTAATTAATTAATTAACTAGACTTAGGGATGTGGTGATATGTATTTAAATTATTTAATCCAAAGGGGACCAATGGGTGTTTTAATGTCGCAAAGCGTCATAAACGGGTAATTTTTTATCATAAATGAGCTTAAGACAGTGATAAAGAGGGAGTGTAGATTTTTGGTGTCTACATTTTCCCTTTTTTGTCTGCAAATTTTTGAAAAATTGTTAGACAAAAACAATAAAAAAATTGTGTTGGTATGGGTGATTCTACTGTAGTGTAATACAATGAACACTAATGTGTTTTATTTTAAGAGGATGCCCCAGTTGAAGGGAGTAAAATGCAGGGTATTGGAGAATCAATTGACAAGGTGGCCAAAGGGCTCAACACTTGTGGATGTATGACTCTTACCATGTAAAGTTTGACGAACGGGGAAACCAAGTGATGGGGGACAAAGGGTTCATCCCCCATAGATAAATGGTAATATCCCAATTTTTGACTATGTTGGTTTGATCAAAGGTTTTAAAGGCTAAGACCTTTTGGAAACATGGCACATTTGTGCAAGGAGTAAAAATTATATGGTTTCAACATAAACATTGGTGATTATAAAAAATTGCTAGCAATTGGATGAATCGCCGACGAAAACCCATCGTGGGTGATTATAACAAATCGTCGATGATTAGGGAAATCGTTGGCGATTATGTCATGTGAAAAAGGGATAAATAAGAAAAAGTTATTTTTTTTACCAAATTTGTGACTATTGAGTGAAAGAAAAATTGTCAGCGTGAGTGTGGAAAATGTGTTTTTGAGGCAAAAGAGCGTGGAAAAATGGCGTCCTCAAGACATAAGTAAAATCTCATGTTAGTTGAGGTATGTTTCTACTCTCCTTTGCTTTGTTTCTGTGAATTTTTTTTCAATGATTTGATGACATATTAGGGTACACAGATTCCTTAGTTTTTTTTAGCAGGGATCGTCGGTGATTCATCCAATTGCTAGCGATTGGGGGTGAATCACCGAAGATTCACCTGTGAGAAAACTGTTTGTATTTTTGAAGGAAAAGCTAATATATTTTTTATGAAAGTTTTTTATTCAAGGTTTTTTTCAATGCATGGAGTATGTTTAGATGTGTGTGTTAGTATCTATAAGGTGATTTTTTTGTTTTAATTTCTTTTTTTGAAAATAAACATTGGTGATAGTATTAATGTTAGTTTTGTGTGTTTGTGTCTTACAAGTGGATGCAATGTTAACTATCCAAGATCGTATACCTATGATGTTGGACAAGGTGTTGGAGGATCTATTTATTGATGACTGGGAGAATTTGGTGGAAGTGGGGTTTGGTGACATGAGATTTTATAGGTGGATCCATAGATGTCATAGTTTGATACTAGTGTTGTTAGAGAGGTAGAATCCTTCTACCAATACTTTCTCGCTTCCTACAGAGGAGATCATTATTACCCTAGAGGATGTTCATTAGATTACGAGATTGCCGATTAGGGGACATGTTATCTATTATATCACAAAGGAGGAGAGAGCTGACTCTATGCGGAGGTTGTATAGAGGAGATGCCTAAGATGTGAGGTATTCATTATGAGCATTTGATTACCAGACACTATATGAGGCTAGGAGAGATGGTTTTCCATAGATGACCATGATGATGTTGGGTATTTTATGTTTTACATTTCTAGATTTAAGAGGTTGACGATTTCTGTGGATGATGACAGGTGTGATTACAAAGATGATGGAGCATTGCACATTGTTTAAGTAGGCTCCTACCTTATTGGCTCAGACATTTACAGAATTGCAGGCTTGGACTTCCCACAAGCATTATGGGATTGATGTCGTATTTTTATTACAGTGTTAGGCACACGAGCACATTGTTATTTCTCGTTCATTAGGGCTGCCATGTCTTAGTGATGTGAGACATCCAGGTTTCATGAGGTAGAGTCAGAGTCTTGGTTAGGCTAGGAAGGTCAGAGGGAATATTTATTATAGGAACTTGATATCAGGGCTTTATGTGGTGTTACCAATTTAATCTATTGAGAAGAAAACATTGAAATTGATTAGGAAAGTTTTTTGAAAAAATATTTGCACAGAAGATCTCTACATCTTGAAGTTTCTCAAAGTCTTGAAGTCTAAAAAAATTAGATTTCAGACTTAAGGGATTTTCCCTTTCGGGGTTTAATTGGCATAAATTTGAAACTATAGTTTTCAAGTTCTAAAGTCTGAAACCCCTAAAGTCTGAAATTTCAGACTTTCAGGCTTTCAGGTTTTGGAAATCTAAGTCACAAATTTTAGAAATTTCCTTATAGAGTTCCAAAGTCTGAAACTCTGAAATTTTAGACTTTTGGGCTTTCAGGTTTCAGAACTAATGGAAGCATTTTTTGAAAAAAAATCCTCTCGGACTTCCAAAGTCCCAAAGTCCAAAATTTCATAATTTTAGGCTTTTGGGTTTCCGAACTCTCTTGATCATTTATGAGTCATTTTCTTTCAAAATTATGAAGTCCAAAAGTATGAAAGTATGAAATTTTAGACTTTTGGGATTTCATGTTTTAGAACTCTTTCGAGCCTTTTCATGATTTTCATCCCTTAATCTCCAAATCCCGAAAGCCTAAAATTTTAAATTTCAAAATTTCAGGATTTCGAGTTTCAGACTTTCGAAGCTCTCTACACATTTAATTCCCACCTACCTCTGTATGGATTGGAATGTCACCATTAATATCAAGTTTTTTCTATTTAAATCACATTTTCACTTGTCATTTTCATCTGACACTTTGCTCTGACAACCGATTTTTATTGTATTTCATACTTTTCAATGTCATCCTCAAGGTATTTTTTATTTTTGATCTTTTCTTTTGGTTTAATATCTTTTTTTCTGTTTCCTCCTTGTTTATTTTCTTTGTTCTTCCTCTGCATACCTTGGGAAATGACAAATCTATTACCCTCCGTGATTCCACAATTTGAGTTTCTATAGGCACTCGTAGTTACAGGGATCCTCTCGAGTTCTCCAATTTTCCCCCTCGACACCTTTTGTTTTTTAGTTTTCAGATATCCATGTTTTTCAAAGAACTCTCTTTTCAGTCTTCAGAGATTTGGGTTGATTTGGCACTTCTCGTTTTGGGGATCGTGCCATTCAGACATTGGTGTTCACATTTTCGGTATTTCAGAGGTCTCCATTTAAGAGGTTTCCATTTCAGAATTTGGGACTTATCCTCTTCAAGTTTTTGGAACCTATTATTTTGGAATTCTCCATTTCAGAGGATTTCATTTCGAAATTTCAGAATTCTCCTCTTCGGGTTTCTAATTTTTGGGTTTTCGGAGGTTTGAGATTTTTGGGTTTTCGAACCACCTTCTTCAGCATTTCAAAATCTAGAATTTGATGTCTACTTCCACTTCTAAGGGAAAGGAAAAAATGAAATACTCATTCATCAAGGTTGCCCCTCACTCTTTCTTATCTTCTGACCTAGAAAATATAGGGGACACCGACCTTGGACAAATTGATTTGTCAGACTTCAGGGCAAGGGCGAAGGCCCCAAATAAGAAACCCTTGATGCAGGATATATATGAAAGTGGGCTTGCTCTTGCTGTTAGTTTTCCCACATCCATACATTTCCCAGAATTTGTTTTGGCTGTAATAGCCCACTATGATGAAGAATCTATTTCAATTATAGATGTCGATGGCAAATTCGTGATCCACCTAGACCCAGATTTCTTTGAATAGTTACTCAAACTTCCAAATGTTGAATACTATGCCACAATTTAACCAGAGTCAATGGTGGAACATTGGGACAAAGAAGAAAAGTTATGTACAAGGATCGTGTTGAAAACCTATCTGGCCAACAACATTGCCAAATTTCAAAAGACCATGTATTAGTCAGATTTCATTTAGGAGGTTAGTGACCTTATTGTGCTACTAAGAAGAGTCTCAGGTCTTCCCTCCATACAAGAATTTTAGGAGTGGATGTTCTTATATATCGAGACCATAAAAAATAATAAGGAATTCATCAAATGGGAGGAGCATATCAGTAGCTCCATTTGCTATCAGTTGAGTAGAGTGCATTCTTCAAAATGTTTATATGAGACATCCTTCTTAGTTTATGATGTAGTTGCCATAGGATATTTCACTGGATTGAATACCAAGGGTATTCGAAACACTTCTCAAATCTACAATTTCTATCCTCAACTCACATTGGTGGAGGGAAGCAAAAACTTCTGCATGATTAGTGATTCCTTATTTTTGTTATCCTCTACTATTTTGATAAGGAGTTGTATAATCAAAGGATTTTTGATGAATCCTTGAAAGAAGTGCACAAGTGGGGAGCTATCAATCTTCAGTTCCCCACATTTACTTACATTTGAATTCCTAGTTTTGTGAGTGCTCCCAGCAAGCTACCTAGATGTCCCACTGACAAGTGGATCTTGTTAGATTTGGTTCGGCAATCACTGGATTACAACAAGATGCATAATAAAATGCACAAAGTGGGAATTTAATTACCTATTTCAATTAGCAGATACACTTTCCCAAATATTTACAAGGCCAAGAATGTAGATGCGGAAATGTTAGAGGTAACCTTTAGAACTTTCCATCCACACACCAATTTTGACTATGGGGGAAAATTCAACAAGACAAGTCGGTCTAGTTCCCATGTGCCCCAGTTAGAAGATATTTGGATCCATTTTCAGGATGAATTTATCATCTGATAGAGAGATTATGAATGGCTAACTTTATATGAAGTTCGACAATTTGGAATATCTGACGTACTAAAAGACATGCAAGACAATGATGAAGTTTTGAATGAAATATATAAAAGTAATAATATTGTCAATCAACCATTGCCATGGATTTATTGGTATGTGGAAGAATGTTGCAACACAAAGGAAAGGGCAGGACCCATTTTGCAAAGAAATCATAGTTGGTTGGTTACCTTTGGAATCTCACCCAAGGGGTTAGAGCAACCTACAAATATAGGGGCCCCATCAACCATGAGTCAATCAACACCCACAAAGGGGAAAAGTTCAACCCAAAAGACCCATATGGTTCTAAAAAATATTTCATTTGTTATTGGGAGCTCATCTCTTTCCAAGGGTTTTGTTCCCAAAGTCATGCCTCCAACAACACTTGTGACAGAAATAGTTAAAGTCAATTATTCTCCTAGTGTCGCACAAGACCCATCATTTCCCTCTTCTCTTCCATTGTCCCTTCCTATATAAGTTCCTTCCACTTATACTATCATTTCTTCTTTCCCATCACCTTCCATGGCCCAAGTATTCTCATTCCTTCCAGTTCTCTTAGCTGGAGAAACTATTGGGTCACCTATTTCTACCTCACTTCCCCTAACACTTCCATTTCCCTCCATCTCATCCCCAAAAATTATTGTATCAACTCCTATGGTGGTCCTCACATCCACCCCATCCATCACTACCACTACCATTCAAATGCAAACTAATGTTGTTGGTAATCTTATGGTGGCTAATGTTTCAGGTATTGATTCAACTATGTTATCTTCATCAGCATCAGCGATTCGAGAATGGTTGTTCCAAAAAACTCCAAAGCAAAAGAAGAAAGTACCTCTGGGAGATGTAATATATCTGAGCATATTGGAACATACCCCAAAGAGATGGGCCAAGAGGCCAAAGATTGTTTCAAGTCTGATGATGAATACATCTGGGGAACGAGTTGTGGAGGTTACCACTCCCATTGAGGGAAAAAACTAAGGAAACAATTACAGCTGCATATTATCAGATTTCTAGATTCTCATTGGGAAAATCCACTCATGAAGGAGCAAAGCAAGATGTACACACTGATCTTGGAAATCTACTGGAAAAATATGATAAGGATAAAGATTCCAAGGATGAGCTTAAGGCCAAGGTCGAGCAGCTCACTATATTATTATAGAAAGTAACAAAGGAAACTCCATCTACTGAAGTCTCAACTACTACGGCCATGATGGTTTCATCTACTATTGATGATATTTCTTATCACGAGATCAAAAAGATAGGCCAAAAAGGGAGATCAGTAGACGGATGGATGGAACATATACTGGAGGAGGCTGACCCTTTAATTAAAGAAGTTGTTGAGATATACAATGATTTTCAAGTTGGGAAAACTACTATTTGCAAAATGGATGAAGCTTTTTCAGAAGATAATAATAATTTGAATTTGAATTTGGCAACATGGAGTGAGATTAGAGAGGAAGATTCAGATCTACCCCTCTAGGAGGATGTAAGTGATGATGTTGCAAAGTTATTCGAATATATAAAGGCCATGGAATTCCGGTGTCAGGTGACTACAAGATCTAATGAAGAAGTTAGATGATAAATGAGTGGAGATTATAGATGCTTTGAATGACATATCAGAATAATTTGATATTGTTAACTGTAAATTCTTCAATGAAAATATCGATGCTCTTTCAGAGGAGAAAATCAAGCAGAATTTTAAGGATTTGGTGAAATGTGATGATGAAGTTACTAAAACTTTAGTAGTGAATCTATTGACAAGTTGGTTTTATGCCAAAATTTCATAAGAAGATTGAAGAAAGTTTTGAGTAAACTTAGAAGAGTCCCAACTAAAATCATGAGGGAAATTGAGACAGTAGATGTGGTAAATCACTACACATGTGGGCCCAGGGATGAGGAAATTCAAGGAATCATTAAACGCTTCATCGAGTATAAACATCGAATGGCTGCATGGGAGGAAACACAACAAAAACCTACAGATGAGGAAGGCAGTTGCAGAACCAGGCCAAATCTGAGTGGCCATGAAAGGACAGATCCAAGCTCTGGATTGGTCAAGTTACAGGGTTGACTGATTCAAACCCTTGCAACAAATTTTCTATTTTTATGGGACATGTTCCCTTGAATTAATGACATTTCTATTATTAGTAAATGTTAGTTAAGGGTCCAGCTGTATAATGGCTCATCCTAAAATAACTTATAAATAGTTAGGTTTATGGAGTCATTTGGGAGATAGATCATATTTTGGTGAAGTTTCTCTTCAAGCTTGGAAGAGTACTTCAGAGATTTAAAAAACCTTTTAATTATATTCAAAGAGATATCTTGCCTTGAAGAAACTGATTTATTGTGCTAAATGGTTTATTTATATATGCTTTGTGAATGTATGATTCCTTAGTATAGATGGTTGGCTTGCCTTTATTTCAGATCATTTTGTTTCATGTTATGGAAAAGTGATATAACATATTTTATGTCATTTGTGGAAAAATTCTTTTCCTTTTGTCATTTAAAGTTATATTATCATTAGCCATCATCGGTGAAATGAATGTTTGATATGTGCATGTGTTTTATCCTCATGGCTAGTTAATTGTGTGTCCAATCCAATTTGGTCTCTCTATTTTGTATGATTCAAGTTTTAACAAAGGAATTCATGCTTCTGGTTTGTGGTATTTTGTGCCCTTTCTAAAGTTGCAATAGGTGAAGGTGACTAACAATGTCTACATCTTACTCACATTAACCCTTCCTGTGATTCAACATATCCTTTTATTCAGTGCATCACCATCCCTAGTTTAGTTTCCTTTTGCAGATCTCTTTCCCTAAAACTCAGGAAAATGTTAGCCTAAGATTAGATAGCCATTTTATTGCACTAGGGGTAGTACAACACTTAGTTTAAGAAAAGGAAGTCGGCCTTCTCTGGAGGTTCACCTCAAACCCAAGTCCCACAGCTTGAGAGGTGATCCCATGTGTCCCAATCACACCTGAACAACCTACTGTATAGCTTGGCCATTCGGGGGGTGCAGTGATTTGGTGACAACAATTTTTAGCACGTCTGGTGGGACTAAGAATTGGTACTTCTCTTCTCATTTTCACAAATCAAAGTACCTGGTGACTCTATATCTCTGGATTCCAAATCTTAGTGCATTAACTTATGTGAAGAATTCAGACAAGAGCTTCTTCAAAGTAGGGAGGTTATCAGCATATCAAACTTTCCTTGTCTCCTCCAAAGAGAAGAAGAGGAGGTGTTTTAACTCCACCAGCTGCAACTTTATCTCGTAGGGGTCATTCAACTCCTCCATATGGAAGGTTTCCTCCACCAAAGAACAATCAACCTCTTACTGCTATGGCACAGAACCAAGTTTTTCCCCCTTTCAATGCAAGTAGTCCACTTCTGTTGGCTCAACGTGACCCTATACTTGTTGCAACACTCAAAAGTTTACCCTTTTACATAGGAGAAACTCATGTTACTCTAGTAGAACACATTCTTGATGTAGCCAACATCTTTGCAGTACATAATATCACAGAGGATAATGTTGTTGTCAGACTTCTGACCACTTCCTTTAAGGGAAAAGCACTTCAATGGTTTCAAGGGTTATGTGTTGGCAAGCATAACCACTTGGGACGAGTTAGGAGAGAAGCTCTGCAAATAGTTCAAAGACAAGAGTGATCACCTATCACTCTTAGAATAGCTCACTACCATAAAGAGAGCTCCCCAGGAGTACATGAGTGATTTCAACTTCTGATTTCAGGACTTGGAATAGGATTCTGACACTCATTAAGCCTTCTCCAAATAATGCATTTTTGTACTATTTGTGAGCTTTGAATAGTGATGTAGCAGTTATGATCCAATCCATGGGGGGAGCTACATTACCTGATGCTTATGACATAGCCATAAATGTGGAAAATTCCTTAATTTAGGCTGGAAAGATAGCTCCCTCGACCACCCATGCCATTTTCTCTAGATCTTACAAATAATCAGCCTATCATTGTGCCTATCCCAGTAGCCTCTAATCAGCCAGCTCAATCTGCCCCAACCTCTTCAAATGATCTATTTGAAGTCAAATCACTACTACAGACCTTCAGAAATGAGCTTGTAGTGATTAAAAGGTAGCAGTCCCAATATTCTCAACCGTTCCAATCCCAATATCAAGCAAATCATCCTCCTTTTCAAGGAAATAATCAGGCCCAGAACCAGGTCACTGGCCAAGCAGCAAGCGTGAAGCCTTTAAATTTCAAGAACCCTTCCGCTACCAGTTCATCCAAAGCCATAGTACCAGTCCAAAATAACCTCATTCAAGATTATGAGTGGTGTTATCCTTGTTCTCAGCCTCACAACCAAAATCTTTTCCCAAATGGAGTTTTGAGTCAGGACCTTATGGTCCAAAGCATATCTGCTCCACTTGAATCATCCGCTAGACCATCCACCCATGAGAGTCAAGACCAACCTTCTGATGAAACTATGCTACTAAATTAGAAAACAGAAGACTTTTGTGGTTTGAATACTGATGCCTCCACTGTAGCATCCAACACATGTTCCAAGAAGAGGGCAATAGACCCACAATCTTCCAAAACTGATCAGGCATCTATTTCATAGTCCCAAACACAAATATCAGATGATAAAGGCATGGGAAAATAAATCACCAGAAGTATCCATGGATCAGTCTACAAAGAAGGATGGGACTTCAAGTATCACAATGCCCAATAGACATTTTCCAAAAGAAGACTCTAATGCCCCAAAAGGTATTAGCAAAGTTGGGGCAATTTCATTCAACATTGTGGAGCAAATGAAGAAGACCAATTTGAGCATCACGATGTGGGATGTGCTCTCAATTCCTTCTCAGAGGAACTTGCTATGGGAGGCTTTGAACAAGTTTTGGTACTACCAACAGATCATCAGGTCAAGAAGTAGCAGTGGCAACCAACCTGTGCCAACCCAAAACAAAAGTGTTTTCTAAGGCCAACAAGCCTCCACCATTCTATATCTCACTGATTATTGGTGATCATTTGGTGCACAATTGTATGATCGATTCTAGAGCCAGTAGTTCCATAATGCCCAATCAGATTGCAGATGTGTTACGAATTCCATATACTCCAATTTCAAGAGGAGTTTTCCAGTTAGATGGTACTGCAGTCCAAACTATGGGGGTCATTAAGGGGCTTCAACTTACTATCCATGCTGTCCTAGCTTGACATTCACACAAGACATATCTGTTATTGATCTCCCTCCCCTCTTTTCCATTTTCTTATCACGTGATTTCACTGCCAAGATGGGTGGTTATTTGTCATCAGACTGGTCACATATGATCCTTAGAACTTGGTACGGGACAAAGGTGACTATAAGAGATGAACCTATTTTTCATAATCATGTGGAACCGTACACCTCTAAACCCATAAATGGGAATTATGCCATTGGTGATCCAGATGAGGAGGATGTAGATCACGAGCCAACTACTCTCACGGAAGAATTTCCTGACACAGTGCTTGATGAAGTAAGTATCAATCACCAATATGATCCCTATGTTGATTTATTAGCAGATGAAGAATCTGGTTTGCTACTTCTAGAAGAAACAAGATTGGGGACATACTGCATTCATGAAGAAGATACAATCATACCACAACTTGTCAAAACATCAAGTGATTTGAAAGGACTATGGAAAATGTTCTTCGATGGCTCAAGAAGTAAAAATGGATCTGGTGCAGGGGTTATGTTGATTTCTCGGAAGGAGATAAATATTTCTCTTCCTTTTGGTTGTAGTTTAGTTGTACTAATAATGTTGCCAAATATGAGGCTCTCATATAAGGAATTCAGCTGGCCCAAAAAAGAGGAATCCAAACCTTGACCATCTTTGGTGATAGTGAATTGGTTGTGCACCAAGTAACAACCCATAGTGCATCAAAAAATGATCTATTGAGATCATATAAAAATCAGGTTTGGGACCTGATAGAAGATTTTGAAGCTTTTGGAATTCATGCAATTCCTAGAAAGCAAAATCAAGATGCTGACAAGCTTGCTACTATTGGCTCCCAGTATGATGTACCTATGGACATCATGAAAGAAGAGCAGCAGATGGTCAAAATGGTGGTCCATCCACAGTACCAGATAACGTAAGTAGTTGACAGGTGTTTGATAGTGATCAACAGATTATCCTCTTCCTACAACAAGAAGCGGAGTTTGCTGCCAAACATCAAGATAAACTTCAAAACTCTTACGGTGATCAAATTATACAGCTGAAAGGAAACAAGCTGCCAAAAGGCCTGGTTACACTGGAATCTATCTTCAATTTCAGATGATCAGGCCAAATGACAGAGCACTAATATGGTGGTCAAGGAAGAGGATTTTGAAGAGGTCGAGGTGGCAATGAAAAACTTTTAAAAATTGGTAAGGTATGCACTGCTCAAGAAAAGAAAGATTTCATTGAACTATGTCAAGAATATCATGATATTTTCACATGGAGTTATAAAGATCTGCGTGGTTTTGATCTAGGATTAGCTCAACACACCATTGAGCTGGATCCAAATGCTAAGCCAGTTCGTCAAAAATAGAGGCCAATTAATCCTAAAATTGAGCCACTAATGAGGAAGGAGCTAACCAAGCTTATTGAGGCCTGCATAATTTTTCCCATCAAGCATTCCTCGTGGGTAGCCAACCTGGTGCCCATGAGAAAGAAGAATGAGGGAGATTCGGATGTGCATGGACTTCAGAGATTTGAACCGGGCCTCGTTAAAAGACCACTACCCTCTTCCATCAATGGAGAAAATCCTCCAAACTGTGGCAGGGGCTCAAAGGTTTTCTTTGCTTGATGGATATTTGGGATACAATCAGATCCTGGTCCAAGAATCTGATCAATTCAAAATGGATTTCACTACCAAGTGGGGCATGTATGCTTATAACAAAATGCCATTTGGGTTGTCCAATGCAGGGGCTACTTTCCAAAGAGCCATGGACATGGCATTCAAAGGACTCATTAATGATATCATCTTAGTTTACCTTGATGATATAACTATGTATTCCAAACACGTTGAAGACCATATCACACATCTACGAAAAGTTTTCTGAAGATGTAGAGAATTTGGGGTCTCACTGAATCCTAAGAAGTGCATTTTCACAGTTCAAGAAGGAAAGTTGTTAGGACATGTTGTTTCCATGGAAGGAATATCTATTGATCTAGCCAGAATTCATTCAATTATGTCCTTATCTCTTCCAAGTCACAAGAAAGGTCTCCAGAGCTTCCTGGGAACCATAAATTTCATGTGTGGAGATTCATTCCTCAATTTGCAACATTGGCTAAACCACTCACAACCATGCTAAAAAAGAACATTCCATTCTCATGGACAAAATATGGGAGGGAGAATTTTCGAGGCTATCAAAATGGCCATTTCCCAAGCCCCCACACTGGTAAATCCCAGGTTTGACAAATATTTCATTCTCTATGCTTTTGCAGGTCAGGAAAGTATTTTGGGGATTCTCACCCAGACAAAATGAAAATCTGATGGAATAACCAATTGCCTTCTTCAGTCAGTCTCTCAAAGAATACGAGCTCAAGTATTCCTTTGTTGAGAAATAGGTCTTTGCAGTCATTTGAGCTCTGAAGAAGTTTAGGCACATGTTGTCCAACAACAAAGTACACTTGATGGTTTCTCATCCTGGTGTCAAGGATTTTTTGTTGAAAAAATAAATGAACGAGAAGTGTGCAGGGTGGATCACAAAAGTAATGGAGTATGATGTACACATTAAAGTCACTAAACTTGTCAGGGGCAAAGGATTATGCCAGTAGTTGGCTGTAGACATGGAGACCAAGGATGTAGAAGATGCTACACTCCTAAACATCAATGAAGGTGACTGTCAAGTTGATTGGTTAACAAAGATGCAAAATTTCCTCCTCTCAGGGGCATATCCTTCAAAAATGGATAAATTCAGAGACGTAGTTTTTCATCTCTAGACTATTCCATATGTCCTGATCAATAATGTTCTTTTCTGTAAAGACTTGAATGGTGTGCTTCTGCGCTGCATAAAACTAGAGCAAGTGAATAAAATTTTAGAAGAATTTCACAATGGTTTATCTGGGGACATTACTCTACTCGGAAAACCATGCCACCAAAATTATGCGAGCTGGTTATTATTGGCCAGATTTGTTCAAAGATTCTCATCTCTGGGTAAGGAAATGTAAGGAATGCACCTTTTTGTAGGTAAACAAAAACTGACATCCCTTCCCCTACACCCCATTCAGGTAGATCAACCTTTCATTCAATGGGGGTTGGAATTTATCGGGATGATTAACCCTCCTTCTAGTGATGGACACAAATGGGTTCTTACTGTGAATAGATTATTTCACTCGATGGACAGAGGCGGTGGCTTTAAAAGAAAGTAATGAAAAGGCGGTCCTTGATTTCCTAGAAAATATAATGACGAGGTTCGGAGTTCCGTTTACCGTCATCTCTGATAATGCAATGGATTTCCTTGGTTTAAATTTAAGTGAGTGGGAAGTTACGAATGGGGTCTATCTCAAGACTTCATCCAATTACTATCCACAGGGAAATGGGTTGGCTGAATCCAGTAACAAGAATCTCATAAGGATCATCAAACAGATGATGGAGGCTAACAAAAGGACCTAGCATACACAACTTAAGACTGCCTTATGGGCAGATCGAATCACACCTAAAAATGCCATTGGAAACTCACCTTTTATGCTGGTATATGGGAGGGAGGAAAAGCTTTCACTCTCCTTGGAGTTACCTTCTTTGGAATTGGCTCATCAGCTCGAAGTTATGGAAAATGGCTCCTTAACAGTGAGGTTTTCTGAACTCATGGAGTTGGAGGAAGTTTGAGACAAGGCTATGAAAAATTTAAGCCAACATCAGGCTCAAGTTAAGAAATATTTTGACAAGAAAGCTTCTGATAGGCATTTTCAAGAAGGAGATTTGGTTCTCAAGTGGGACGAAGACAAAGCCAAACCAGGCAGGCATGCCAAGTTTGACGCTCTCTGGAGTGGACCGTATGTTATCTCTAGTTGCAAAGAGGTGAATTCATTTCATCTATCCAGACTCAATGGAAAATAACTACCCATTCACGTGAATGGGATACATCTCAAAGCTTTCTTTTGAGATTGTCTCACCCTTGTACAGTGTTCATTTTTCTTTTCCTCCAAGTGCTTTACACATTGTTTTGTTTTGTTTTCTTTCTTTTTGGTTTTTGGGTGTCCTCTGAGTGTAGTTTTCTTCCAAGACTCCTTTTTCCCAATGGTTTGTATAAGGCTACTGATATGAAAGCTTAGCAGGCAAGCATTCCTTAGAGGTCACCAAAAATGTTACCAATTTAATCTACCTTGAGAAGCAACTTTGAAATCGATTAGGAATTTTTTTTGAAAAAATATTCACATAGAAGATCTCTACATCTTGAAGTTTCTCCAAGTCCCAAAGTTTGAAAATTCAGATTTTGGACTTCAGGGATTTTCCCTTTTGGGGTTTAATTGACTTAAATTTGAAACTGTGTTTTTCAAGTTCTGAAGTCTGAAACCCTGAAAGTCTGAAATTTTAGACTTTCGAGCTTTTGGGTTTCAGAACTCTAAGTCAAAATTTTTAGAAATTTCCTTTGGAGTTCCGAAGTCTGAAACCCCAAAAGTCCAAAATTTTGAACTTTCGGGATTTTAAGTTTCGGAACTCTCACAATTATTTTGATTTCCATTTTTGAAGTAAAACTTCCATGAAAGTCTGAAATTTCAACTTTTGAGTTTCGAAACACTTTTTTCTTCTGAAGTCTGAAAGTCTGAAATTTCAGACTTTTGGGCTTTCGGGTTTTGGAACTCTCCCAATCATTTATGAGTCATTTTCTTTCAGACTTTCTAAGTTTGAAAGTCTGAAATTTTGGACTTTCGGGCTTTCAGGTTTTGGAACTCTTCCAATCCTTTTCATGATTTTCATCCCTTAATCTCCAAAGCCTGAAACCCCGAAATTTTAAATTTTTGAATTTTGGGCGTATTTGGGTTTAGAATTTTGGAGCTCTCTTGCATTTAATTCCCACCTACCTCCATACGGATTGGAATTTCACCATTATATACCTTGGGTTTTTCTATTTAAATCACATTTTTGCCTGTCATTTTCACTTAACACTTTGAGCTCTGTAACAACTTACATTTTTTACTGGATTTCATTGAGTTTTCCACGTTTTCCTCAAGGTATTTTTTTCAAGATTTTTGGATCTTTTCTTTTGGTTTAAGATCTTTTGTTTTGTTTCCTCCTTATTTATTTTTTTGTTCTTCCTCTGCATACCTTGGGAAATGACAAATCTATTGCCCACCATGTTTCCATGATTTGAGTTTCTATAGGTCTTCACTCACAGTTGCAGGGATCCTCTCGAGTTCTCCAATTTTCCCCTTGGCACCTTTTGTTTTTCAGTTATTCAAAGATCCACATTTTTCAGTATTCGGAACTCTCTTTTCGGGTTTTTGGAGCTTTGGGTTCTCATTTAATACTTCTCTTTTCGGGTTTTCATTTGCCATTTAGACTTCTCTTCAGAGTTTCGGATTTTCGGTATTTCAGACTTCTTCAGGATTTGCACTTCAGGTTTTTGGAAGGTTCATTTCCATTTTCGAGGTCTCAATTTTCGGGTTTTGAACTTCTCATCTTAGAGGTTTCTAATTTTCCACTTTGGGTTTTTGGAGGTTGGAGATTTTTGGGTTTTCAGACTACCTTCTTTGGCATTTCAGAACACAGAATTTGATGTCTACTTCCACTTCCAAGGGCAAGGAAAAAATGAAATACTCATTCCTCGGGGTTTCCCCTCACTCTTGCTTATCTTCTGACCTGGGAAACATAGGGGACACTGACCTTGGACAAATTGATTTTCTAGACTTCTGGGCAAGGGTGAAGGCCCCAAATAAGAAACCATGGATGTAGGCTATATATGACAGTGGGCTTGCTCTTGCTACCTGGTTTTCCCACATCCATGCATTGCCCATAATTTGTTTTGCTGCAGCAACCCACTATGATGAAGAATCTATTTCATTTAAAGATGCCGATGGAAAAGTTGTGATCCGCTTGGACCCAGATTTCTTTGAAGATTTACTCAAACTCCTTGATGTTGAAGACTACGCAAATAATTTCACCAGAATCAGTGGTGGAACATTGGGACAAAGAAGTAGAGTTGTGTACAAGGGTCATGTTGAAAACTTATCTGGCCAAGAGCTTTACCAAATTACCAAAGACCATGTATCAGTCAGATTTTATTCAGGAGGTTAGGGACCTTATTGTGCTACTAAGAAGAGTCTCAGGTCTTCCCTCCATGCAAAGGAATTTTAGGAGTGGATGTTCTTATATATCGCTACCATAAAAAAGAATAAGGAATTTATCAGATGGGGGAGCATATCAGTAGCTCCATTTGCTATCAGTTGAGTAGAGTGCATTCTTCAAAATGTTTCTATATGACATCCTTCTTGGTTTATTGTTGCAACTACCATGGGATATTTCACTGGATTGAATACCAAGGGTATTCGAATCACCTCCCAAATCTATGATTTCTATCCTCAACTCACACTGGACGAGGGAAGAAAACACTTCCGTAGGATCAATGATGCCTTCTTTATTGTTATCCTCTACCATTTCGATAAGGAGCTGTATAATCGAAATAATTTTTGACGAGGCCTTCAAGGAAGTGTGCGTGAGTGGGGAGCTATCTATCTTCAGTTCCCCACATTTACTTACATTCAAATTCCTGGTTTCGTGGGTGCTCCTAGCAAGCTTGCCTAGATGTCCCACTGAAAAGTGGGTCTTGTTATAATTGGTTCAAACAATTGCTGGATTACCACAAGATCAAAATAAAAGGCACAAAGTGGGAATGCAATTCCCTATCTCAATTGGCAGATACACTTGCCCAAATATTTACAAGGCAAGAATGTAGATGTAGGAAATGACAGAGGTAACCTTGAGAACTTTCCATCCACGGACCAATTTTGACTATTGGGGAAAATTCAACGAGACAGGTTGGTCCAGTTCCCATGTGCCCCAGTTAGAAGATATCTGGATCCATTGTCAGGATGAATTTATCATTGCGACTAAGAGATTATGAAAGGATAACTTTGGATGAAGTTCGGCAATTTGGAATAGCCGACGTACCAAAAGACATGCAGGACAATGATGAAGTTTTGGATGAATTGTATAAAAGTAATAATATTGCCAATCAACCATTTCCATGGATTGATTGGTATGTGGAAGAATGTTGCAACACAAAGGAAAGGGTGGGACCCATTTTACAAAGAACTCATAGTTGGTTGGTTACCTTGGGAATCTCACCCAAGGGGTCAGAGCAACCTATAAATATAGGGGCCCCCATCAACCATGAGCCAATCAACACCCACAAAGGGGAAAAGGTTGACCCAAAAGACCCATATAGTTCCAAAAAATATTTCATTTGTTGTTGGGAGATCATCTCTTTCCAAGGCTCCTATTCCCAAAGTCATGCCTCCAACAACACCTGTGACAGAAATAGTTGAAGTTCAGTGATTCTCCTAGTGTCCCACAAGACCCATCATTTCCCTCTTCTCTTCCATTGTCCCTTCCTATATCAGTTCCTTCCACTTCTACCATCATTTCTTCTTTCCCATCACCTTCCATGGCCCAAGTATTCTCATCTCTTCCAGTTCTCTCAGCTGGAGAAACTATTGGGTCACCCATTTCTACCTCACTTCCCCTAACACTTCCATTTTCCTCCATCTCATCCCCTAACATTATTGTATCAACTCCTATGGAAGTCCTCACATCCACCCCATCCATCACTACCACTACCATTCAAATGCCAACTAATGTTACTGGTACTCTTGTGGTGGCTAATGTTTTAGGTACTGAGTCAACTATGCTATCTTCATCAGCATCAACCATTCCAGAATGGTTTTTCTGAAAAAATCCAAAGCAAAAAGAAGAAAGTGCCTCTGGGAGATGTAATAGATCTGAGCATATTGGAACATACCCCAAAGAGACAGGCCAAGAGGCCAAATATTGTTTCAAGCCTGATGGTGAATGCATGTGGGGAATGAGTTGTGGAGGTTACCACTCCTATTGAGGGAAAAAATAAAGAAACAATTATAGTTACAGATTATCAGATTTCTAGATTCTCATTGGGTAAAGCCACTCATGAAGGAGCAAAACAAGATGTACACACTTGCTCTTGGAAATCTACTAGAAAAATATGATAAGGATAAAGCTTCCAAGGATGAGCTTAAGGCCAAGGTCAAGAAGCTCACTACATTGCTACGGAAATTAACAAAGCCAACTCCATCTACTAAAGTCTCAACTACTACGGCCATGAAAATTTCATCTACTATTGATGATATTTCTTATCATGAGATTGAAAAGATAGGCCAGAAAGGGAGATTAGTAGATGGATGGATGGAAATGTATATTATAGGAGGCTGACCCTTTAATTAAAGAAATTTGTTGAGATATACAATGATTTACAGGTTGGGAAAACTACTATTTGCAAAATGGATGAAGCTTTTTCAGAAGATAATAACAATCTGAATTTGAATTTGGCAACATGGAGTGAGATTAGAGAGGAAGATTTGGATCTACTCCTATAGGAGGATGTAATCGATGATGTTGTAAAGTTGTTCGAATATCAAAAGGCCATGGAATTTTGGTGTCAGGTGCTACAAGATCTAATTAAGAAGTTAGATGATAAATGAGTGGAGATTACAAATGCTTTAAATGACATATCGAGAAGAATTTGACATTGTTAACTATAAATTCTTCAATTAAAATATTGATGCTCTTCCAAAGGAGCAAATCAAGAAGAATTTTAAGGATTTGGTGAAACGTGATGATGAAGTTACTAAAAATTTCGGTAGTGAATCTATTGACAGGTTGGTTTTATGCCAAAATTTCACAAGAAGATTGAAGAAAGTTTTGAGTAAACTTAGAAGAGTCCCAGATAAAATCACAAGAGAGATTGAGACAACAGATGTGGTAAATCACTATGCATGTGGGCCCAGGGATGAGGAAATTCAAGGAATCATTAAATATTTCATCGAGTATAAACATCAAATGGCTGCATGGGAGGAAACACAAAAAAATCCTGAAGATGAGGAAGGATGTTGCAAAACCAGGCCAAAGCTGAACGACCATGAAAGGACAGATCCAAGCTTTGGATCGGTCAGAGTTGTAGGGTTGACTGAGTCAAACCCTTGCAACAAATTTACTATTTTTATGGGAGCATGTTCCCTTGAATTAATGACATTTGTATTATTAGTAAATGTTAGTTAAGGGCCCATTGTAATGGCTCACCCTAAAGAACTTATAAATAGTTAAGTTTATGGATTCATTTGGATAGATAGATCATATTTTGGTGAAGTTGCTCTTCAATCTTGGAAGAGTGCTTCAGAGATTTAAAGAACCTTTTAATTATATTCAGAGAGATATCTTGCCTTGAAGAAACTGATTTATTGTGCTAAATGGTTTATTTATATATGCTTTGTGAATGTATGATTCCTTAGTATAAATGGTTGGCTTTCCTTTATTTCAGATTATTTTGTTTCATGTTATGGAAAAGTGATATAACATCTTTTATGTCAGTTGTGGAAAAATTATTTTCCTTTTGTCATTTAAAGTTATATTATCATTAGCCATCATCGAAAAAATGAATGTTTTATATGTGCATGTGTTTATCCTCATGGCTAGTTAATTGTGTGTCCAATCCAATTTGGTCTCTCTATTTTATATGATTCAAGTTTTAACAAAGGAATGCATGCTTCTGGTTTGTGGTATTTTGTGCCCTTTCTAAAGTTACAATAGGTGAAGGTGAACTAACGGTGTCTGCATCTTACTCACATTAACCCTTCCTATGATTCAACATATCCTTTTATTAGTGCATCACCATCCCTAGTTTAGTTTCCTTTTGCAGATCTCTTTCCCTAAAACTTAGAAAAATGTTAGCCTAAGATTAGATAGCCATTTTATTGCACTAAGGAAGCACTTAGTTTAGGAAAAGGAAGTCGGCCTTCTCTGGAGGTTCACCTCAAACCCAAGTCCCATAGCTTGAGAGGTGATCCCATGTGTCCTAATCACAATGAACAACCTATGTATAACCTGACCATTCGAGGGGTGCAGTGATTTGGTGACAACTATTTTTGGCATGCTCGGTGGGACGAGAGTTGGTACTTCTCTTCTCATTTGCACAAATCAAAGTACCTGGAGACTCTATATCTCTAGATTCTGAATCTCATTGCATTCACTTATTTGAAGAATTCATACAAGAGATTTTTCAAAGAACGGAAGTTATCAGCATATCAAACTTTTCGTGTCTCCTCCAAAGAGAAGAAGAAAAAGTGTTTTAACTCCACTAGTTGCAGATTTATCTTTTAGGGGTCATTAAACTCCTCCAAATACGAACAATTTCCTCCACCAAGGATATATATCAACCTGGGCTTGTTGTTATGGAATAGACCCATGTTTTGCCACTTTCAATGCAAGTAGTCCTCTTTTGTTTGGCTCAATGTGACCCTATACCTATGATGCAGAATCTATTGAAAGTTTACCCTTTTACATAGGAGAAACTCATGTTACTCTAGTAGAACACAGATCTTGATGTAGCCAAGATCTGCATAGTACATAACATCATGGATGATGAATGTTTTTGTTAGAATTTTGTCCAGAAGTCAGTCCTGGAACAAGGGACAAAGAAGACTTCAATGGTTTCTAGGGTTACGTGTTGGCAGTATAACCACTTAGGATGAGTTAGGCCAGAGAAGCTATTGCCAAATAGTTGAAAGACAAGAGTGATCACCTATCAACTCTTAAAATAGCTAAGTGACCATAAAGAGATACTCCCCAGGAGTACATGAACAATCTTCAACTCTATAAAGTAATTTCATAGGAGTTGGAATAGGATTCTTAGCACTCATCATAAGCCTTCTCCAAATAATACATTTTTGTACTATTTATCAAGCTTTGAGGATAATGATGTAGCAGTTAAGATCCAATTGCCATGGGGGGAGATACATTACCTGATGCTTACGACATAGTTTCATAAATGTGGAAAATTCATTGATTCAATATCAAAAGATAGCTTCCTGACCACCCATGCCATTTTCCCTGGATCTTAAAAATAATCAGCCTATCATTACGCCTATCCCAGTACTCCTCTAATCAGGCCAGTTCAAAATCTTCCGCTAACCTGATTCAAATGATCTCCTTCAAATTAATATCACTACTACAAACATTTGGATAATGAGCTTGTAGCAATCAAAAGGATTTTTTATGCAGTCCCAATATGCTAGACCGTTCCATGAGTGGGGAATATCAAGCTTCATTGTCCAAATTTTCAAGAAAATAATCAAATGCCCAGAACCAGGTCACTGGCCAAGTAGCAAGCATAGATGTCCCTTTGACAATTTTGGAACCCTGTCTATTACCAGTTCATCCAAATCCATGAGTACCAAAAGATCTAAAATAACCTCATTCAAGATTATGAGTGGTGATATCCTAGTTATCAGTCTCACAACCAGATATACTTTACCCAAATGGAGTTTTAAGTCAGGACCTTATGGTCCAAGGCATATGTCAGATGCCACATGGATCATCCACCTGACCATCCACTGAAGAGACTTCAAGACCATCCTACTGATGAAACTATGTTGACTAAATGGGGCAAATTCAGCGAGACACTTTTGTGGTTTTAATACTAATGCCTCCACTGTAGAATCCCCACGTTCCCAGAAGAGGGCAATAGACCCACAATCTTCCAAAACTGACCATGCATCTATTTCATAGTCCCAAACAATTATCAGATGATAAAGGCATGGGAAAGAAGTTCAACCGAAAGTATCCATGGAATCATTCTACAAAGAAGGATGGGACTTCAGGTATCACAATGCATGAATTTTTGGAGGAATTTTCCAAAAGTAATAACTATAATGCCCCAACCATTTCCAGGGGATTAGAAAAGTATGGGAAAATTTGCATTCAGCATTGTGAAGCAAATGAAGAAGATCAATTTGACTGTCAACGATGTGGGATGCGCTCTCGATTACCTTCTTAGAGGAATCTTGCTACAAGGAGGATTTGAGAAACTTTGGTACTATCAACAAATCAAGGGCCCAAGTCAAGAAGTAGTATTGGCAATCAACCTATGCTAACCTGAGGGGAAAAGTGTTTTCTGAGGCCAACAAGCCTCCACCATTCTATATCTCACTGATTATCGGTGATCATTTGGTGCAAAATTGTATGATCTCATCTCTTGGAGCCAGTAGTTCCGTAATGCCCACACAGATTGCAAATGTGTTACAAATTCCATATACTCAAATTTCAAGAGGAGTTTTCTAGTTAGACGGTCACTTGCAGTCTCAAACTAGTGGGGGTTCCATTAAGGGGATTCAAATTATTATCCATGCCTATCCTTAGATTGACATTCATGTAAGAAATATCTGTTCTTCCATCTGGTCCACCCCTCTTTTTTATTTTCTTATCACATGATTTCACTACCAAGCTGGGTGGTTATTCTGTCATCAGAGTGGTCGCATATGATCTCAGCTAGAGACTCAACTATTGGGTCACAAAGGTCTACCTCACTAAGAGCTGAACACTTCCATTTTCCTCCATAATCATGTGGAACCTTACTTCGCTATCAACTCCATAAATGGGAATTCATATCCATTGGTGATCCATCACTGAGGAGGACGCAGATCACAATGCCAACTAATGTTGTTACGGGTACTCTTATGGAAAGAATGTTTCAAGTACTAAGTCACACTAGTGCTTGATGAAGTAATCATCAATCACCAATATGATCACTATTCTGATTTATTAGTAGATAAAGAATTTGTTCCTCTGCTTAGATCTAGATAGAACTAGGATATGGGGACATACTACATTCATGAAGAAGATGGGCCAATCATACCATAAATTGTCAATCTTTGAAAATCAATGCAATTGGGGAATGAGTTGTGGAAAATGTTACCATCAATGGATCAAGAAGAAAAACTGAAGCAAAACAAGATGCACACACTGCAAATTATCAGATTTCTAGATTCTCATTGGGAAAATCCACTCATGAAGGATAAAAAAAATATTTGTAGACCGCTCTTGGAAATATGCTAGAAAAATATGAGCTTAAGGATAAAGGTCCGAGAAGCTCACTACATTGCTACAGAAAATAACAAAGCCAACTCCATTTAATGAAGTTTCAACTACTATGGCTATGATAATTTCATCTACTATTGATGATATTTCTTATCACGAGATCAAAAATATAGGTGAGAAAGGGAGATCAGTAGATGCATAGATGAAACGTATACTATAGGAGGCTGACCCTTTAATTAAAAAAGTTGTTGAGATATACAATTATTTACATGTTGGGAAAACTACTATTTACAAAATGGATGAATCTTTTTCAGAAGATAATAACAATTTGAATTTGAATTTGACAACATGGAGTGAGATTAGAGAGGAAGATTTGGATCTGCTCCTACAGGAGGATGTAAGCGATGATGGTGCAAAGCTATTCGAATATAAAAAAGGCTATGGAATTTTGGTGTCAAGTGCTAAAAGATCTAATTAAGAAGTTAGATGATAAACGAGTGGAGATTACAAATGTTTTGAATGACATATCAGAAGAATTTGACATTGTTAACTGTAAATTCTTTAATGAAAATATCGACGCTCTTCCAGAGGAGAAAATCAAGTAGAATTTTAAGGATTTGGTGAAATGTGATGATGAAGTTACTAAAACTGTTGGCAGTGAATCTATTGACAGGTTGGTTTTATGCCAAAATTTCATAAGAAGATTGAAGAAAGTTTTGAGTAAACTTAGAAGAGTCCTAGCTAAAATCACAGAGGGAAATTGAGACAACAGATGTGGTAAATCACTATGCATGTGGGCCCGGGGATGAGGAAATTCAAGGAATCATTAAATTCTTCATCGAGTATAAACATCGAATGGCTGCATGGGAGGAAACACAACAAAAACCTCCATAGATGAGGAAGGTAGTTGTAGAACCAAGACAAAGCTGAGTGGCCATGAAAGGATAGATCCAAGCTCTGAATTGGTCAAAGTTGCAGGGTTGACTGAGTCAAACCCTTGCAACAAATTTTTCTATTTTTATGGGATCCTGTTCCCTTGAATTAATGACATTTCTATTATTAGTAAATGTTAGTTAAGGGACCAATTGTAATGGCTCAACCTAAAGAACTTATAAATAGTTAAGTTTATGGAGTCATTTTGGGAGATAGATCATATTTTGGTGAAGTTGCTCTTCAAGCTTGGAAGAGTGCTTCAAAGATTTAAACAAACCTTTTAATTATATTAAGAGAGATATCTTGCCTTGAAGAAACTGATTTATTATGCTAAATAGGTTGATTTATATATGCTTTGTGAATGTATGATTCCTTAGTATAGATGGTTGGCTTTCCTTTATTTCAGATCATTTTGTTTCATGTTATGGAAAAGTGATATAACATCTTTTATGTCAGTTGTGAAAAAGTCTTTTCCTTCTGTCATTTAAAGTTATATTATCGTTAGCCATCATCGGTAAAATGAATGTTTGATATGTGCATGTGTTTTATCCTTGTGGCTAGTTAATTGTGTGTCCAATCTAATTTGGTCTCTCTATTTTTTATGATTCAAGTTTTAACAAAGGAACACATGCTTCTGGTTTGTGGTATTTTGTGCCCTTTCTAAAGTTGTAATAGGTGAAGGTGACTAATGGTGTCTACTTATTACTCACATTAACCCTTCTGTGATTCAACATATCCTTTTATTCGGTGCATCATCATCCTTAGTTACTTTCCTTTTACAGATCTCTTTCCCTAAAACTCAAGAAAATGTTAGCTTAAGATTAGATAGCCATTCTATTTCACTAAGAGAAGTACAACACTTAGTTTAAGAAACGGAATTCGGCCTTCTCTGGAGGTTCACCTCAAACCCAAGTCCCACAGCTTGAGAGGCAATCCCATGTGTTCCAATCACACCAAACAACCTGCTTAATTCCTTTCCATTTGAGTGGGTGCAGTGATTTGGCAACAACTTGTGGGTGATGTGATGTGGAGGTTGTATGTGGATTTTCATGATTGGCCTAAGTTCCCTTAGGACTTACTTGTGTTTATAGCAAGACATTTAGATTTAAGGTCAAAGATTTGGGGAGGATGATTTTTTACATTTTAGTAGGGTCAGGAGGTAGTTGGGCCTTGTTCAGAGTATACCTGAGGATCTGGTTTAGTATAAATGGGAAGATGGGGAAATTGACACTCCAAATATTGTGGTAGTGAGTCCTATGTAGTTATTGATGACAAAAGTCAGGTGCTATGGGTCTTGATGAGGATGGGAAAATGGTTTTGATTAATGTTACAAGGGTGACCCCAGATTTCACTACATGGTGGGCCTAATCATTGAGGACTTTTGAGAGGGTGAGGGCAGTAGAGAGGGCTTCAGAGACAATCATACAAATACTTGCTTGAGTGGTAGAGAAAAGAATAGGAGCTAGAGGATGAGAGAGGTGAGGGTGATGAAATTGTAGCTTAAGAATGTTGTAGTAGTAATGGCCGAGAAGGCCGTAGTAGAGATGGAGAGAGACACCGCTCGAGAGAGAGCGAGATGACCTAGTGGGAGTTCAAGATACCCTCATTGTAGAGTCGAGATGATTTGATCACCGAGAGGTATGGTATGATGGTACAGTGAGATACCATGATTGCAGAGTGAAATAGTCTCCAAGCACAACTCATACAAATGTCTGCCAATAGAGACATGTACAAGGGAAATAAGGACACATTGACTAATTCCTTGGGGATTATAGGGCCTTCTATATCTAGCTCAAAGTAATCGGTGATGGCTCGATTGGGTACATAGAGGGGAGCATTTGCAGTACCACCTTCTGGCATGGTTTCAGTAGTGCATTATGATACTGTATGGGAAGGGAGGGACTATTATGTTGATATGGTCATCAAGAACTATCCTGATGTTGTTTTGTATATAGACTACCTGGCTGCCAAAGGAACAACTCCAGCAATGGTGAGAGCTAGTGCTACTACAGAGAACATAGGGAAGCAACCTCATAGGCTAGAGAGAGTGGAGGGTGGTGATGTTAGAGGTGAGATTTTTGCTACGATTGTTTGTACATGGATGGTGGAGGTGCAACTAGAGGCACACAAGCTCCTTGAGGAGAGGGTGGTGGGAACATGATATGAGGAGATGTTGATTTTACCACTTAATTTGTATATGATGTTATAGGCTCATTGAAGCCCATTTTTTATCATGGTGATATATTGATTATTCAGACATGCTTATGATGTATACCAAACTCTGATATATTTATATATATGGCTTTTACTTGTGATTTCTTGTATGATGTATGTTGCATGTTTTATTTGAAAATGTGTTGATGCTACAAATAGATTTGGAGCTTTTAAAATGTGACCAATCACAATATGTTAAATCAAGAAATGTAACTAGACAAGACGTAGTAAAAGTGGAGACAACGCCCCACTATAGAATTTTAATATATATATACACGATAATGGGTTTAAGATAACACTTGTACGTGTAGCCTTTCAAAATGTTAAATAAGGACTATCAATGGATAATTTATAATGTACTCTTACTAGAATAATGGAAAAAATGGGGGCCTTGTGGGTGTATGTCGTCATGGAAAAAAGGGTCCTCCTTTTAATGGGCTTATAGAGAATTGATACCCCAGATTTTATAATATTTTGAAGCAAACTGATAAATGCAAGAAGCTTTCTTATAATGGGAAATTTGATCGATGCAGGAAGCTTTCCTGTGATGCTTTTTTAGTTTGATGTATTTTTGAAGGTTGATCAAAGTGGGAAGCCTTATATAGACATAAGTAGTCATCCTTTTAGGGTATGGTCTACATTATAGAGTTTTTGATTTAAATGATTGTCCTTTGAGGGATTGGTCCATGATTTTGATAGGTAGTTGTCTTTCGAGAGAAAAGTCTAATTTTTTATAATTTTAATTTTATAAATAGTTTTCCTTCAAGGGACCAGTCTATTATAATGATACATAATCATCTAATGAATTTTATTTTATTTTGTTCAATCTTAAGGGCAGTAAACCCTAACAAAACATTTCAAAGGAGGGGATGAGTATACACTTGACCTACACCCACGTGTCCCATTTCATAGTGTAGGTAGATAGGTGGAATTTATGTAAGGGAAGCCTTTATTTGTAATGATGGAATAACTGGCACCATGATGATCAATGATTTAACAGTAGAAAGGAAACAAGTACAAAATATTCAAGGGCTCCACCTCAGGTTCCCTGTCAAGCGAAGCAAGGTGATATGCTCCTGACCCATATTTATGTGTGATAATATAAGGGCCAATATAATTGGGGGAAAACTTTCCACGTTTACTCCACTCTAACATAGTAACATTTTGATTTTATTTAAGTACAAGATCACTAAACTTAAAATCACGTTCCTTGGCATGTTTTTTGTATGCTCTGCTAATGTGTTGTTGATAAAATTGATGATGTTCTAGGGCTATTAGAATTTTTTCATCTAACAATTCTAGTTTTGTTAAGCAATCCAAATGGTATTCTTCGTTGCAAGGATGAAATCCTTTAGAGATACAAAAAGTGAGGGGATTTGAACTTCAAGAGGCATTAATAGTTTTAGAGCCATAGGTGAGTGAATAAGGTGTTGCACCAATAATTTTGTGGATATTATTTTGATAATCCTAGAGGGAAAATGGGATTTGGATATGCCAGTTTCTACCTACATCATTTACAGTTTTCACGAGAATTTTGTTAAGTGTTTTGTTAGAAGCCTCATCTTGACCATTTTCTTGAGGATAATATGGTGATGAGAAGCCAAGATTAATATTGAATGTATTACAAATCTTCTTAACTTCCTTATTTTTTAAGGATTTTTCATTGTCTGTGAGAAGATTGTGTGGGATGTCAAAACAATATATGATGTTCTAGTATATGAGCTTAATGGTAGGTCTGGATTGTTTTGAGGTCAAAGGAATAGCTTCAACCCACTTAGTGAAGTATTTAGTTGTTGTGATTATGGAGTGATGTTGTTGATATGATTTTGGATTGATTTCACTAATGAGATATTTTGAGCAGATAATATATTGCTCTAAGGTGAAGGCACATAAAGGATGTGTGTAGTGGGGCAAGGTGCATTTGAGGACGTGGAAGAATAGAAGAATGAGCATGTGTCAAAAAACTTTTAATTCATGACTTAGCCATTTTTTGGATAAGGGATATTCTGGGAGATAGCGTGTTGATCACACAAAGACATGAGTACTTACATTCCACACAATGGTATTTTGGGAACAAGTGACAGATGAGTGCCACGCATAGTTTGAGCTAATAATAGGATTTCTACTCAGAGTTAATTATAGGAAGTCTATTGTTATCGCACTTGCATGTTATGTATCTTATTGTAAAGACATGTGGCTATTATTAGCATGCGACCTATTTTTAGAAGTGCATAGGTGGTGAAAGAAAAATCCCCACCCCTTTATATATGTATTTATTTGCACGGGTTAGTGTGGAAACTATGGTAGAGGTCTGTTGTTGATTTTTTCATGCACATGACTCATGGAGATACTTATGTAATGTAATAATCTTTTGTGTTTTACAGTACTTAATATAATGGTTCATATTAGCTGGATAATGGTGTTAAATATGAATGAATCTTGTTCTTGCATGGTAAATCTTGTTATAGTCATTGTTTAGTTCATTATATATCTATTCTAAGAACTAGATTTGGTTTATGCACTGTGTGTTGTTTATTATTGATAATGAATCTGGATATCTATGTGCACTATAATGCTAATATTTTGTTCAAATAACTCTAAAGAGGGACTTGGTACCTTTGCATGCTTCAGGTGAGAGCTCAGATCAAGTTGAGTGATGTGCCACCATGCTTGGGATATTCACAATAAATTATAGGCTTCATCATTGGTTTCATTTCTAGGACCTCATTTTTAGTTGTTTTCAGGATGTTGCGTGATGAAGATGTATTGATTGACCTTGGAAAATGTTGAGGAGTGGATAATATATTTGGAAGAAGAGTAGACTCAAGGATTCATCAATAGATCTGGGTTTTACGCACGTGTGTGGGTGGATCAAAATATGTATAACTACTTATATGAGAGCTTATTTTCTATCTTCCTAGTAGAGCTATACGATTGGTTGGTTGCTTATGCGTCTAAAAGGAATTGGAGGTTTTGCACACTTTTTTGGATGTAATAAAAATTTCAAGCCCTCTATGATACTGATATGATTTATATGCACTTTGTGGATACTTGGTTCCATGGAGTTCTGAATAGATATAGTTTGGAGTACTCAATTTCCACTTATTCTTTCCCAGAGGTAGCTGATTTTCAGTTTTTACGTTATCCCAAGGGAACCTATCTATAAGGAATTTCACTGGAAATAAAAATATTGTTGGTAACCATGAATTTGGAAGAAAATACAATGAATATCTACACCCCACTATGCATGGGGGAAGGAGAAGGTGTGGTAAATTATGGCGGACCTAACGATAGAGAGGAAAATAGAAGAAAGGCAGATTAAGTACAATTAGGCATGTGAGAGGGATTTAGGGAAGCATTACAAGATTACATAATGGATTGCATTGAGAAGATATATATCTTGTGAATGATTTAGATATCATGTAGAGGACATGGAGCCAGAACATCTAGAACTCCCCCATTTGGGAAAACATGATAGGGAACCCTCATCGGCCTCTTGTGAGAGCGCTTCAGCAAAGACAAATTGATTTGTAGGTGCGCATGTGAATCTACTTGGAAACCTAGCCCTTGTGCTTGGTTTTCATGTTTATAGTATGGCCAATAGTCAACAAGCTAGTTTGGGTAGTAGAGTAGCAAGAGGTAGAGTTGACTTATAAAAAATTTAAAGAGTGAATCATATAGCAAGTACATTTTTGGCTGGGAAGAAATCTTCCCTGCAATTTGGAGGAACAGTTGGAAGAACCTTTTCAGGTGTTTCATTAGAACAAAACACATGTGCGTAGAACTTCGGACTCACATCAGGGAGAGCACAACTTTGCAAACTGTAGGAGTTCATTTTAGTGCCAATTTTGGGACACAAGGTAGTGCATCCTCTAGTCCAATTCTTGCTAGAGGTAGAGGATCAGGTGGAACAGGTAACTCGAGATCTAGAGGTGAAGGTAATACATGAGGTTATGGATCTGGTGGGCATGGTCCTCACTAGCCCCCAAATATTTACATGGAGATGTCACTTTTTCTCCCATAGTATAGGGGAATAGAAGATGCTGCTGAGAAGTTGCATATGTCTGAGATACTTGTTTCGTATGAAAGGAATAACAACTTCAGAGTGTAAGGCCAATCGATTTGTAACTACATTCTAGGGACTCACACACAGTTGGTACAGAAATTTTGACCCTGATCAAACTTGTGTGTATTATACAACATTACGGGATGCTTTCATTAAGGAATTTCATATAACTGAGTTCAAGCATACAAGTATAAGCATGCTCAAGGAAAAAAAATAGGGCACTACTTAGAGTGTCCATGAATATGATTCTCGTTTCAAAAAACTCTTGTCTAAACTATCATATCATATCTATGTACATGAATTTTTTAGCAATGTAAAAAGAATTAGAATTAACATCTAGTAGTCCTAAAACAAAGCTAAATCAAAATCAATGCACCATCATACTTAGAGATTAAAAAAGAATAATCTACCAACATCCTTGCATTAGAACATGAATAAATATTCAAACTAACATGTTAATCAATTAATTTATATATCTATAGAATGCTAATCAAATGAAATGAAACTATTTAGATCCTTAGCAATCAAATGTTTGATTGTATGTTTGAATCCCAAGGCTTTCAAGAATTTATTCTTTTAAATCCATGGCTACAAGACCATTTGACATATCTCCATATGACTTCAAAACTTGGATGGATGAATGTAAGAGATGAAGATGGCTAGTTCTTCCAATGAATAATACTCTAAGATGATGAAAATGGCTATATTTTAGACTCTATGCTCATTTAGGTGTAAGAAGAAAGGTAGGAGGAGGGATCCTTATATAGCCCAATGGATAATAGAATCTCTACATCCCTTTACATGTGGGATAATAGAGAGGTTGGGTTAATTGTGGATAAGGGAATTTTAGAAAGGGTTGGGTCAACCTTAGGAGAGTTTAGTTTTTCCTATAGTGACTCATGGGGATTGAGGGGGTTTATTAATTAACCAAGGGGATTACTTAATAGGTGTGCAAGCTTATAAAATATTTTTAGAGGAATAATTAGCATGGTTTAGACTATGGGAGGTATTTAATCAAGTAAATGATAATTTATTAATTTAGTGGAAGAGAAAACTAATTAATTAATAATGATTAATTAGTCTAGATAGAAAAGGGGATTAATTAATGGAAGACCATTAATTGGTTTATTTCTTGGATATAAGGGTTAATTAACTAGCATAATGTAGCTAATCAATGGGGAGAAAGTGAGCATTATTGAGGATATGTCGTCAATTTTGCGGGAAAGGGAATAATTAGTGTAATTTAAGTATTTAGATTACTCGAGCTAAATTACAGGTGTCTATAATATCCATGCAAGTCATCATGCATAGTGTTTCATCACTGGCTAGATTACACATTTTAGGAGGGAACTCTCATATAAGACTTATATAAGCCTACGCAAGGCACTTGAAGTAGCTCTATGTGTTGAGGTATTTGGGAGCATAGACACTGGAGTGAGCCCATTTTTGGAAGCTCATATTACAGCAATGGCAAAATAGTTGGAGAAACTATCAGCCAATACACCACATGAGACATGCATTGGAATTTGGTGCACAAATTGCGACGTAGAGGGGCATACTAAGGATAGTTGTCCTTGCATATCGGTGCACTCCTTGTTATAAGAATGTGAGATATGTCATTAAACCATGATATAAGCAGATGTCCATTATTGCAATGTGTGGTAATAAATAATGTGTCCTGTTATGGTAAAAAAATTATTCCACGAATCACAATATAGAAGATTACAGGTTGATTGATCAGATACATGATGTCATTGATATTAGTGTATAACAGAGAGGGATTTTGAATAACTCTAAGGATAAAGGTGAGTAACATGATCATGAACACACTCAAGGGAACTATGATCAAAATGAAGGGATGTTTGAGGGGGGTCATGGTAGAGCTCAAGGATACCATGGTGGATTCATAGGTCAATGTCGTGGTAGTGGAAAAGGTGAGTTCCCTTGTGGAACATGTTATACATGTAGATCCTCTAGCCATAACATGCGTGAATGTTCTCAAAATGTTACTTGTTCTTTTTACGGAAAGAATCATAGCTATGAAGAGTTTCCGAACTTATATGAACATCTGAGAAAGAAGCACAAATAGGAGAATAAGGGTGCAGAGATTGCCAGGATACACCATGCCATGGAAAACCAATGGATGCCAAAGTTAGCACTGGATCTTGAGGTAGTACCTTTGAAGATTAGAGAAACAATACAATAGAAGCCTACCATTAGTAAGGAGGAGGTTTTACATGAAAAATACTTAGACCCTACACATAAGAAGGAGGTTTATCAAGAAACCATGGAGGTACTCAAAAATTTGTAGGCTGAAATACAATATTTAAAGGAACAGATGCAGAAGTTGGAACAAAAGAAGGTAGCTGAGACTTTACAATCAGATGTTGATGATCTAAAGGATATATGAAAGATGTTGCATCAGGAGAACATTATTCCATTACTAGGAAAGTGGTTGAAAGGAAACACTCTACATGCTAGTATTGATACCAAACGACAAATTTTACATGCTAATCTCCTTCCCCATAGCTTGGATTATGAAAAGGAGATAACTTTGAATGTTGTTGTAGATGGATGGATTTTGAGAAATATTTTGATTGACATAGGTGCGGAAGTGAATTTTCTTACCTTAGATGCATGGGTTCAGATGGGCAGACCTCCATTACAGCCATCTTCCAATGTGTTGTATATGGAAAATCAGACTAAGGCCACACCAATTGGAGTATTTAAGGATGCATCCATTACCATACATGGGGCCAAACTCACTGGGGACTTTGAGGTATTAGCACTTATAGAAGTAGATAACTTCCTAGCTCTACTTGGGTGCCCTTGATGCTATGTAAATAATGTTGATATATGGTTTAATAAGGGATATATAAGTTATGAGAACAAGGAAGAATGAGTTATTATCCCTTTGACAAACAATAAATCTACACCTTATGTTGAGCCCTTAAGTGAAGAAGACCTTAACAGAATTTATGTGTGCACCATTCATGATCCAAAAGCACATGATCCATCTAAGGAATGAATTCTCCAGTGGGATGATGCACATTCCATCAATGATATTACAAGTATTTCCTATGATAATTGGCCACATGACACTTATGAGATCATTGGGCACAGAGTAAGAAGCACATCTACGCATGTAAGTAGGCCATGTAATGTTAGGAGGATAGGAAACAACCTTGTACCTCAGTACATTGGTGAAGGAAACCCTAAGGTATTCTTGTGAGCCATGGAAGTATAGTGGAAGGTGTTGGTGCTAATTCTCAGTTTGTAAAATGTGCCCTAATGTTCCATGTCCAAATCTACTCAGAAACATTTTATTTCTCAATTTAGTGGTCTGCAGTTTGTCTTCCCCAGTTGAATGCTTCGAAAATTCCCAAGACCTTGCTATTTTGCCCTAATTTGAAACAAAAATCCATGTGTGCCCCTTTTTGTGCCCTAGTTTTTTCAATTTTTTGGGTTGTGTCATTTTTCCTTTGCCAAATCATGCAAGAAATTATAATTGATCGAATCTGAAGTGTTTGTAATTAAAACCCCAATCCTCATGTCGAAAACATGTTAAATCACATTTCATTTGATTTGAAATCAAGAAATCTACCATCCTTGTTAAAATTTATGAATTTTAGGGCATCCTCTGTATGTTTTATGTTTTAACGGTCATACGGGTGTCATCTGCCCATTAAATTCATCATCGCAACATATATGGTAACGTGGTGGGTTCCTATTGGCCAGAAATGCTCGGGAAATGTTTTTGACTTATTGTTTTTGGAATTTTTGACAAAATGGCACATTTTGACCCATGGCTCCACTTTCTGCAAAGAGTGCTTACGTGGTATGTTGTGATTGGTTGAGGGATTGGCGGGTGGTGGGTTTGCCTTAGGAACTTTTGCTCTCATTTTGTAAAATTCTTAAAGTCAAATTTTGGCCCAACCCGCAGTGAATAGGAAGAGGACACGTGGCATGGAGGGCATGTGGATGGCGGAGGGAGTTGAAGAATTTTGATGTTTTTTGGTTCAATGTGACAAGGTAAATTTTTTATCCAAAGGTCTTCATCTAATCATGAAAGGACACGTGTCCAAAAAGGCAAAATGGAGAAGTGGGGCTTTGGGAGAGTTTGAGATTTTTGCCTTTAGAGGCAAAAATCTCAAAAGTAAAGTTTGGTCCACCTTTCCGCATGAAATAAATTTGTATGAGGGGGTGGAGGTTCGGGCCTCAAACAAACTTTTGGAAATTTTACAAATTTTGGCAAAGGGAGCTAAAGTCAAAATTGAAGGCATGCCTCCACAGCCAATCTATGGAGGACACGTGGCACTTTTCAAAGGAGTCAAATGGAGAGTGTGGGCCCGAGGAGAGTTTTGAAATTTTGCAATTTTGCGGGAAGGTCTAAAGACAGAATAGGAGGCTTGGGCCCATGGAAAATCAGAGAATGCCATGTGGCAGAGTAGAGATCAAGATTTTGGACCCGCGGGTGTTTTATGTCAAAATTTCCTTTTTTCAGAAAAGGAGTAAAATTGATAAAATTGGCCCGCATTTTCAATGGGGCCCACATATGGACATGTGGCAGGCTCAGGAGGCAGGCGAGGAAATATTGTAAATTTTTCCAAATTTTTCAAAGATTGCAAATGCAAATTTTAAAGGCAGGGGCCCAATCCAATGGTATTTTAGCACATATACTACCTTATCCAAAGGTTAAAAAGGTAATTTTTGGCTTATGTTTGGGATCTCATCTACCACATGGAGGGCTGGTATTTAAAGTTATCCAAAATCAATGGCAACTGTGCATTCTTCCTTCTTGCCGCCATTGGAGCTCCAGGAAGGTTGGAATCATCATTTCTTCATCAAATTACATCAAATTTTATATGATTCTGCATCATCTTGGCCTTCTCAATGCATTGGCATCATTTTTATGACTCAATTCCTTGATCTATGATGTTTTTGATGAAATTTCTACTCAGGCCTGATAAAAAACATGAAAAGTGAAAATCAAAAGTTGTAGAGGTGAAATGATGCGGTGGAGAGGTGAAAAATGATTAGTAAAATATACTTGCAGGCCTGAATGATGAAAAACGTGCCCCCTAGATGGATAATGTTTTGAATTTGTGAAATGATTAAAACTTTTTGGGCATACCTGGCAACCTGGGAGTTGTTTTTCCATTTGATGTCATTTTCATCAAATCATGAGATTTTTTACAACAAAATTTGATCCCATGGCATATTCTTTGTTTGGGAAGGATGACTCCAATGTGGCATATGGTATATAATCTATTTTTTTGGAGAAATTGAGAGAGAGGAGAACGAATTTTGAATTTCACAGGAAAAACTTGAAGAAGCCCATTTCTATGAGAAAACCACCTGAGAGCCATTTTCAATTCCATTTTGCATCATATTTTATCATGTTGAGTTGGTTTCAGTTGTAAATCCATCAACAAGCTTTGAGATTGTTCTTATGACATTCCCCTGCTGATATATTTGATCATTTTCTAGATTACCTGGTTTTGTCTCTGTTGGTTGGATATTTTGTCAAACCAAAATATGAGGTTCAACCACAGTACATGGGATTGAATCCCTCCTCAAAGACAGGTGAGGCTGCCTGTTTTATTGCTAATCTAAAACACAGTAAATAATATATACAATATTCACACTAATCTAACCATTGGGGGTTGGGATGAAATCCCGAAATCCACATTCACACGATTCAAGGATATTGCTTTCGTATGTGAAATAGGTTAGAAACTATTACAGTGAAAGAAGCACGGTAGAAAAGAAATGGGAGAAACGTATTTTCTTTCGAGTAAACACAGAGCACGAAATAATCATACGAGTTTTAGATCACAAATATAGTGTCCGAGATAATTAGAAACACTGAGATTTTATGCAAAGAATAGCTCTAAGATCATGAACGTAAGAACAATATCTTAAATAAGATATATTTCACAACACAAAGTCTGCAAAACAATATCAACTTCTATTCTTCAAAATGATTGAAAGAAAACACAAAGTTTTTCTCCTTTCCAATAGCCTCTTAATGCTCAAAAAATTCTCGACCTTTTAGAATGCACAAGCATCCCCTTTTTATAACGAAAGAAGCTAGAGTTTAAACAGAATAGATCCTGAAAAGTAGCATGCTAACTAGAGTTTCAGCTTTGCATGATTCTCACGCAGGAGATCAAGTCGAAGTCTGAATTAAAAATATGATAAAATGGAAATAAAATATGTGTCATTCTAAAAATAGAAATGACATGAGACGCTGGAGCTCAATCCGAGTCATCATCTTTTGATTCTTCTCCTTTCTCTTCCTCCAGCTGAGACTGTTTGTTCCGGAACTCCTGGAACTTCCGAATAATGCCTTGCATTTCATTTTCCTCAGGTGCAGTGGAAAGATCATTCCACATTTCGCAGGTCTCATGGATATCACTGGCACCGCCGGGAAGCTTTTTCAACCTCTTGCTGAGCTTTCTTAAGGCCTCCAACGTATGCTCAATTCTCACAAACTGACCAATGACTTCAAGGTCGAATCCATCTACAGGTTCATGCTGAATAATCTCTTGAACTTGTTTGAAGAGATCATCTGCTGATAGGGCACTTGATTTCCCAACCGACATCTTTGGACAAATCTTTAGCAATTCTTCCTCCAGATCACTTTTCCCATCGATCAATTTATCCCTAGATTCTCTCAACTTGCTGCAGGCTTCGTTGAGAATCTTTACTCTGAACTTGATGCCCTTGATCAGCTGAAAGTGTTTATCTGTATGTGGAAGAACGCCTTCTTCTACCAAGAGATGTGCTGGTATTTTCTTTAGCACTTGGAGAGCTTCACAAGTCAAATCAAGCTGTCCAAGTTCTTCAGTGAATTCCTCATCCATCTTCTCTCCTTCCTTCTGAATCTCTGCCAAGGACTGATGAACTTTCACCACGTCTTGAATTACTTCCTTCCCTTGTTGGAGCAACTTTTGGATCCATTCATTAACCACTCTTCCTTTTCTGGTAATCTTCTCAATCGTAGGCACCGATGAGAAATCGAATCCGGCAGAAGCAGAAGCAGATGGTATGGATTCCAGGGGTGTTGAGAGTTTAATCAAAACCTCTGTCAACTGCTCCACTTTTTTCTTAAACTCATCTCTGCTGATCTTTGTTTCTTTCAACTTTTGGCACAGCACGTCTATGGAAGCCCGTGCATCTTGTTGCGCTCCTTCTGTTGTTACTTTCCCTAGAGCCACCTTGGTGATCTGATAATCAGCAGCTGTTACATCATCCCTAGTTTTGTCAGCTGAAGGAGTGGCGATCTCTGCGAACTTATCTCCTGAAGCATCTACCAAAACTCTTGAAACTGTTTTGGGTTTCTTGGCTGACTTCGCAGTAGAAGTCTTGAGTGAGCTAAAATCAAGAGGTGGTAGGGGTACAATCACCTTCCTCTTCCTGGGAGTTTGCTCAAGTAACCATTGTGGAGTATCAGAAGGAACTGCTGATGTTGTAGTAACTAGTAATCTACTCTCAAGAGGAGAAGATTCTACTATTGGAGGGGGAACAGTAGTCAACGTGGTAGTAGGTGCAACAAAGAGAGGCACAGGTTGTGGCGAGCTGGTAATTATTTGGGTTCCAGTAGAGAGGGGAGAGAGACCAGAGAAAATGCCTGCCATACTTGAAGAAGTGAATGGGGATTGAGGAGATTGGAGTGATTGTTGAGGGGCAGGCACAGATTCAGACTCCAAACCCTGGGTTGCAAGAGACAAAGTTTCTTTGGTCTGACTATCAATAGATGATGGAATCAAGATTTGACTTCCTTCCTCTTCCACGTTAATTTCTTCTTTTTCTGGTGACGTTGGTGATTCTGGCACAACCACCATTTCAGCTGGAGAAACAATTGAAGAGATTTGTCTTTCTTTCCTCCTCCTAGGAATCCTGATTTTTATAGGCCCCCCAGAAGATTCTTTGCCCTTTTCCTGTTGGGAGGGCCCCACCTCTAAAGCAGCCAATTTGGGAAACTTGTCATCATTGAAATTCATCCCGCAAGAAGAAAGCCATTTCTTCGTACGAGCCAAAATTAGGGCTGACCTATCGGTGATAGAGGCTTTCTCAGTAACTGACCAATCAATAGGTGGAAAAATGTATCGATCTTCGTTAAGCCCATCATAGGACATATCCAACACACTTTCATTATCTGCAGTGCCATCTGGCAAATCAGAAAGCCCCAGTGTCTGAATTTCATCAATAGTAAGCCTACTATTATCCTTTCTGCGTATCGCAACTTCGTCCCGCAGATCAATCCAGATGTCCTCAATATCAGGCCTGTGCAGATGTTGAGCTCCATAGGCCCGAAGCACTCCTCGGATGTCAAAACCATCCCGAGATTTCATATGCTTCTTTAATTTCTCCTGAAGTTCACATTCGACATTTTTGGCCTTAGCCGCTGTCGAGCAAGTATATCTCCCAATAGAAATTGGGAAGGATACTGCTGCCTTGTGCTTGCTCTGTTGGAACTTGTGGAAATCCAACAATTGTCTGACCAATTCCAACAAAATTAATCTATCCCCAGGATAGCGAGGCAAACGGAAAGGCTCTCCTGCATACATCACTGTTCGAATGTATGTGAACTTCCTAAACTGTAGGAAGATACATCCCCATTTAGATACCTCGGCCCAAGCCTCATCGGAGACTCTTGTTTTTCTCAATCCCGGGTTCAGTCTGCAGATGTTCTCATAGAAAAAGGCATCATTAACCCTTCTAAACTGATCCTTAGACCCCTTCTTCGTTATTTGCGGAAAATGCTTGTAGATTGGGTTTGTGATCCTGCTGCCTTTTGTATCGAGCCCGGGATAGTTCCTCATCCCAGCTGCCGCATAGGCCACATACGAGAACATGTAAAATTTTCCCGTCGACAAGACCGTCGTCATTTGGGCATCAATCTCATCACTGATCAAGGTTCCCCAGTCAATCCCTTGCTTATTCTTCTTGATGGTGACCATGAACTGGTACATCCATCCGTGAAATAGATTTGACTCTGGTAAACCAAATGCCCGGCTAAGAAGTGTGATGATATCATTTATCTCTTGTATAAAGTCACACCTAGGAATAGTCCTAGGAAATCGGGATACCGCTGGCTTAGCTTTAGCCAGGAACTTCTTGTTAACATCTCTTATACAATTCTCCTGGTTAGTGTCCCAGGTTTTCTGGGCTGACTTCATATTCAAATTCCCATACTCCTCGAAATTGGGTAATTTCAGGAGGTCATCAAGATAAATCCCATCTAGCTTGATCACTACTTCTCCTGCTGGGTTCCTAACGGAACGAGAAGCAGAGTCGTAGTTAGAGGCACAGGCCAGAATGAACTCTGGACATTGGGCCGATAGAGGAAAGCCTGCTGCCAAAGGTAAGCCACTGTTTGCTAAAGAGGTCATCCATTCAGTTTGACTGGGACTTTTCACCCTGTTCCAGAAATCGTCCATGTCAACATTACCGAATTCGGTATCCCGAATATCGTAATTACAGTCAACATATGACGGGGATTCTGGTTTCTTAAACTTATATTTCATCCTGCTTGATTTCTCGGTCTTCTCTTGTGATGGACCGGGGTCTGTCATGAAGAAAATCGGATGAAGAGATGCTCGGAAAACCCTGGTGATGCTATGCACGCTGAAATACCCGATTGAAGGTATGTGACGGAAGATAAAAAGAACCCGACAGGCTGAAGGTGTCGGAACTTTGGAGGAACCCGACACGCACTGCCTTTGACAGAACTTCGACGGAACCCGACACTTAGTGTTACTGGCGGAACCTTTTGAGAACCCGGTACCCACTGTTGAGATCGGAATATTGAGGAACCCCGAACTTCGAGCTCTCTCTGTACTTTGGGCAGATTAAGGAAAGCCTGCAAAACAGCTTCCGAAGTCCGGGTAGCACAAAAAGAATTTCTCCTTTGAGTTTTTGCATATAAAACCTTTTTTCTTTGATAATATTCCAAATATCATGCAAACAATTGTAATTCAAAAGGAACAGTACCAACTGATATTTGCAAGAAGAAAATAAACCCTAGAAAACCCCAAAACGCTTTCGAAAACGATTCAGAGGAAATAAGGAAGAAAAATCTTCAACAATCGGCAAGGAAGTACACGGAAAACGTTTCTTAAATCAAGAACAAAGGAGGAACGATTAATACCTTCCAATCGAGACAGGTGAAAATGAAAACAATCGATCCAGTATGATAACGCGAGCTTGCGGGTTTTGGGAGCAGGAGAACATGCGCAAAAATCCACGGTGTAAAATTAAGAACGGTGAAAATGACGTGTAAAAACCGCATATTTATAAGAAAACTAATAATAAATACACATCAGCTCCGCACGTGCCAACGCACCGACCGCTTAGCATGTGCCACGTCAGCATGTTGGAGGAGTTCGGAAACCCGATGGGAAAAGATTTGGTGTATTTCGGGTTTTGAGCGTCGGAAAACATGGAACACAAAACATGTCTAGAAACACGAATGTTCCGATGTGTTAAACTTCCGAAAACCCGATTTACAAAGGATTTTCTTAATACTTGGCGGGTTTCGGGAATCGGAGAACATGCCATATAAAACATGTTTTGTAACACGAATGTTCCGATGCCTTAAGCTTCCGAAAACCCGATTTGAAAGGACTTGCTCAATATAAAGCGGGATTCGGGAATCGGAAATCAAGCAACACAAAGCATGTTTTAACTCATGAATATTCCGATGCATGAGATATCCGAAAACCCGATTTACTCATAAAGAGGTCATAACTCAAAAGTGTTAAGAAAATTTTGTAGGGGTTATCCAACCATTTCGTCGTTAACTCAAAATGGGGATAACAGCTGGCTCCAGTTGGGGACTTTCTTTGTAACATCAAAGGAAGAGAACTCAGAATCTCTGGTCTTATTCATTAGGCTACGGGGTCAAGAAGAAAACCAAAACAAAACAAACAAAACAGAAAGCAAAGCGAAAGCAAACACACAACGGAAAGTAAAATATGTACAATGCAAGAGAGCATTTTGCATCAATGGTGGAACAGCTTCAGATGTTGTCCACTGAAAGGCAAAGGGAGTAACCCTCCATCCAAATATGATAGAAGGAAACTATTTTCACCATTCAACTCGTTGATCTTGAAAGGTCCTTTCCATAAAGAATCAAATTTTCCATGCATTCCTTTCTGTTCTCTTCTTTTATCCCAAAGCAATACCAGGTCTCCAATCCGGAAGTTACGCTGCTTTGACTTCCTGTCGAAAATCTTCTTTACCTTGCTCTGATGATCTGCTATACGATCAACCACCTTAATCCGCTCTTCTTCTAGCTTGGTTAGATACGTAACCCTTTTTTCTATAGAATTTTGAAAAGCTATATCTTCAATCGCTTTTGCCAACTGCAAGGCTGGCAATTCTACTGAGATAGGAACTTCAGCATCAGTCCTCGTATAGCAATTGAAAAGGGGACATCCCTATGGCTCGCTTTGGAGTGATCCGGTCAGCCCACAACGCATCATATAATGCTTTGTGCCATGTCCTCTGATTTTCGTCTACTAATTTCCTGATTATTGTAACCAGATTCTTATTACTAGACTCAGCTTGCCCATTGCCCTGTGGATAATAGTCAGATGAATGAGCCAAAGTAATGCCAAATCCATAGCAGAATTCTGTCAATTCATGTGACGAGAAATTAGAGGCATTATCTGCTACAATTTTGTGAGGAACACCGAATCTGACGATTATGTTTTCCTTTAAGAATTTGCAAACAGCTTCAGAAGTTGCTTGCTTGATTGGTACAGCTTCTACCCACTTAGTAAAATAATCAGTAGCGGTCAGCACATAATTGTGTCCAGCACTAGAAGCAGGATTCAATGTTCCGATAAAATCAATCCCCCATTGGCGAAAAGGTTCTTCAATTACCACAGGTTTTAGAGGAAGAGCTGCTAGCTTAGGACGACCAACGAAATGTTGACAAGCTTCACATTTTGATACCCATTCAGCCGAATCTCGGAAAAGAGTAGGCCAATAATACCTGGCCCGTAAGATTTTATACGCTGTTACGGAAGATGAAAAGTGTCCCCCGCATGCCAGGCTATGAAAGGATTCCAATAACTTTTCCTGTTGTAACTTATCAACACAACGCAAAAAGACACCATCAATACCTTTCTTATATACTGCATTATTCCACAAAAGGTATTTTGCAGCTCTCAACTTAACAGTCCTCTTCTCCTTTTGATTTAAATGCGGAGGGCATTCACCATAGGTTAGGAAAAAAACAATGTCAGTGTACCACTCATCAGTCGTACTTACAAAAAGTACCATAGGCAGCTCGGGAGGAGTATCTTGAGTCTTTTCACACTCTTTTTCGATATGGTTTTCTGCAATCAATTGACACAGGCCCCTTCCTCGTACCAACTTGGTGGGTTTGATGTCCAAATCGTACTCCTGAACCTTTGCTATCCAAGTACCTCGTTGACTTCCCAGTTCTTGTTGAGTCAAAATAGACTTAACAGCAGTATCAGGAACAAGAACGACCGTATGGGAATTCAGCACATAGTACCTGAAGTGTTTTACTGCTCTTACCACTGCGTAGGCATGTTTCTCAATCTGTGACATCTTCAGCTCATGTTCCTTCAACGGACAACTCATGAACGCGATAGGAGCTTCTATGCCTTCTTCATTTTTCTGCATTAGAATGGCTGATACTGTATGAGCAGAAGCATAACTGTACATTATGAAATCTTTCTTGAAGTCTGGACACACTAAGACAGGAGCATCAGCAACTGCCTTTTTGATTTCTTCAAAAGCCAACTTTCCTTCTGTACTCCATCGAAATGGAGTTTTGCTTTTCATCATTCCAAGGATATCCTTGGTTTTGTCAGCGAAATCTGGTACAAATCTTCTCAAGAAATTAACCTTTCCGAAGAAAGAATGAACTCCTGTTTTGCTTGTTGGCAAGGTAAGGCTCTGAATAGCCTTTACCCTTTCTGGGTCAATCTTAGTTCCTTCTTTGGTCACAATATGGCCCAGCAGCTTTCCTTCTGTTACCCCAAACATAGACTTTTTAGGATTCAACGAAATTCCGTGACGTCTGCATCTCTGAAGTACCTGTTCTAAATGATCATAATGATCACTTCGTTTTTTAGAAAAGATAGTCAAGTCATCCAAATACACGACTATGACCTTACCCATCAGATCTCTGAATGCTAGGTCCATTGCTCTCTGAAAAGTAGCTCCGGCAGTTGATCAAGCCGAACGGCATCCTCCTATATGCAAAGGTACCCCAGGGGGTTGTAAAAGCTGTTTTGTGTTGATCTTCTGTGGTTACCTTCGACTTGATTATATCCCGAAAACCCATCGAGCATGGACAAGCATTTGTGATCCAGTAACAGTTTGCAATACCTGGTCCATAATAGGCAAGGGATAGTTATCCTTCAGTGAGGACTGGTTCAAGTTTCGGAAGTCAACACAGATCCGAATCTCGCCATTTTTCTTCCTGACAGGAACAATATTAGCAATCCAAGTGGAGTGATGGATCGGAAAAATTATTCGAGCATCCAACATCTTCTGTATTTCTGCCAGGATAGTCCCGGAAATCTTTGGATTGTAATGCCTCTGTTTTTGTCTATACGGCTTAACATCAGGCTTCAGAGGAATACTGTGCTGAACATCCTTGGGCTTGAAAGATTTCAAATCTGCATAGGACCATGCCAACACATCGATGTATTTCTTTAAAAGCGAAGTGAATCTTTCCTTCTCTTCAGGAGAACAGCATTTACCGATATTCACCATCCGAGGTTGATCAGATGAACCTAAATTGATTTGATCCACTTCAGAGAAAGAAGCTCCTTCAACCTACTTTTTGTTTTGGATGAAGCGATCATGCTTATCAAACAAACCCTCCAGGGAAACCAGACCTTTTGGTATCTTGTTGCCTTTCAGCTGGATAAATTCGCCATCAACTTCTTGGTATGGATCTGAAATAGTTTCACGAAAGGCTGATTCTGAACCTTCGAAATACAGCTCACTGAAATTGTCAGCCTTTTCCAGGAAAGCCAACACTTGTTGATCGTCATTGAACACCTGCCAGTGAGTTGCATTATCTGGGATGCTAGGGCGGTACACAATCTCGATAGAGTATGTGTCTTGATTAAACTGAGGATGAGGAAGAAGAAGAGATGCAGACACAGCCAAAGAATCAGCCTTGTCATTATAATCTCTTAAAACTGCCTTAATAGAAAATGCATCAAAGCATTCTATACTATCCCAGACCTTGTTCCTGTAATGCCTCAACCGGTCGTTTTTTACCTGATATATACCCCTGACCTGATTAACAATCAGCTCCGCATCTCCCTGTACTTTGAGATTCTTGATTCCCTTCTGTCTGGCTAATTCTAATCCTAATAACAGGGCTTCATATTCGGCCGTGTTATTAGTATTATCAAATTGCAACTTATAAGCTGACGGAAAAATTTCGGAGCTAGGAGATATGAGAACAACACCAGCGCCTGATCCAGAAGTTGAGCAGCTACCATCAAATTCAAGCGTCCAAATTGCATTGGGATCGTCCTCTTTCACATCTACAATAGGTATCTCTGAAGCCATGAAATAATTCCCAAAGCTAGCATCTTCGAAAAGGATCTGAGCCTTAGGATCATCTGATTTGGTCACCAAATACTTTGCCTGCGGTTCAGGATGAAGAACCTGTTGAACCCCTTTGACTGGTATTTTGGCTTTGGTCCAATCCATACTAATCTCTCCTCTGACATCTTTACAAAATCCCCTACCCAAGAGAATACCATAAGCTGCAGGAATGTCTGCAACCAGAATAGTCATTTTCACTCTCTTCTCAGGAAAAGCAACAATGCAAACTGTGCGTCCTTAATTTGACCAATCAGAGGGACTTGTTTAGTTTTCCATGGAATAACACCGTCCATATGATTTAGTCAAAGTAAGCCCAAGGGCATGAGCCACTTTTGCAGGCATAACATTATCAGAGGCCCCTGAGTCAATGAATACAATTTCTGAGTGAACCCATTT